>SJYA01003051.1:0-262060 GCA_006410615.1 Neotragus moschatus
CCTTTCTTCCCCTCTCCTTCCGTCTTTGGGCTGAGGGCCAGGTCTCCGGCGTGTGAGGCTCGGGGCGAGTGGCCTGCCAGCACCCCTGGCCAGGGGCCTTCTGCGGCCGTCAGGAAAGGGTCTGCACTTTGTTTCTGGACTTGAAAGAGTTTTGTTCCTTGTTGCAGGATCGTGTGCACCCTGGGGGTTTCCATGGCACTTCCATTTGTATTCCCCGGAGCCAGGAAAGCAAGCTGCCCACCCGCCTGGCTTCCCTGAAGAAGGGGTGGCAGGAGCCACTCGGCTGGAGAAGGAGAAAAAATTAAGAGGATTTCTCCCTGCTCCCACCCTGACTCAGGGGACAAGAGCACATTGTTGGTTGTTCTAAAGCCTGAGGAGGTTTGCCTGCCACAACCCACTCTGGCTCAGTTTTACATTGTTCAGCTGAAGTAGTCTTTGCCAAAAGCGTTGGCCCTGATTCGGTGCTTCTCTCGGAGGGGACAGAAACTGGGCTGGCTTCAGCATCTGAGCAGAAACCCCAGGCTTGACTTGAGGTAGAAAAGCAGGGAACATCTCCTAGGTTTTCCCTGGAAGCTCCAGTTATCACAAAGGATAGTGAGTTTCTGTGCTCCTCAGGCATGGCCTAAATATTAGGGGTACTCCAGAGGCTACCCATTCTGCTGGGTTGGTGGCCAACACTGTGAGGTGACTTGCTGACGTTCAGTGCTGCCTCCTGAGCTACTCAGCCTCCAGCTTCACAGACCTAGGACTGGGATTTTCACCATGAGCTCTGACACGGGAGAGCGGGGTCGCACTCCAGCCGAGGGGAAGGGAGCTTTGAGGTAACCAGAACTGAGGCCATGCACAGCTTTATAGATGGCAGTCAGCAGCTTGGCTTACACGCGACACAGATTGGCGTAGCTGGTACTCAGTTCTGCCTGGTACAGTCTTCCCTCTCAGCCCACGAGTCCTGGGCTGGGAACCCCTGAGCTCTCTGAAGTTCAGCCCTCACCTGAAAACAGCATAGTGGGGACCAAATTGTCGCCTTGGGTAGGAGAGAAACGACTAGAGGAACAGCTAAAACAGCAGTTACCAACTTAGGCATGTTTTGTTTGGCTGGCTTAGTGGTTTAAAAATATTTTTATTATTTGCCAGTATTTTAAAATGAGATTTCACATTTTGAAAAAAAAATTCTATTTCCCAATCTTTCAAATCAGAAGATTTGGCTCTGCCGAGCCCACACCCATGCATGGCCGGAATCAGCTGGACCTGGGCAGTGACTGCCCCCTTAGCCTGCTGGCCACTGTCTATGCTGTTAACGTTCTACTGCTTACCTGGTCCCTCTGGGCTTTATGAGCTTGTCACTCTGAGCTAGCAGTGCCAGAACTGGAGAAAAAAAGCGGGTGGGTGACTAAAGCCACCCACAAGCACAGAAGCGTTTTGGTGTTCCAGTCCCAGGTCTCAGGGTCTGAGGACAACAACTTCCTTTCCTTACAGCCCAAGTGACCAACTCANTTATGAGCTTGTCACTCTGAGCTAGCAGTGCCAGAACTGGAGAAAAAAAGCGGGTGGGTGACTAAAGCCACCCACAAGCACAGAAGCGTTTTGGTGTTCCAGTCCCAGGTCTCAGGGTCTGAGGACAACAACTTCCTTTCCTTACAGCCCAAGTGACCAACTCATAGAGCAATGTTGAATTGCCCGCCTGGAGGGAGGGGAGAACAAAGGGTGGGGTCGCTGTTGCAGGAGGTGGAACCCTGTCCTTATTACCTGCAACATGGGTGTGGTTGACCACAGAAGGGTCAGGGTAGAACAAAGACGATTGAGAAACAACCAGGAGGTACAGACCTGGAATTCTAGTGGAAAATACTCTAGCCTTCTTTTTCTGTGCTTTTGAAAATTAGATATATACTTTTGAACCTTTTAGACTTGGTTTGGTAGCCCCTTTTTCTTTAACCACCAGTCCCCAGCACAGAATCAAGGCAGATGGAGGGACTGTCTCCCCTAGCCATCTGCTCTGTTAGGGAGACAGCAGAACCCAGGGAAGGCCAGGCAAGGCTCTCTCCCTTTGTCAGCGTCTCATTGCCTAGAACTGTGCTTTCATTTCATGATTGCTCCCAGACCCTGGGGACATTGGTCTGAGGCCCTATTTGGGGTCAAGGGAAGGGAGAAAGAAGGATGAGTAGTCAGGACCATGTCCTGGGAGAATGATCTGGCCAGGCTGTCCGTCCTCCAGTGGGAACCGGGACTCCTAGAGATGAGGAGGAGCCGTGGGTCCAGGAGATGGGGGTTGCCATGGATCTTGACCTGGCTTGAGGCAGAAGAGGAGCCCATTTTGTCTCCTTAATTCTCTGTCCCTCTTCTCTCTCCACTGCTCCATCCTTCAGAGGGGTGGCCCTTTTGGCTTTAGCTTCTAATTCCATCTCAAAGGGATACCAGTGGACCAGCCTAAGAGTGGTGCAGAGGTGAGGAAGCAGAGAGCATGTGGTCCACCCCTGATTGTTGCCAGACTCACCGGCACTTGCATTCAGAAGGGTATGTGGTACGAGGAGCCAGGCACCCCCAGTTTTTTCCCTTAATAGATATTCTACCCCAGGAGTTGACAGTCTGTTGGAAGAGTGACCCCTAATGTAAACCATGGTCTCTGGGTGACAGTGCTATGTCAGTGTAGGTTCGTCAGTTGTAATGAGCTTGCTTCTTTTGTGGAGATGGCTGTGCGTGTGTGGGGACAGCGGGTAGGTGGGAGCTCTCTGTGCTTCCCTCTCAGTTTTGCTATGAACCCAAAATTGCTTTAAAAGATAAAGCCTTTTTTAAAAAAAGCCTGTTGGTTTTGAGGCATACTGCAGAACCTAAAACAGCCCTGGGAGAGTGGCCAGAGGTGCAGAGTTGAGAGGAAGAAACGGCAGTAGTGCTGACCATCTAGAGTCTGAATGGAGTGTCTTCTACCTGTGATCTGCTTACTCCCTGCTCTGAATTCCTCTAATGAATAGACTCTGCCTTCCTTCGTGCTGAGCTGCCCCAGCAGTTTCGATCACAGCCTAGCATTGTGGTTTAGAGCAGTACTTCTCAAACTTTCATGTGCTTGTGAATCACCTAGGGATCGTGTTAAAATTCAGATTCTGATTCAGTAGGTCTGGGGTGGATCTGAGCTTCCCCGTGTCTCCAGGGGAAGCTCATGCTGCTGGTTCAGCACGTGGAGAAGCAAAGGTCTGTGGCCTTGGTTTCCAGTCCTCCAGGTCTGAGTCTGGGATTTGCTGGGCAGCTGTGATCTCTGGCACATGATTTTCCTTACCCGTGCCTCTGTTTTTGTCGTCTGTGCCTCTTAATGGAGTTGTTCTGAGGAGGTCGAGCAAGTGAACGAGGCCTAGGAAATAAATGGAGGTGATGAAACTGGAGATTCCAGCTCCCAGAAGTAGTCCCTCCAGCCCCAACTCAGGTCACACGTTATTCAAGCCTCGCTGCCTTTTACGTTGGGCCCAGGCCACACACAGCTAATAAATAGTAAGTGAAGCAATAACAGTTGCAGAGAAAGAGATGGAAACGTTGGAGCATAGGTGAGCAGCTCCCAGATCATGCCCACCTGCTCCTCCCTGCAGGGCAGCCTTTACTCCCCCGCCAGCCCCCTGGGATGACACTACCTCCTCCTCGGCCCTGTATTTCCATGGACACGAACAGTGATAGTTGTCGGTGCTTTTTTGACCAAAGTTTGTTAGTTAAAATGTGGCATACTGTCGGGTGGTTTTTAAAGAGTTGGAAATAGCCACAAGATTTGGGTTGTGGCTTTGTCAGTACTTGAAGGTATAAGACACTGAGTGTGTTGTTTTGGCCTGTCCTTCCTCAGAGTTGGTAAAGAACAATAACTAGGTTTACGACTGTAATGCTGCAAATGCTTCATGCTTCTTCTCCCAGATCTTCCTGTCCAGAATTGGTCTG
Source organism: Neotragus moschatus (assembly GCA_006410615.1). NCBI lineage: Eukaryota > Metazoa > Chordata > Mammalia > Artiodactyla > Bovidae > Neotragus > Neotragus moschatus. The sequence continues at coordinate 3,910 of SJYA01003051.1, forward strand.
GTTCTCCTTGGCCTTCATACCCTCTCATGACTATGGAATGGCAAGGGTATTGGATTTTTCCCCCCAACACATCCTTTACTTTCCCAAACAGCCCCTAATACTTGGTTATATATTTGTATAAGTGCTTTAAAACCTGCCCCCCCCCCCAGCCCCAGAGGCTGCTGGGTCTCTCTTGTTCACAGCTGTGTCCATGGCGTGTCCAGCCACACCTGCTTCAGGGAGGGTGCCACATGGACATTGTTGAGCAAGTCGAAATGGCCAGGGCTAATAGGGACAGGTTAGAGCTCCTTTGCCCAAGAGGATGGAGAAAGTGACTCCCTCCAGGCAGTTCTACAAAATTAGGGATCTTAATATTGGCCGGCCTTGGCCTCAAGTCTCAGCTCTGCCGCTCAGTGTAACTTTGGGTGAGTTTCTTTTGGAGCCTCTGTTGCCTGTCCTGTTACACAGACGTTAATAGAAGTACCTACCCTACAGAGCTAATGCAAGGGTTCAATCAAATAACATGTGTAAAGCTCTTGGCATAATGCCTGGCACATTGAAACAGCTCAACTCAGTGTTAGGTATTATAATTTGGATCTTTATTACTGCGAATCTGCTAGGTTGGCACTTAGAGCGGTGCAATCAAGTGTCTCCTCTTGTTCTCAGCCCCCTGTTCATTTTCTCTACAAATGAAAAGAGAAAGATAGCAGTCTTGCTCAGTGATGAAGCCTTCCACACCTGTCCCTCCTTGCCTTGGCGGTACCTGGCCCCGGGACCCACATCAAAGCGGAGCTCTGGGCTGGGCAGCCTGGGAGGACTAGTCCCCTCGCAGCTCTGCTCAGCTGACTCCCCTCCCAGTCTCCTCACACCTGGACTCTGTGTGTGGTCTTCCTGGGGAAGGGCAAGTGCCCATGACTCCCTGTCTAGGCAGAGGCATGGGTGCCTGCCCTTTTTGCCCTTCTGGGCTCGGGCCGTGGAGGCGGGGTGTGTAGGTCTGGGGTCAGGGGTCCTGGGGAGGATAGCCAGGTGCCAGGACTCCCCTTAGAATCCCTGTTACCATGGTGCCTGCTGCCCTGTTAGTGCCTCCTGCTGCTGCTGTTAGTCACCTCCCTAATGAAGCTCGTCTTCAGCTTCTGGGACAGCTGATTTCCAGGGGATTATTTGTATTACACACTTTAATGCGTTTTAATAGCAAATTTTTAATTAAATGGAAAGTCCTTTTGGAAGCAAGGGAGCAGCAGCTGCAGCAGGGCTCAGCGTGAGCCACCCATTCCGGCCAGAGAAGCGCAAGTCTGAACGAGGGCAGCAGGGCTTTGGGGGAGCTCGCCTGAGCGCGCCGGGGTTAGTGAGGGGGAGCAGGGAGGCAGGGGTCTGGCTGTAGCTTCTTCATTCTGTCTTCTCTAGGCCAGTGGGTGACAGAATGAAGTACAGGAGTACTCGCCCAAGTACAGGAGAGAATCATTTGAGGAGGAGGGGTTTTAGGAGTACCACCCGCCTTTGATTCCATTGGTAAATTGCAGAAGTACTGAGTTCTGGTGGAATTTTGAGGTTGAGTAACCAGATCAGATGTAATAAAGTCGGCAGTATGAAGCATAAACAATTGCTGGGCCCTGGTTCTGGCCCTGGCAGGCCCGAGTCCTCATCTGTCAAGTGAGGAAAAGCACAGGGCTCCAGGGATGGCTGAGGGCCTGGATTTTCCATTCAGCTCATCCTGCCGTCGGGGACAGGGGAGGTAGGGAAGTGCCTCCGTCCTGAGGAGACTCCCTCACACTGGAAATGGAAGGTAACATTCGAGCTGGTGGGGGCCTGACACACAAGAGATTTGTTTGTATCTAAGAGCTTCGATGGTCAGTTTGGTGTCAGGCCATTCCTAAAGTGCTCCATGAGGAGCTTCTGGAACTGCGTGAAGGTCAAACAGAGGGAGCCCTTTGGGACACAGGCTCTCCATGAGTACAGGTGAGGGAAGGGACCGAGCAGGAGGGTTGATCAGGGCAGAGGTGCGTTTGCATTAGAATGATGCTGAGGGGGGTGGTTGGCATTTAACCCCCTGCGGTGGCTTTGTGGGCAGAAGCTTGAAGAGGAGACCTCAGCAGCATCAGGTTGGGCTCTTGCCCAAGAGCTCTGGAGGCTGTGAGTGGGAAGAGATTCTGCTCACCAGCCTTTTCTTTCGCCTTTACTGCAGCTCCATGCAGTAGCCTCCCATACTCATCTTGTGGGCACATTCGTGAGCGATTTCTCTCCAGGCTCCACTGCGTGGTCGCCTGGGTGTGTGGGCTCCTCCACATTTCTTGTAGGAAACAGTGGTATAAACCAGTCTTTGGAGTCAGAAAGAGCTGCGTTCACATCTGGACCCACCAGATCTTTGGCCTTTGGCAAGAAACTCTATGCCTTTGAGCCTCCATTGTCCTTATCTGTGGAATGGGAGAAATGCTTATCTCGAAGTGGTCGTCAGGAATAATAAACTCCTTGAAGTAGACACTATGTCCTTCCTAAATCCTACCATCTACCACACACAGTCAGCCCTCGATACATACTTGTAGCTTAAGTAATGTACGCACAGAGCCTAACTCAAGGCCTGGCACGAAGTCAGCACTTAATAAAATGCTTATTGTCGCTGCCTGAATCTGTGTGTTGCCTGCTGGGCTGTGCCTTTGCCGCTTCTTCCCCTCCCCCTAATTCTTCTGCTCCCATTTACTCCAGGGTCTCCCATCTTGTCATTCTCTGTCCCTCTGCGGTCTGCATCCCTAGGTGCTTCTCGCTCTGCACATCACCCTTACACGTCACATCCCAGGACCACCTTCACTGGGACCAGCCCCTCTCGGAAGAAGGTTCCTGCTTTTCTCCGTCTTGCCTTACTTCTTAGCCACAAAGCTTCTGTCTCTCACCTACATCTGAGGCAGTCTGAGATGGCGACCCGAGCCCTGGCCCTGGGGTCTGGTCATCTCTGCTCTGTGCCCGCATCTTGGACCCAGGGATGCTGGGCGTCTGCCCCTTCTTGGGAAAGAGCCTGGGGGGCTGACAGGATGGGGCAGGGCTGGGGTGGCCAAGGAGGAGAGGAGCAGGCTTTCCAGGTTTTCTCTCTGTTAATCTCTGTCCCCATCTCCTCTCTTGCAGTACGCCTCCATGACAGTATTTCTGAAGAAGGGTTTCACTACCTCGTGTTTGACCTGTAAGTGCCACTTTCTGAGGGTGTGGGGGCCTTTCCCTCCAGCTGGCTCAAGAGGAAGGCTGGGGAAAAAAGCCCTAAACTGGGTCTTCAGCCTCTGCCAAGGGCCCCTCTGCTTTGCCCGTGGAGAGGGTTGATTTTGAACATCCGCTGGTAGTGAGCAGGTTGCTGAAGGCCTCCTTGCTCACTCCGTGCTTCTCCAGGCTCTGACCCTGGGGCGGCGCTCCTCTTGCATTTTCTGTGCTGCAGCACACCTTGTGCAGATGCCTTCTTCCCCCTTGTCTCTCAGTGTGTTGTCCTTAGTGGAGATACACAACGCAGCTCTTTGCCTGACCTTAAGAATTCTGGGAAATTGAAGGCACCTTTTATTGGTTGTAAACCGGGCTCCCATTGGTCTCTCCTCCACTCCGGTTGTGGTTTAATGTCTTAAAAGTGGTTCTTCACCTAATGGAAATGCCTCTTTGGTATTTTCAGGGTTGGGTCTCCGTGTCCTTGGTCTCATTGTTCTTCAACTTCAGTAGTAGGTCAGTCCTTCTTGGGCAGCTGGATCTTAGTATTCATATTGGTCTCAAATAAAGCTAAGACTGTTTGACTAAGTCAGTTATTTTCTCTTAACTGCCTGTACATTCATCTTTACCAGAGTATTAGGTAATCTACAAATTATAGACACAGAAATGTGCAGGGGGTGGGGAGGGCTCACATTGTCCCAGGAAGAAGCTCCGTTTCACTGGAAGAAGATTGGTGTGTTCCGAGCTTGCAGACGAAGCAAGTGTAAAGTTGGGAAACGTCTCTAAAAGCCGCAGTACAGTGTGGCTGTTGGTTACCTGTTGGATGCTGCCTCCTCTGACCCTCTTTGTTGTTTGCAGTGTTACTGGCGGAGAGCTGTTTGAAGACATTGTTGCCAGGGAATACTACAGTGAAGCTGATGCCAGGTGAGACGAGGCCCTGAGGTGTAAGTGTGCCTCTTAGGGGGCAGGACATTGTGCCTATTGGAACCGTCTTTGGGAGTGGTCAGAAGAGCTCTTACCTGGACAAAGATTCTGTAGAGTTGGACTCAGGCTACATTCCATGGGCATGCTTAGAAGTTAATAATTCAGCACTCCCGGATCAGTTTTCTGCAAAGCTCTTACAAATCTCTTTCACCCTGTCACACCAGAAATACCTTTCCTTTGCACCACTGTATACTCACAAGGGCCCGAGGGCCCTCCTTATCTCCACTTTCTTCTTCTGACAAATTCTACTGCATACAAGGCATCCTGGGAATGACCCAGAGATAGGGAAAACATGGTTTGTGTCCCAAAGGAGTGTAAACGTCTGGGTTAATAATCCAACCAGGGAACCTGCTGGGAGATTTCAGTCACCATCACTTTGTGTCTTGACCACCAGGACCAGCTTTTCAGGTTGGAGGACCATTCCTCGGCCACACCCCTCAGCCCCCAGCCCTCTAAGAAACCCTGGCAGCTTCTCCACATGACGCAGCAGAATTCCTCCCACACCACAGCTCTTGGGCACTTGTTTGGCCTGCCTTTCCTGCCCCGGCTCCTCCCCGACCCCAAATCTTTTCTGAGGGTGATGTCCTGACAACCTGATTTTGAGTGTCCTGCCTTCAGCCTTCTCAGGCATATGTGGCAGCTCTGGCTGCCTCTGGGGGCGTGGAGGGGGAAACACAGCTTCCTCACAGATTTCTCAACCCTTAGAGGCCAATGTTTGCTGATCAGCTTCAGATGCTTCAGCCTCAGGAAAAATTCTCAAGTGGGAGATGAATTCCAGTGCCAGCAGGGGAGGACCAGGCTCTGGGGCGGGGGGAGGAGGAGGCGGCGGTGATAGCTCAGGGAGCCTGGCGGGGAGGAGGGGGAGCTGGGGCGGGTGACGGTACCAGTGGGCCTGGCCTGGCTCTGCTGGGACACTTCGCACTTTTGCCATTTTTGGCCAGAAGGCTCTCCCTGCTAGCTTGGCTCTGTTCTAATTATATATTTCTGTGGAGACTCGCCTCTTCAGCTCAGTCTTAAAGTCTCTTCGGCCTACTCTTGGACCATGTCCTTATGGGGAGGCCTGAGCCTCAGCCTCCAGGAACCCAGCGAGACACTTTGGCTCTTGTGGAAGCCCCAGCCTCAGATTTCAGAGGAAGGAATACTGTCAGTCCAGGTTACTGACGTTTGGGCTGTGAGGGCCCCTCTTGTGCGTTGTAGGTTTAGAAGCATCCCAGGCCTGTATCTGCTAGATGCCAATAGCACCCTCCCTCTCAGTGGCGACAACCAGCAGTGTCTCCAGGTGTTGCCAGATGTCCCCTGGGGGGCCGAAATCATCCTCTGGTTTTCTCCAGTGCCCTGGACTGCTGGTGCACTCCACCAGGAGTTGACCAGAGGCGTGGAGGATGGTTTGGAAGGTGGACGGCCTTTGAGAATTTGAGAATCAGCAGCCAAATGTGACTCTAGGCTGGTTTGTCTTTTTCTGTGCAAAGCATGATGAGAAATGCTCCTTGGGGTGCCTTTGAAACCCTCTTAAGTGTCTTGTTTCTCAGTGATGCCTGTGTACTCATTTCTCTCCCCTGCTAGATGGTAAACTTCAGGGCAGGCGTTGGGTCCGCTATGCAGCCGGTGATACCCAGCCTAGTGCTTATAGGTGCTTGATAAATGTTTCCCTACCCCCGGAACAACTTAGGCTTGGTTAGACTATCCTTCCTGAGTTGCCACCACAAGCCTCTTCTCCAAGAACATAGTTACTATAGGGGGAAAGAGAAAGGAGGGAAGGGGTTGGTTGGTGTCTCTCTCAGGAGTCTGAGGTATTTCTTGGAAACAAATTGGATATGTTGAGCCTTCACAATCTAAGGAGGCCTGGTGGACCCTGTTCTAGTCTGTCCTCTGCTGTTATCTAGTGGAAGACCCTGGACAAGCCACTTAGTCTGCATGTGCCTCAGTTTCCTCTTTCGTAAAGTAGGTTGAACAGATGGTGTCCAAAGTCTGAGGTTTTAGCCCCTCATTCAGTGATTCTGTGTGAATCCGTTACCCAGAGTTAAGTGCTTTAGTCTACAGCATGTGGTCGTGGATGATTTAACCCTGCACTGACCTTTCTTTTCGTGCTTTTGCAGCCACTGTATACATCAGATTCTGGAGAGTGTTAACCACATCCACCAGCACGACATCGTCCACCGGGACCTGAAGGTACTTACTGCCCAGGTCCCCTCTGCCGCTTGTTTGTGAACCACTGGCGCCACCTGGTGCCAGGTGATAGTACTGCATGGTCCCAAGCTAAGCTCCCTCTGGGCTGCGGGATTGGCGCCTCACGAGGCTCTCTGTCTTCCTTATACAGCCTGAGAACCTGCTGCTGGCGAGTAAATGCAAGGGTGCTGCTGTCAAGCTGGCTGACTTTGGCCTAGCCATCGAAGTACAGGGAGAGCAACAGGCTTGGTTTGGTAAGAGTGACCCTGTCTTCCTGGAATGCAGCCCCCGCCCTTCCTCCTCTTCCTGATCTGCCTTCCTCTTTCAGACTACAGGCCAGACCCTTAATGGTCCTGGCCTCCTCAGAGCCTGGAGGAAGGGCGGGCACAGAGCTCCCCCTGGCCCTCCGTGACTCAGTACAGTGAGGCTGGCTGCTGTCAGCACTGCGTTCTTGCTGCCTCCGGGGACAATGGAAGTTCCTTTAAGGCACACGTATTCGCCCTCTGGTTTAGATTCCAGGCACTGCAAGAATCCCAGCCTGTCGTCTCTTGCTGCCCGAGTGCTGAGAGCTTATATAGCCAAATCAACAGGAGTAAGAAGGGACTTGGGGAAAACTGCTGATGTGGATTTAATGAGAGAGAAAGTGGGTTCAGTGTGCCTCCGCTCTCTCTTCCGCTACAGGTTTTGCTGGCACCCCAGGTTACTTGTCCCCTGAGGTCTTGAGGAAAGATCCCTATGGAAAACCTGTGGATATCTGGGCCTGCGGTAAGCCCATTCCACACACTCAGCTTTTTGGTGTTAAGGGCTCTCAACTTCCAGCGATGCCAAGAAAGAGGCATTGCTGTTCCCTGCGGGTCCCACAGGCATCTGGTATATGTGGAGTCACAGCGTTTGCTCTGGTGTCCCCCGGGATGGCTGTTTCCTTCACAACCTTCTCCCTGGCTTCCTAGATGATGATGTCTCCTTCTCAAAAGAGGGACTGACCCATGCCTTAGTGGGTGGGGTGTGCCTGAAGAAATCCCAGACATGGCGTGGTGATGTGGGGCGTGAGGCACAGCGGCACAGCATTGTCGGCCGCCATCCACCTCTCTCTCTGGGATGGCCCTTGACTTTCTGGGTGGCTCAGAGCCCCATGTGGCTTTTCTTGGTCCTTTAGCAAAGCAGGTGACTGACCCCAGGGACCTGTGTTCTGTCTTGTAGGGGTCATCCTGTATATCCTCCTGGTGGGCTACCCTCCTTTCTGGGATGAGGATCAGCACAAGCTGTATCAGCAGATCAAGGCTGGAGCCTATGATGTAAGGACCAGTTTGTTCCTGCCCCTCTGTCTAGGGGAAGGGGGTGTGCTGAGTGTGTTTCAGGGTGTGGGGAGTGTTAAGGGATTTTGAGGACCATATAGGCCTCAATTCTTGTCACCACCTGTCCCAGGGAGCAACTTTTTTGCACGGCCATTGTTGGTGGCTACAAAATCATGGAGTCCACCAAAGCCCTTTGTTCTGTTATTTGCAAAGAATGGTGTGGCTGTGTAGTGTGCCGTGTGACAGAGAGATGAGAAGTGTGGGGGCTCCTCCCACTGCGGTGGGGCCTTGGGCACAGTGTTGAGCAGCGGGTTCCTCCTCATAGGGAGATGGAGCTGAACCAGAAGATGTCAGGGTCCCCTGGAATGATATTCTGGCATTCTAACCATGATTGTTCTGTTTTTCTTTCCCAATCTTTAAGTTGACTCAGGTCCTGGGATACCCAGTGCTTAGCCCACTTCATGCTAGGCAGCTTTTGATAGTTAACCAGGGTTAACCTTGTAACCCTGGTTACAAGGGGTATAAGGTGCACAGATTTCATATCCCTCCTTCTCCTGCTCCCACTTCTTAGTTCCCATCACCAGAGTGGGACACAGTGACTCCAGAAGCCAAGAACTTGATCAACCAGATGCTGACCATAAATCCCGCAAAGCGCATCACAGCTGACCAGGCTCTCAAGCACCCATGGGTCTGCGTAAGTGTCTTCTCCTGAGGTCAAGGAGATCCAGGATATCAGCTCTCAATGTGCTCGTAGCACTGTCTTTACCCTCCTTCTTGTGACTAGAGAATAATAATTTGGGGCCTTGAGCTAAGATGCTGCAGAGGGGACAGGGGACTGGGTGGAGCCCAGGGGCAGCAGATGTCACCAAGAGAAGCCAGGGAAGCTATTGTGACTAACTGACCTCTCCCTGACCTTCCCCCACTCATTTGGCAGGTATGACTTAGTCTTGCTGTTGTATGAGGGCTTAGGTTGACCCCTTGCAGACTCTAGTTGATGACAGAAAGCAGCCAGCAGAACTCAAAAGTAAATTGCCATGCCTAGAGTGCATATCCAGATCCCAAATCAGACAACTCTAATGGGAAGGTGACGAGACCCAACAAATAAACAAAAGGGGCCTGTGAGCAATGAAAAAGAGCTCCGGAAGTTCAGTCACAAAGCTCATCCTAGGAGAGCCCCCAGGCTATCGATGTGGGCCCTCATCATGCTCTGTTTTTGTGTAAACTTCTCTCTGGCTGCAATATCTTTTTTCAAACAGGGTCTGCTGTAGTCAGGCCTCCTGACAACCATGATGCATGTATTTATTTGTTCTTTTCCATGTTTACTGAATGCCTCTTTGGTGCTGGTCCCTGTGTGCTGGAGATACAAAGATGAATAAGGCCTGGTGCCTTCCCCCACAGATCTCAGAGATGATCTGGGGAGATAGGCACTCAACCAGGCAACCAGTCTGCAATGTGACAAGTACGTAAAAAAAATCTAACGAGTGTATAGGAGCCCCTGCCATCTCTGGTGGGCAGTGGGAGTGCTGAAGGCGTGGAGGAGGTGAGCTCTGTCCTGGTTCTTGGGAGATTACTGGAAGTTCCCCAGGATGATAACCTGCAGACTGAGCTTAGCACGGGCTAAGGTGAGAGGCCATGGGGAATTACGGCGAGATTAAGGAATGTTGAGTAGTTTGGTTGTAGATGAAGATAGGGCTGCAGGAATATAAGAGAACAAAGCCAAAAAGGATTCCAGTGACATACAAGTTTCTGCCTAAGGAGTTTGGGTTTTATTCTGAAAGCATAGGGACCCATTTAAGAGTTTCAAAGAGAGAATGAAATACGCAATTAAGAAAGATCACTTTGGAAGCTGTGTAGAAAATGGAATTGAAGAGGCGGGGGCAGAGAGAGCTAAGGAAGCTGTTGTGGTTGTCTAAGCAAGGCCAGACAAGGTTTCAGCTAAGGGTAATGATAAGATAGGTGGTGTGGCACGGAGTGGACACATTTGAGAGATATTTGAGAGAGGAAATAAAAAGGACTCTGTGACCAACTGGATTTGGAAAGTGAAGGTCCTTTGAGAGAGGGATCTGTGGGGATTGCCAGGTTTTGAGTTGGTAACTGAATCGGAGGGTTGTACCATTCACTGACCCAGAGGAAACCTAGAGGAGGAACCCTTTTATGAGAAAAGATGATGATTTTAGTTTCATACATGTTAAGTATGAGGGCCTCCAGCTGGAGACATCCCGTGGGGAGTTAGAAGTATGGAGAAGTTAAAAATCAGAAATACAGGTTGTGGTCATTTCTGTATGAGTGGTGTTGGGGCTATAGAAATAGACGGGATTGGTTCTCAGCTAATTGAATCCTTACTGTGAGCTGTTGTAAGAGAAGATATGGCCACCAGCGTTTAGTGGCCCGGAGAGGAGCCAGCAAAGGGGGCTGCGAATGAGAATGTCCATGGGGGGAGGAAGATCAGGAGATCCTAAGAAACAGGAGGTCTCAGGAAGGGAGGGTCTGTAATCAGATGCTTCAGAAAGTCCATGGTAAGATGGAAGAGAGCCTGTTGGCTGTGACCAGTTAAAACCATTGTTTCACTATTTCACTGAAAGAGGCAGTGGAGGCAGAGACTGGTGATACTGCTTAGAGAAGATGGATGAGTCAGGGAATTTTTTAAATCTTGCAATTGATTATATTGTGTTGACTGCAGAGAAGAATATGATACAGAATAAAGGGTTAAAAATATTGGCTAAATTTTGGCTCAATGAGACCTGTAGAAGGTGTCCTATCTACTAATCTGGAAGATAATTTGACTTGTTTTATGTAAAAAACAATATATATATATAGATATAGGCTAATTGAAGAACCAGTGTTTGGAAAGCACAAGAGAGGGGCTCTGGAGCCCAGGGCAGGGGGACAGCACATGAGAGGTGATGCTTCTGAGACCTGAGATTAGGTTGCAGGGGGTGAAAATCAGCTTGTGAGGGGAAGGCTGGAACTGAAGAAGTTCTTGCTCGATCATCTCTCATTTCTCTTGGTTGAGAAGTTTACACTTTGGAGGAGGAAATGAAATATGACACACACACCCCCACTCCAGAAGGGAGACAGAAGGGAGAGTTGCTTCGGGAACCAGGAAAGGGAGAAGCCAGGGACGAGGGCAGGGATGGCAGGGTGGTCCCATGGAGGTGTGGGCACCAGGCTACTTGTTGTGGGTTTTATTTTTCTAGCAGACTAGCCAAGATACAACAGGAGCAGACGAAAGGGATGAGCCACTTAAAACGGGTACTCAGGAATTGTGGGGATAGTATGTTCTGGGGGCATGTTTGTGGGCCCTACTCCCTGTCATCCAGAATATCTCAGTAGCCCTCGAGGACATCTCTGTATTAGGATGTTATGTAATAATTGATGCTTGTATTGCTGACCCTGAGTCATCAGGGAAATGTAAATCGTGTCTAAGGGACTCTGTTTAAAAGTTAGCAGTAATACATTGAAGAAAAATTTCCATCCAAAATGGTGAAGAGAACTGATGCGTCATGGTAAAGATCCTCAGTTTCTCAGATCACAACTTAATTTAGGACCTTGTACGGGGCCTGGAGAATCCCAGGGACGGGGTGGGGGAGCCTGGTGGGCTGCTGTCTCTGGGGTCGCACAGAGGTTGCACAGGACATGACTGAAGCGACTTAGCAGCAGCAGCAGCAGGGGGCTGCTGAGAGGAGCTTTTGGAAAGAATGAATGCCCTCTGTAGAGAGCAGTACCTCTTCCTGTTTTCTCACTGCCCAGAATCTGGAGTGCTTTAGGGGCTCACTAAATAGTAGGTGAAGGAATAACTGCGTGAGGATCACAACACAGAGAATACTCACACTTTCCATAGCCTCCATCCCCTAAGGAAGATCAGAATGCTCTCTCAGGCACCCTCATCCAGCATCAATTACCAGTGGTGTTTTCATGTTCAAATTATTGTCCTTACATAACCTTGAGTTTTGGGTAGAGCTTTTATTGTAAAGGCATTTTTCACCTCTATGACCTCATCTTATCTTTGGAGCAACTCTGGGGTGGCTGAGCACAGGGCCACCGGTGCTGGGACTATGGTGAGGGGCAGAGGATGTACCTGGGGGCTCATAGGCCTGTCTGTTTGGCTTCCAGCAACGGTCTACAGTGGCATCTATGATGCATCGTCAAGAGACAGTGGAGTGCCTACGCAAGTTCAATGCCCGGAGAAAACTGAAGGTGAGCTGTGCCTTCTGGGCCAGGCTGCCAGCATCCTCAAATCATACCCTTTGGCAGTGCGCCCCCTGCCCCATCACAACAGGAGAGAGAGAGTGAATCTTCCTAGTCATCACCTCCATTAATCGGCCGACTGGGACAATCTCATGGCTGGAGCTGAGCTATGAACATGGTACCCAAGGAGGGCCCCTAGCCAGCAGTTGCACTCTGCCTGAGAACAGAGCGCGCATCTGTAGAGCCTGATGGAATTCACAGGACCCTCTTCTTTTTCCAGGGTGCCATCCTCACAACCATGCTTGTCTCCAGGAACTTTTCAGGTATGTGTTCGGCTGTGCACTTTCATTCTTTGAGGTGAGTGGGTCAGGATGGGCCGTTGCCTGGTATCATGCCATCCTGATGCTGGATATTTCAGGCAGCACCTTGACCAGGATGGTGAGGATGCTGTTTGGAGGCCCTGCTACAGCGCTGAGTCCTGTAACCTGAAATTCTGGGGGGCTTTACTTGACTTTAGATTTATGATCAGTGTTTCCTAGAAACTCACAAAGAGTAGCCTGCCCAGTCTTCCATTTATGTTGTCCTTGGGGATTCTTAATTCTCTGAAGACTCTCAGCACTTTAAGATTTTAGACAGTCTCAAGGGCACTGGAGGATGTGCTTGGGAAAAGAAAGAGATGAGATAGAGTGAATCTTCCCAGTTACCCCATTAATTGGCCGACTGGGATGATCTCTACATCGTTGTGTCCAAGTAGCAATGACTAATAGAAATCATTCCAGATGTTTAAACCATTTACAGCAACAGGAGCCGGGTAGGCTGCAGTCCATGGGGTCACTAAGAGTTGGACTCAACTGAGCGACTTCACTTTCATTTTTCACTTTCATGCATTGGAGAAGGAAATGGCAACCCACTCCAGTGTTCTTGCCTGGAGAATCCCAGGGACAGGGGTGCCTGGTGGGCTGCTGTCTATGGGGTCGCACAGAGTAGGACATGACTGAAGTGACTTAGCAGCAGCAGCATGCTTAAAATATTCTGTGTGATATTAACCGTAAAAATGAAGAAACAGGCCAGCAGGATGGAGGGAAAGGAACTTGCTTAAATTTGTATGCGGAATTGGGAGTCTTGGGACCAATAATTTGTAAATCACACTTGACATTTCTTTTTAAGATGCAAGACATTCCACCTTCCCGACCCCCCACCCCCACCCCGCCCTCATCATTGTTGGCCTTCAGTTGGGAAGCATCGTGGCTTTTCTGTGAGGAAAAGAGTAATGACAGGACTTAAAAGACTAGAAAGGTCTCTTCCCAACTTGCCTTTTCCCCTGGTCCTGCCTTCCCCTCCCCCCCAGCCCCACTGGCTTGGTTCAAGACTTCCCCTGCTTTCTCATAACCAGACTCCCGCCCTTGCTTTCCTTCTGCACAGCCATGGTGCGGGGGGGGGAGGGGGTGTGCAGGAGGTTCAGGTGGATGGCTCCCTGGGCAGAGATGGCTCCCTTGAACTTGAGTCCATAGGCCTGGCTCTAGTAGTTCTGGTAACCTCCAGCCTTGCCTCTGGGGTTTCATGAACTCTAGACTGCGAGCCACAGGACCCGGGAAGGTAAGGACTAGACAGTGAGCTGGGAGACTGTCCTCCTCAGAGGGACCTGTGGCCCTGGCTGGGGCTCAGTCTTGCGTTGTGGGCACCCCTGAAGGAAAGGCTGTGTTTTGGATTCGCCTTGCAGATGGGGATAGGAGGGCGCAGTGAGCCACCTTGTGGAGCTGTTGCCCCGCCTCGGGCCTCTGGTCAGCTACTTCTGCTTATAGCGTCTATGTTCTGGGTTTAAGACAGCCCTTCGAGAGGATGCTCAAGGGCAGTTCTGTGCCCACCCTAGAGTTGGGTGATCTGTTCTCTCTCTGAGTAGAAGAGACGTGAAACAGGCTGCTAGGAAATCGATAGCATGTGCCCGGCCATGAGACAGCCTCCGCGTCAGCTTCTTCTTGTCCATTTCAGGAAACTGGTGTCCTAGTTTCAGGAACTTGGTCTCTGTTAGGACACAGCACCTTCCCTGGTCCCTAAAGAGCCTCCTGTCCTTGCTGCTCAGACTCTGTCTGGCCTTCACTTTTGCCCTGGCTCGAGAGGCAAAAAACAAACAAACAAAAATGTTGCAAGCATTCCAGGATTACCTCTTCTGCCCTGACTCTGGGACAGGTGAAGACAGCCTGTCTCCAAAAGCTTCTGTAGAAAGAGATATAATCAAGAAGAAAGGGCACTTGGTGTGCTTCTTCAGGAACAAGTGAGACTGTTTGCTGAGTTGATCCCAAGTAGAAAGTTCAGCTTATCCCTAGATTCGAGCAGGTTGGCTAATGGTGAAATCAGGGCTTCTAGAATGTATTGCTTTAGCAGCCTTGATTTTCTTTCTGGGGGCTCATTTTTTGGGCATCTCCACCTTTGGAACACTGTGAAATAAAGCCTTTCCTGGCCACCTGCCTTGAAGAGGGAAAGTGAGCCTGTGTCTCAGAAGCTGGGGGCTGTGAACCAGGGCCACAGACCCTCCCTGGGCCCCAGGTGCCTGTCTCTCTACCATTTGGAATGTGGCCGAAGGAAAGGGCTGCCATCTGGAAATGTCCTCCTTTAGGTCCCCTCGGGAGGAAGGCCTGCAGATGAGATTCGGACTCCTCCCAGCCTTAAGCTAGGGCAGGGCTGCCTCGGAAAGGACGGCCACCCCTCTCCAAGTCAGGTTTGGGCCTGCAGACCTTCCACCCGAGGTGGTCGTGGGACAGGCGGAGCCCCAGGATTTCCCCACGACCTGTCCGAGCCTGGCCCTCTCAGGTCCCCAGACTGCTGCAGGGCTGGCTGCACCTGCTCACCAGCCTGCCCCCGGCGCCTCCGCTCTCCCAGCTCGGCCGGCTTGGCCACGCCGCCCGGATCCTGCTGTTCGCGGCGGCAGCGGGTTCCTGCGCCTCGCGCTGGGGCATGCTCGCTGCTGACTGGCCCCCGTGGCTTTGCGGCAGCTCTGTGCACTGAGAGACTGTATCCCCTCAGTTGGCAGGCAGAGCTCCGCCCCCGCCTCGCCTGCCGCGAGCGCCGCCGGCCTGGCCGGGCAAGGTACGTGGCATGAGTCCTCCCCGACCGCCTGCCTCGGCTCCCTGCCACCCCACCAGGAGGGCCAGCATGCCAGGCCCGCTCACCAGGGAGGCGAGTCCCATGCTTGCGGGCTGAGATGGGCATGCCGGACGGACCACCTAACTTGGCATCTGCGAGCGCCTCGGTGTTACGGAGCCCCCTAACCAGCCGTGCATGCTGGGCGCTTGCCAACTCTCAGGAGGCAATAGCCTGGGGACGTGGAGCTGGGCAGCAGGAGGCTTTCCTCCCAACGCGCCGCCCGCCGGACAGCCTGGCCTATCTGTGAGGGCTGCGGCCAAGGCGACTCGAGAGAACCCTGGCCTAGCCAGGACCTGCGCTGGGGGCCAGGACTAGGCTTCAGCCGCACTGGTAGGCCCCGCCCCGCCTCGGGGGAAGCCACGCCCTTCAAAATTATGAGGTCTGGCCTTGCAAGCCTTTGGGTCTGGAAGACAATAGAGTGCAGAAGCTGTGCAGACAGCCATCCCTGGGTTTGGATCCTAGACCCGCCTCACTCTGAGCAAATCACAGCAGTTCTCCCAGCCTTAGTTTCCTCATCTCTCCAATGGAGCTAATAATACAACGATTAAAATCATTTTTGACTAAGGCTCTCAACGCTGTCCAAAAAATATTCCTGTGGTTGAGACCCCACCCCAGATAAATAAAATCAGAATCCCTAAGGCATGGGATACCCCCCATTCCCAAGTGATTCTAATGGACTGTCTGAGTTGAGAACTTTGATGTATGTAAAGCACTTAACACAGTGGCTGGTCAGGTGTAGTAGTAAGCGCATTAAAAAAATTTTTTTCAGATCACCCCAGCATTAACTGGAGATAGGACCGAAGTCTGTTTTTGGAGGTCAGAGTTGTTGTGATTCTCACGGGAGACCCAGCTTGGGTAGGAATGGCCACCTGAAGGGAAGAATGGCAGCAGTAGTAGCAGTCGTTAACACTTGCTGAGTGCTTGCTATGTGCCAGGCACTCTGCTAAGTGCTTTTCATGCCAAGATCCCATTTTATAAAGAAACAGGCTCAGAGAGATGAAGTAACTCACACAGCTAGCAAGCAGTAGACCCTAGATGCAAGCCCATCAGAGTCAAGGTGGACAGACGGACTGATTCCATCTCCCTGGAATCTCCCATCCACTGCCTGCCACCTTCCTGTGGCCTTTGTGGCTAACAGACATCACCATCCTTCCTAGTGGAGCTCATCAGCATCAGCCTGTCCCTGGCTAGAGTCTGTCTGCCCAGCCCTTTCTGCTCAGTGGGTCCAGAGACTAGACTCTGAGGAAAGGGTGACATTGAGGACCTGCCCAGTCAAGGCTTCAGCCCCCCGGCAAAACCCTCCTGTAGGTGGTCCTGGTCTCTGTGTCTGTGTCTGTCTGTCCTCACGTCTGGTCTCCTTCGTGAACTGTGCCACTCTTGTTTCTTGAGAACACTCAGGAGATGTCTTGCATCCTTGCAGCTTGGCCGTCCTGAGAATTTCCATGGCATCTAGGGGTGGAGCCCTCACCTTTCACCCTGGCACTCTGCTTCCAGGCCTAAGTGGAAGCTGTTGAAGGCAGAGTTCCCAATCGCCCAGGCAGCCCCAGTGTTGACTGTAGTTTTCTCCCAAGCCCGGAGTGTCCTTGTTTCTGCTGAGTTCTCTTCCATGGCAGAGGAGATCCTGGGGTGCCACCCTGCGGGTCTGACGCTGCCTGAGATGCCCTTCTTGTTTGGGGGCCTCAGGAAGGGCCTCATTTAGGGGTTTCAGGAGACTCCTGGCCCCTTTGTCAAACATGTCAGTCTCTTGTGGATCCAGCTGCCAGACTTCAGGTTGAGGAGAGGGTACAATGCAGGAGACTTGATTTTTCTCTTTGTTTTCACAGCTGCCAAAAGCCTATTGAACAAGAAGTCGGATGGTGGTGTCAAGGTAGGTGTCTCCACTCCTGCAGCCAAAGGTGCCCCTCTCCCTGAAAAGTCACTCCTGGGACTCCTTGGCACTTTGTCTCCCCTTTCCCCAAGAACCTCCCTACCCTTGCTTTTTGCTTTAAGCCAGAAACCTCTGTGCTCAGAACAGCAGGTTCCACTGGCCTGGGAGGGCAGAAGGATACATGCTTCACCTGACCCTAGCTTGATTGGAAAGACTCAGGGGAGGTGATTCAAACTATAGTTTGCTAGAACTGAATCCTAAACTTGACTTCCAGACACGAGTTTTATCTCCAGGGCTTGATTCTCTGGGTTTTTTAGGTTATTGGTTAATCTTATTTTCTTTTTAAAGCACAAACCCATTTAATCAAAGGAAAGCAAAGTTTGCCTGGTTGACTCAGGACACAAGGCGTGGCACCTGAAGCTACTATCCTTTTTCTCTTTTTTCTGATCTCCAAAGCACTTCCAGAACCCAGCTCAGATACTGTTGAGGGAAAGCGTCTTGAACTGTCTCGAGGCATAGGTGCCTTAGAAACAGGCAAGGGACTTGGTTATCACAGCTCATCTTCATTTGATGAGGGAAACTTTTCTGGGGGATCAAGGCAAGAGGAACGACCAGGCCCCATAAACAGGAAGTCTCAGTAGGGATGGCTGCTTGGCCAAGGTAGAGGGGTCCACACAAAGCTCAAGGTGTTCTTAGATGCTTTGAGGGCAGAAGGCACCCTGGGCTGGGGAAATAGACAGGAGTTCATGCTATCTTGAAACCTACCAACTTATATCACAGAGAATTTCAAACCATTACCATGCAAACCTTTAAATTAAGATAAAAGTTTAAATTAGACTTTTCCCCGGGATCTTCTGTTCCCCGCTGAGATAGACCTGTGCCCTTTCCCTGCCCCCATCCTTTCCTTTCTCTCTCATTCTTTGCATGCCTGCTTCCGTGTACTTCTGCCCTAAGAAGGGGAGCTTGGGCTCCACACACACCTGCTGACATAGAGCTGGGGTTGATTGGCAGCCCCTGGGCTTCAGGGTTGTGGACTTGATGGTTTAGCCAAGTTAGGAAAAGGTGTGTGTGTGTATGTACTTAGTTGCTTAGTCGTGTCCAACTCTCTGTGACCCCATGGACTATAGCTGCCAGGCTCCTCTGTCCATAGGTTATCCTGGCAAGAAAACTAGAGCGAGTTGCCATTTCCTCCTCCAGAAGATCTACCCGACCCAGAGATTGAATCTGTGTCCCTTGCATTGACAGGTGGATTCTTTACCACTCAGCCACCTGGGAATCCCTAGGAAAAGGTGGTCAGTTTATTTAGAGATTTTGCATGTGTCTTTCTGGAGAAGAAGCTAGAATCTGTCTTCACAAAGTGTTTATTGAATACCTATCAGAGGCTCGGTGCTAGGGGCACATAAGAGGTATAAAGAGGAGATGCAGATTGCATTCAACCTCAAGATGTTGCAAGGTTAATTGAAAAGGAAAGTGGACACAACTGGGATCAGCTAAGCACTGAATGGTATATGGACCCTACAAGGGATGGTTCAGTCCAAGAAGCTTCTGGGGAAGAAACTTACTGGAGAAAGCTACAGGATGTAGGAAGATTGGACCCAAGTCAGTGATTGCCTTTAGAAAATGGAATTGGAGGCAAGGGCAGGTTGGGGAGACACACCATTATTATTTTTTTTTTTTAAACTTGTACACGTTTCTTTAAAATGGGAACGTATTTCTTCTGTAACTTAAAAACAACAAAAATATTTTTATAGGTTCTATTATACATGTTGATGCTCAACTGAAACATGAAATATATGGTAAAGGGATACAGAAAACACAGCTGGATTGGTCTGGTTGGGCAGAGAAATTGGAGGTTTGTGTGTTAGGCCACAGGAAACACCGTAGGCCACTGAGCAGGGAAGGTTAAGAGTGATGTTTTCAAAAGACTTGGCTGACTGTGTAAGGGTAAATAGAGGATGGTAGTGTCAACCACAAATTGGCACTTGCCATTGGTACTTACTGTCTACCTTTACAAGGATTAAATCATATGCTGCTGCAGCTACTAATTTTCAACACCCCCTGAAATGAGTTCAGGGTGGAGAGCTGAAATGAGGCACTCTGTGCTCTGGTAAAAACTGGCAGAACAGCTCTTCAGACAGTTAGATATAATCAGGAGCCAATTTTATGAGCCCAGTTCATTCTTATAACTTCCCATATCTAGAAAACCACTAAAATCCTTCATGGTGACAAGTGTTCCTCATGACTAGCAGAGCCTTCTGCAAAAAAAAAAAAAAAATGTGTTTGATTGCATGTACTTCCTCTTTACTGAAATCACACATATACTGACCTTCCCCTCTACTTCTTTGGAGCAGTTTCTCAGAGTTATCTGAGGTGCTGTTGCCTGGGCTATAGTCCTCATTTTTGCCCCAAATAAAACTTAATTCACAACTCTTACATTGTGCATTTTTTGACAGTAGGAGCTAGACACAGAAGTCTCAACTAGGGCTTATTATAGTCTGGGTATAGAGTGAAGTGAAGATGATGAGAAATATAAAGAGTTAATATTCAAACTAACCAGAGGAGCACAGACCGACCAGCTGAAATAGGTGCTGCCTGTGGGTCATTGGTCCAACTCTACTCATGAGTGCCAGGCTCGGATTAGACATTAGCCCTGATAAGAGGTATGACAAAGGATGTTCCCATTGGATTCAGGGATTAAAAGAGGGTCCATCAAAGGTAATGTCAAAGTTTCAGGACTGTTAAAAGAAATGGCATTATTTCTGCTGGAATGGGGAGTAGTGAAGGAATGTTTTAGAGGGAAGAGACATTTTCTTTTGAACCACATTGAGACTCAGAGGCAAGTAGAGATCTGGGTAGAGAGGTCTTTTTTTTTTTTTTAAGATTGATTGATTGAGTTTTGGTTCTGCTGGGTCTTCATTGCTGTGCACAGGCTTTCTCTAGTTGTGGCTACCAGGAGTTGCTGTTCGTTATGGTGCACAAGCTTATTGCAGTGTTTCTCTTGTTGCAGAACACAGGCTGTAAGTGCACTGGCTTCTGTAGTTGCATCACAGGGACGCAGTAGTTGTGGCCCGTGGGCTCTAGAACACTGGCTCAGTAGTTGTGGCACATGGGGCTTTGAGGCTCCCCGGCATGTGGGAACTTCCTGGACCAGGGATTGAACCTGTGACCCTTGCATTGGCAGGCAGATTCTCAATGAGTAGACCACCAGGGAATGGGAGGAGAGGTCGTTAAAGCTGCTGGGTATAGCCCAGGGAGGTCAGCACTGGATGTGCAAAGGGGGACTCACATGCGTGAATCTCATGAGTCCACTTACTCAGCCAGTTCTGGGTCTGAGGGGCTGGGAAGGCAGCAACATGATCCATCCTTTCAAATGTTCACTGCAGGAGAGAGACAGGGAAACCATGAGTTCTGGTGTGGTCCGTTAAGGTCAAGGAGGGAGGTGCATGCAGGATAGCCACTGGGGAGCAGAGGGACCAGCATCTGAGCCAGAACAGGAAACTGAGTTTGAAGGACTAGTTGGATTTTGCCAAGTTAAGGGGCGGGAAGAGAAAGACATTCCAGGCAGAGGGAATAGCACATGTGAAGATTCATGAGTTTGAAACAGCATGATGATTCTGGGAACTCTGTTAGCTTTTGTATGGCAGAAGCAAAGAGTGGTTGCACAAAATAGGACCTGGAATAAAGCAGTGACAGCTGAGATAGTGAGAGGAAGATTAAAGGCATCATTAAGGAATAAGTTTCTAGCAGAACTTTGTAGTTCCTGGCCCCAGGCATAGCTATGTAAGACTAGCCTAAGGAGCTAGGTAAAATATACAGATCTCAGGGTCCAGCCCAGATTTCAGATTCAGGAAACCTTGGGTGGAAGGAAGAATCCAACTAATTCCATTCCTCCCTATGAATCCAAAGCACTACAAAGGTTTAAGAGTCCAGGAAAGGCAAAATTTTCAGGGTTATCTGTTTTTAAGAGGCTGGAAGAAGAATCAGCGAAGGAAATGAAGAAAGAGGTAGACAAAGAACAGAAGTGTACAACAAAGCCAGTCCTTACAGGAATACAGAAACGCAGGCTAGGCAAACAGAAACAGCAGTTAAATTGCTTTGGGGAACCTAGCCCAGGGTCTGACCCTGATCAAGTGCTCCATAAATGAGTTTTATGCTTGGGAAAAGACTTTAAATATAGAGGTAGGACCAGAAACTAAGATGCAAGTTTTTAAGAAGGGCATGACCAACCAAAATTCAGAGGCCAATAAGAAATTGGGGAAAATATTCTCAGCAGTTGTGATGGGATGTGCTGTGCTTCATTGCTTCGGTCATGTCCTCCTCTTTGTGACCCCGTGGACTGTAGCCCACCAGGCTCCTCTTCCCATGGGGATTCTCTAGGCAAGAATACTGGAATGAGTTGCTATGCCCTCCTCCAGGGGATCTTCCCAACCCAGGGGTTGAACCCAGGTCTCCCACATTGCAAGTGGATTCTTTACCATCTGAGCCACCAGAGAAGCCCATTGATGGGATGAATTAATATTATTTTTATGCAAAAGAGCTTTCTGTAATAAATAATACCCCCTAAAATCTGGCAGATAAATGGTCAGTGAAGATGAGCTAACAATATGAAAGAGGGAGTAGCATGGGTCAACGAATGTGGATGTTTAGTCTCACTGATGTCAGAGGCAGGTTGAAATGCAGTCCCATTTTTACTTTTTTTTTGGCCGCACCACGCAGCATGGGAGGTCTTAATTCCCCAACCAGGGATTGAACCTGTGCACCCTGCACTGGGAGGGCAGAGTCTTAACCAGTGGGCTACCAGGGAAGTCCCCGTTTTTTGACTCTTAAGTTTGTGGTAGTGGTGTAAATCAGAATGACCCCCTCCTAAAATAGCCTGTGTCAAAAGTCATAAAAGTGTTCCCTTTAGTTCTAATTCTGGGAATTTTTCCTAAAGGAATCATTCAAAATATGGAGAAACTGAAAGCAGAAAGATGTTCAATATGATGTTATTTATAACCATGAGAAGATGAGAAACATCAAAAGCTAACAAGATAATGACATGGGGAACATCAAAAGCCAATAAGATAATGACTAAATAATCATGGGCAATCTAACTGACCATTACAAAGTTATTAATTTTTATGACTATATAATGACAGAAATGTTTTATGTGGAAAAATGAGGTACAAAGCAGTACATACACTACTATCTAAATTTTGTTTAAAAAAAAACAAAGTTTTTAAGATTATATTCAGTGTATAATAGGTGAACAGAAAAAGAACCAGGAGAAAACCCACTGAAGTGTTAATAGTAGCTTCACCGGGTGATGGGAATTTGGAAACTTATTTCATATATTTTTCTGTATTTTCTACATTTTTTCACCTAGAATGTGTATTACTTTGATAATCAGAAGAAAAATTAAGATGCTATTTATTTTTAAAGTAAGGTATTAAAAGAAAGGAAGGATAAACTCATATACAGCTTACAATGATATTTTTAAATTGGATACACAAAAGACTAGCAAGAGTGATAGGATTCTGGGTGTTTTTTCCCATTTTCCAAGCTGCTTGTAATGTGGTTGCAGTCCTTTTATAATCAGGAATAAGTATATAATAATGAACAGCGTGGTTGGATAAAAGTGCTGCAAAAGCCAAAGGAAAGGACAAGGCAAGGTGCAAGGTTTTTTCTTTTCTGGGCCTTTTTGAGCGTCAAGGTGATAACCTGTGTTATGAGGGAGACCTGTGAAGCTGCTCAGAAGATCCTGAGCTGTCAGCATCCCAGACCATTCTTTTAGACCCCATGCTCCTTTCCCAGCCCCACCCAACTCCCCAGTTCCTGGGGGAGTCCACAGGGAGATTTCTTTCTTGCTGTCCAGAAGCTTTCACAGACGCTCTCGGATATTAGCACTGGTTTGAGCAGCGAGTCTTCCTTGTGCAGTTGAATTTGGGGACTTCAGGTTCTGCTTAGGTTTCTTGAGAGGTAGATGCCGGTGACCCAGGGTCTGTGGAGGAGCAGAGCCACTTATGGGGACAGACTTCTCACTGAGAATAATTTGTGCATTCCGCTAGTCCCAAGCCAGCATGGCCATCCAGTCTTTAAGGAGAGAGAAGGAAGAAAAGGAGGGAGAAATAAGGAAAGAAGGGAGAGGGGAAGCGGGGAGAAAGAAAAGGGAGAGAGGTCCTATTATTTTCCTTAAGTACTGTTTGAATGTTTCAGTGTGGGAAGGACACTTTTGGTTTAAATTTTTAAATGTTTAATTGTTAAACATAAGTGAGGTGTGGTTCTTTAAAAGATGATCTGGAAATTAAATAGTGCTGCTGGCTGCAGGGGAAGAGGCTAGCTATGCACAGCTGCGGGCAAAGCCCTAAAGAAATGGAGAAAGAAATGGAAAGAAGTCTGCTCACCTGGTAGAAACTAACCCATGAGTAGAAAGGATTATCTTGGGTTTTCCTACAGGGCAGTTTAGGAAAAAGAGAGCTGATGGGAGCAAATTGGGAACGTATTCCTCATTAGTTGAAGCAGACGGCAGAAAGTGAAGGCAAGATGTGAGTGAAAGCAACCCGCATGGCCTTTGACAAGACCAGCCCTGGGCTGTGCCCCTGCAGAGTTTTCTGCTGGGATTCCAGGCGAGTTAAAAGCCTGTGCTCTGCTTTAACCCAGGAGAAAACCACAGTCAACAGTCAACAGACCCAGTTTAACTCTGCAAACATTTGTTGATTGAATGTTAACTCTAAGATATTTTGCTCAATTGCCAAGACAAATAAGATACAGACCTTCCTTCAAAGTGTTACTCCTCTGGTTGGATAAAGTGATAAATATATATGAATGTAAAGCAAATCCCTCTTTGGATAACTTGTAAGTAAAGTCTCCTATGTGAGTATATATGAAAGGGTAAAAGCAAGAGGCCTCATTATATTTAGACTTTCTTTTTCCTTAGATCTATTTCTAAATTGTGAGCATTCTTTTAAATACTTGTAGTCCCCTTCTTTTGAAAAAAAACAAAAACAAAAAAAAACGCATTCTCAAAAATGTCTTATCAAGTAGAATATCAACTTCTCGAGGGCAGAAACATCTATCTGTGTTCACCACACCTAGAATAGTCCTCAACAAGAATTTGTTGGGTATTGTCTGTCAAAAGACAGACAAACATGTTCAAAGAGGACTCCTGTCTCCCAGCAAGCTAATGATAAAATTCTTAATTACCTTTCAATTTTTAGACATAGTCTTCTGAGATGTATTTTCAGTGTTCCATACAGTCTTTATTTTTCTCTGCTTGTTTATATCTGAACATAAAGTTTTTGAGCATCTAGTTGAGACTAAGGCATCCATGCTTTCAGCATTCCGTGTGGTTGGCGTCTCTGTGGCCATGTGATCACTGCACTTTTAACCCCCTGCACTCCTGGTGTTCCATTGCCCCCTTGTTGCAAAATGCGATAAAACACTGAAATCTTATAAATGAGCATGGCCATAGCAACAGAGAAGTGGGTGCCAAAATACTATGTTTGTCAAATGATTTTCCAAGGCCCAACATCTTTATCTGAAAAGTTATCGATGTGCAGTGAAAAAGTCTAGGTTCCGAAGTGAAGCATTGTTAAAGCAGCTTTGGCTCTTTACCTCGTAACTGTTCACTCAACTCTCAGACAGACCTAGTAGTCAGAGAAATAATGCCATAGGTGAGCTCAATAAGCCAAAACCTATAACTTTGCAGCAAAAGGTTACTGACTCTCATAGACCTGTGACTTAATCTCCATGAAAGAAGCTGAGACACCTCAGAATATACTCAGTGTTTGTGAACCTCCCTTTCTCCGGGTCTGGAGGGATGTGTGTGCCTGTCCGGCTAGACGCTGTTTTAACCCCTTCTGGTGCTGGACTCCGGGTCTCCTCCTCCTCCTCCTTTCTCCTGAGGCAGAGCCCACGCTGGCGCACTAACCTGCAGCGTCTCTGTGCTTCTCTTCTTACCTCCTCTTTCCCCTTCTCTTTCCCTTTCGCTGTGGTGTGTCCAGAAAAGGAAGTCGAGTTCCAGCGTGCACCTAATGGTGAGCCTTGCCTGCCCACCCATCCGCCCGCTCCATGCTGCCTGCGCCTGCCTGCCAGCCACGCAAACCCATTCTGCCATGTGCGTGTGCTTCCCTCATCCTCACTGCATGTCTGTGCCGTGCGGGCAGGTGCGGCCTGTCCTGCCAGGCGGAGTCCAGTGCCCGAGGTCACCCGGCGGCCTCAGAACTAGGCACTGGAAGGTGTGGTGTGGCACTCCCTGCTGCAGCGCTTGGACTGACCCCAGCAGCCCCGGGGCAGGATGTAAATCTGGTAGGGATTCGGGGCCAGGTGGCAAGCACAGGGGGAGACCCTCACTCATGGTCGCTCGGGAGGAGAGGCCTTGCTCACTGGGCACGAGCACTATTTCCTACGGATCGGCAGCCAGGGGCCCTCTGTGTGGAGTGTGGGGGAGCCAAGTGGAGCCTCTGAGCCTCACTGTCACTCTCGAGGCTTTCCCCTGTGCTGGTGCCCATTAGCCGGCTGTGCCCAGTGTTTGTCCTTCCCACCCCACCCACAGTGGCACCAGCTGAAAGGCTGCAGAGCTCGTTTTCTTTCTCAAGGGACACAGAGCACCCAGGGGAATGCAGCAGCCTGAATCCTTATGAAACATCTATTGGGTTGGCCAAAAAGTTCATTTGGATTTTTCTATAAGGTGTCATGAAAAACCCAAATGAACTTTTTGGCCAACTTGATACTAAAGCCAGAGGTGACATCCCAGCCCTCTGCAGATATGGTAGGTTTTACAGACATGATACAGTCCTTACCCCATGCCAGGGTCTTTGTCTCAGCTTTGCAAACAGAATGGCTTTGTTCAATCAGCCCCAAATAGGTCCATGACAGCAGCTGAGTGAGGAGGGCTCTGCACTTTTTGGGGGATATGGAAGAGAGCAGAGCTTTTGTGAGATTAGGCCCACACTGTGTCTATTCCTGGGGCCCCCTTCTCCAGCCTGCGGAGTTCAGCAGAGTCTTAAAGCACCTGGTACCTGGCTTGAGGTTCCATGCTGAGCCCCGGATTTGGGAATGTATCAACCACTGATAGCAAGTTACAGCTTCAGGTGTGGTCTGAGGGGCCACAAAAGAGGCTTCCAGGCAAGAAGAAGTAGGACAGTCTGGAGAGCTTCCTGGATGTGTTCTGGGGGAGAAAAAGCACATCCTAGCTGCCAGTGTGCCATCATTGGCTCCCTGCACATTGATGGTCACTGGACATTTGTGTGTCTGCATGTTGAAAAGCTCACAGGCATCAGGCTGCTCCTTACTGGCCCCTGGTTCCACAGGGACTCCCAGTGAGACTCGGTGTATTTATTGGTTAGGGGATTGTGAGAGGCAGAGAGCATCAATATGGCTCCTTGCCCTGGAGATCGGCCTCCTTCCTTCCTCGCCATCCTCTTCCCGCCTCCCTTGCTGGGCCGCTCAGTGTAATATTCTGAAAGGCAAGGAGATAGCCTAGTGGTCTGCTGCTGTTGGCCTGCTAGGCAGCCTGCTGTTTCCTGAGGACTAGGACTGCTGACCACAGCTCCCACCTGGACTCACCTGCTGCTCTCTGGAGTTCTGGCCGTCTTCCCAGCTGATCGTGTCTAAGATCAGTGAGGCAAAAAGGCCAACAGCACAGCCCTGTGTCTGCTCCCCCGGGTCAGTGGTTGCCTTTTGTATCCAGAGTGAAATTCCACCCCTTTCCTCTGTGGATACTGTCTCCTCAACCAGGTTTTCTTTCTCTTCTTGCTCCTCTTCAGATCAGGCTTCAATCTAGTGTTGTAAGGGGAAGAAAATGCAGGTGGCAGATTGAAAGGGCAGCAGGGACTGCCCACAGGGACCCAGAGTTTCTGAATTTTGTTCTGCTTTCTCATAAATTACATTTCTTTCCTCCTATAAAGTGAGAAGATCTGAATTTCTCTGCATCAAGTGTGATTGTACAATGACAGGGCACCTAGCATCAGCAAAGATTTCTGGAGAGATGCTTTTAAAACGAATCTTTGGGCTCCTTCCACCTTGAGGATGCCTCCCGGGCGAGGTCTCTGGGTCCCTCCAAATAATCTTCTCTGATCATCTATCCAGCCATTGCTCCCACCCCAGAGTGTTACGGGAGTGTTAGCCCACCTCAGGTCTAGCGCCTCCGGACCAAGCTGGGGGACAAGGGAGGTCTGGGAGTCAAATCCAAGCAACTTTGGTGACTCTAGAGGAACTAAACCATCTGTTTTCTTGTCTCAGCCACAGAGCAACAACAAAAACAGTCTCGTAAGCCCAGCCCAAGAGCCCGCGCCCTTGCAGACGGCCATGGTACCTCCTGACTACGGCTTCTCCGCCCCTGCCCCTGGCTGCCTCCCGCTTCTGCCCGCTTCCTTCTCTCGCCCCCGCTGCCAGGCCTCCTTGGCCACTTCCCTCCTCATCCCTGTAGGGCAGGTGGCTCTGTGTCCTGCCCCCTCATGGTCCTGCTTGGCCTTGTTCCCTCCTGCATGGCATAACCCTGTTCCCTGTGCTCTTGGGGGAGAAGAGTGATCAGGGCTCTCAGCTAAGCCTCCCAGCCCCGAATGGGTCTGCTAGGGGGCCGGGAAGGTGAGCTGCTTCTAAAGGGAGAGGGTAGGAGCTTCCCTGGGCTCTGTACCTCAGTTCTTGAAGCCCTCCTTGTAAAATCTGCCTCAGCCCTTCCTTTACAAAGCAATGAATAGAAAGGGGGCCTGGAGTCCCCCGCCTCTGGATGGTGCTGAGGTCTCTGGGAAGCCCCCATGCTGTCTGTGTTCTGTCCTGGCTCAGTCAAGGGCAACATGTGCTCTCAGGGCCCCCTCTGCTGCTGGCTAAGTGGAGATGGCAGGGGGGTGACTGGGAGGGAGGGGGGGAACTGGTACTGCTCCCCCACCTCCTCCCTGCACCCTGTCCTCCAGAGCTGCCTGCTGAGGACAGGAACTTGGGGAGAGACAGGGGTGGGTGGAACAGGCAGCAGTCTGGGCTCAACTCGCTGAGGGCCTCCTGTGAATCTTTCTGGGAGACCTCAGTCCACTCTCCCAGTATCCCTGTCTCCCACACAGCCCCTGACGAGCACTGTTGGCCAGGCCCAGCCTGTGCCCTCAGCCCCACAGCTGCTCCAGGGTACTTGTCCCATGGGAGAAAGGACACTCAGGTCTGGCTGGATTTGAGAGCAGGGGCCCTTGTCCTCAGCTTCCCCAGTACCTGCTTCCATTAAGTACTAGGCCTCTACTCCTAACCAGCCAGTGCTGTTGCCTAAATCTGGGGCTTCCAGCTGCCTGGGACCCAGTTGAACCAGTATATTTTGTAAGAATGACTGGCGAGCAGGCCTCAGTGATCATCATAGGGTCAATATTCGAGGGCTGGGGTCCCTCAGGGGAGAGCCATAGGTCCGTCCCCAGGTCAGGAGGGTAACTTTCATCTTCTCTCACAGGAGCCACAAACCACCGTGGTACACAACGCTACCGATGGGATCAAGGTGAGTGGCTCTGAGCTGGCCTCCTGCTTTCCAGGTCAGCAGGGAACAGGTGGGCTGGGCCACAGGGTCTCAGGGTCCTGGAGACGGCAGCCTATAGGCTGCACCTTGGGGCCACAGTGTTTCCAGAGTCTCGGCTAGGGCAGCATGTGGCCCGTCGTCACTGTGTTCCTGGGAAGGACATCATACCTCAGTGATTCTGAGCTCAGGCTCTAGAGGCAGACAGGTCTGTATTTGCATTCTGGCCCTGGGCCACTGGACAAGTCACTCTCCCACTCTGCACCTCAGTTTCCTTATCTGAAAACTTGGGATGCTAATAATAATGGAATCTTCCTCCATGACTGGTGAAGCTTAAATTAGAGTAAACCTAGTAAAACAGAGGCAAAAACATACAAATCTTAGAGCATTAATTCTCCATCACCTCACTCCTTGATGCCCTCAATATCCTTGTCTCCTTATTTTCATTCCCGTTAGTAAATATTTACTGAACCATCCACAGCTCTGGTTTACACAGGTGACAAGAGGAAATCTCTCTGCACAGGTGTAAGGGAAGCAGATGATAAACCAAAAACTATACAAATAAGATAAAATCCAGTAGTGATAAGTGCTATGAAGAAAATGTCAAGAAGTAAATAGAGAATGAACGGGCCTCTAATTAAGTGGTTGGGAAGGGCCTCCTTTAGGAGGTGATATTTGAGCTAAAACACTAAACAACTGGAAGGTGGCAGCCGGGTAGACCCTGAGGCAGAGTGCCCTAGACAGTGAGGATGCAGGTGTCGGGGCCTGGCGCAGAGGAAATCAGACCTCAGAGCGTGGTGAGCAAGGAGAGGGAGGCAGGAGGGTGGTGAAGCTGGAGGGGCAGGCGGGACCTGCCCTGTCAGGCTTGAGTTCATATTTTTTACAATCAGCAACAAAAAGCTGTTAGAGGCTCTTAGCACGGGAGTGAAAGAAAGTGAAAGTGAAGTTGCTCAGTTGTGTCCGACTCTTTGTGACCCCATGGACTGTAGCCTACCAGGCTCCTCTGTCCATGGGATTTTCCAAGCAATAGTATTGGAATGGATTGCCATTTCCTTCTCCGGGAGATCTTCCCAACCCAGGAATTGAACCTGGGTCTCCTGAATTGCTGGCAGATTCTTTACCAATTGAGCTATGAGGGAAACCCATAGCGGGGGAGTAAGGGAGTCCAGTTTACACATCGAAAAACTGGCTGTGTTATGGGCAAGAACTTTAGGGAAGAGGCAGGTGTGGAGACAGGGAGGCCAGGCAGCTATGGTAGGAGTTCAGGGGCCAGATGTTAGTATCTTGGGCTCAGCTGTGCATTGGAAGAGAGGTGGTAAGACGTGATTTATCTTAGAGGTACAACTGACCGATTTGGTTTTCAATTGGATAATTGGGACATGAGGGGAAGAAAGAAAGGCATCAGCATATTATAAAATCAGACCTCCAGATTTTAGCCTGAACAACTGGATAAGTGGTACATTTACTGAGTTAGGGAAGACTCGGGAGGGTGTTTGGGAATCAGAGTTTTATGAGTCACATGGCAAGGGTCTGATTCCTCTTTGCAGCTCCCATAGGAACACGTTCTCTGCTTTTGTTCTGCTTGGTTCCTCTGGTTTCCAAGGGCCTGAGTTTATAGAAACTTGTTCTTTTTGGCCCGCAGGGCTCCACAGAGAGCTGCAACACCACCACAGAAGATGAGGACCTCAAAGGTAGGTGTTGGCCCATAGTGGGGAAGAGGCCCCAGCAGTGTCCCGAGGGGGCACCTGCCTCATATGCCCCCAGAACTAAGATTGGTGGCTCCTCGTACCCCAGGAGATGGTTTGGCCTAAAAGCTACTTTCCATGGGCCCAGGGATGAAGCCCCTGGTCTCATGTTGCTGGGCTGGGCAGGTGGCTTCTCTTCTTTGACCCCATGTCTAGGATAGTTAAACGAGGGCTTTTCCTGAGCCTGTCCAGGCCCAGGGCTCAGAGAGCTGCTCCTGTCGCTGCTACGTTGTGATATCCCAGATCAGGGACATCTTGAGTCCCCGCAGAGGTGGCCTGCAGATGTCATGAGCCATTAATAAGGTCACCAGTGATCCCAGTTTCCCGGGAACTAAGGTAATTCCCTAGGATGTAGGACTTTGGGCTCTAAACTAGAACAGTCCTGGACACATTGGGGTTGGTGGGTCACTCTCGTCACAAAGCCTTGGCATGAGTGACGGAGTCAGAACCACATTTGGCCCTGCCCCAGTGGTCCTGTGAGGACACCAGCCTAAGTTTGGGCCTGGCCAGAGTGCCAGGGGACGCGGGAAGGCATGGCAGGCCAGACCACTGTGAATCTCTGTCCGACTCTTTGGTTTGGCCTCCTGGGGTTGCTCCCTTTGCCTTTAGTAAGTGATCTTAGGCCAGGTTCTCAGAAAAGTCAGAGGAATGTTGCAGCTCACAGCTGAGAGAGCACACCCGAGGCAATAAGGGAGCAAGCAAACCTTTGGTAATCAAGAAAAGAAGAGAAAGCAGAAACATACAAGGCAGCAAAGAACAGTGCCTTCAGGGCTGCCAGGATTGAGGTCAGGTCATTTCAGTTCTGGTGATACTGGCAGAGTCAGCGGCTCCTTCACTGCTGGGCTCTCGACCCTGCAGCCTGGGTCCCTAGAACATCTTCCCTGGGAGCAGGGCTCCTTGTACAGACTGTTTGAAGGCTCCTCTGGAAGCCACAAACCCAGGTCTGTGCCCCTTCCTGGGGCTTTCAGCTGGGAGGCCTCTCTGGCAGCATGGACGTGGTCCCAGGTCCACAGCAACCTGAGGCATCGCCATGCCTCAGTTCTTCAGTGCCACGGGCTTGGGTCCTGTCCGGCTTGCTCGCTCACCTGCCTTGTTCTGTTTGTTTTGGCTGCTCTGCCTTGCCCTGCCCTGCCCTGGCTGGCTAGCTGCCCCGCTCCGCACTGGGAATGGCAGCTCGATGCCTGAAGGACGGAGCTCCCGGGACAGGACAGCCCCCTCTGCAGGCATGCAGCCCCAGCCTTCTCTCTGCTCCTCAGCCAGTAAGTGTGAGGGAGGCACATTCTGGCTTCCGTCTCCCTGGCTCGTCCTGAAGCCCCTCAGGGATTCCCCCCACCCACCGCCCAGAGCTGTCAGCCCAGCCCAGCTGTCATCTAGTGACTACAGCTTCGGGAGCTCAGCCTCTGCTGGGTGGGGGAGCTGATTGGAGGTGCTGTTAAGACCAGACGGGTCCTTGAGCCTGGGGCCCAAAGACATGAAGAAAAGCGGGTGGAAGGATGTGGCAGGAGGGAAGGAGTAGAAAGCCAGTGGGATACGCAGAGGGCCTTGTCTCAGCGCTGAGTGGGGAGAAAGGTGGAGTCAGAAGTCAGGCCCATGGTAGTGGGTGTGAGGTGGTGGAGAAATTCATAGTCAAGAAAACATGTTCCCCTTGGTGCTTCTTGAGGCTCAGCATAACATCATACTAAGAGCTTGGGGTGAGACTGACCTGAGTTTAAATCTAGCTCCACTACCTTCAAAAATGCGTGAAGTAGCTTAACCTCCTGGAGCTACAGTTTCTTTATCTGTAAAGTGGTAATAAAATGACACTCACTTCAGAAATATAAATGGGATAGTGGAATGTCTTGATATGTTGCTTAGCTGGTTAGTGGTAGCTTGTATTTACATCTTCAGTTGTGTTTTTGTAGAGGATGCCTTCGTCTGCTTCTTTCCCTCCTACCATCTATACTTCTAGAGTTTCTAAACATGAGCCTCTTCACCCACAGGGCCCCAGTCAGGTCTTGCAGATGGGCTTGGTGGGGTGGAGAGGGGGTGTGTGTGTGTGTCTGTCTGTCTGTGTGTGCACATACCTGCTTGCCTTTAGAAAGTGGATGAAGCCCTGTGGTTCCCCTACCCTCCTGCTTATTCACCCGAGCCGCCCTTCTGATGGTGCCAGTGCCTGGGGGGCCCTGTGCTGGCTGTACCTGTGGCTGCACTGTCCTCTCCCAGTTTGCCCCTTGGCTGTGCTGTTCTAATGCTCACATTTGTCTTGCAGCCTCTCGCTCACGGCCTGGGCCAGCCTGGGGCTCCGGTCAGGGTTAGCCTGGGCCTCCCTTACCCTGGCAGCGCCCTCTAATAGCTGTGCTCCCTGTAAGTGAGCTGCCCACAAGAACGGGGTGTCATCAGCAGCCCCTTGGCTTGTAATTGGGGTGGGGGGCGCTCTGAGGGCACCAACTCTGCCTGCCTGTCAGTCTGAGCCTTGTCCTTGGTTTTCCTGAGGGACACGTCCTGGCTTGAGAGCTGGTGTGAGATTTAGAGTTTTTCCAAGGGTAAATGGAGCTGGTAAGAGGCTCCATTTAAAAAGAGTGTTTATAGTTCCAAGACCCTTTACCCCAAAAAGCCCTGTGGAGGAGATGAATAAGGCGAAGAGAATTAAGCATCCATCCCAGGGGTCTATTCATTCTTTGGAGCCCTCCTCAATCCTGGCTAGAGTCTGATTTCAGGCTGGCTGGTGCCCAGGGCTAAGTTTTGGACCACTGTGTGAGGGCTGGGGGGATGGGGGGTGGGCTGATAATTGAGACCTGACTGAGCCCCTTCAGGTGAGAGAAATGAGTGGTGGAAACAGCCATATCCAGGAGATGCTTCTTTGAGAGCCTGAACCTGTGGGGATGGGATACAAAGACTGAGGGCAGAGTATTCATAGGGTGTTAGGCTCCTTGGCTTTAAAGACAAGAGTGTTTTCTGCATCCTGGTTATTGATGGAGAGGGAGGCAAAGGCCAAAGGATCATAAGGTGCGCTTTAGGACAAAAGGGTCATTAGGTCTGTGGACAACAGAGGGCTAAGGGAGAGAATGGTGGGCTCCCTTTTCCAGAGAAGGGCCTTAAAGAGAGAAGAGGGATGTCTTTGTCAGAGAGATCACAGGGGATTCTCTGATGGATTGGGGAGGGCTTTGCATCACCTGGGAGAATCCCAGTCTCACATGGGTAAACTGTTGGATATTTCCCCCTACAGTGCGAAAACAGGAGATTATTAAGATCACAGAACAGCTGATTGAGGCCATCAACAATGGGGACTTTGAGGCCTACACGTGAGTAGAGACCCATTTCCTTGAGATCCAAGTCATCTCTCAAGCCTTTCCTACCTTTCAAAAAGCAGCTGGGACCCAGAGAAAAGAGAAGGCTGGGCCTTGGGCACAGCATCTGAGTTAAAAACCAGGCCCCTGGGAGCCCTTCCAGGTAGACGCTGGTGATTGAGCCCACCCATGGTACCCGGGCTGGTGGGTTAAAAAGGTGGAGCTAAGCTGCTCAGCTGGCAGGGCCCTGAGATCTTAGCCATCTTGTCAGGCCCAGCCATCAGCTCACCTGCTGCCGCTGGAGGAAGATAGACAATAATTCTCATATAAGACTGACGGGCTGCTTTTTTTTTTTCCCCTCCCCTGTAGGAAGATTTGTGATCCAGGCCTCACTTCCTTTGAGCCTGAGGCCCTGGGTAACCTCGTGGAAGGGATGGATTTCCATAAGTTTTACTTTGAGAATCGTGAGTGGGTTCGTGCTGCCGAGATACTCCTGCCTGCCCCTCACCCCCTTGCCTCTGTCCCCGCTCACCTTCTCCTCTTTCCAGCCACCTGCTTTTCCCTTACTGGGCCTGCCTGCCATACCCTGGTCTGTGTGCTTGCCTCCTGGGGCCTGAGGATGGTCTTCAGCTGGTATCTCCAAAGGCCCTCCTCCCAGAGCCCCGTGTGCCCCTCTGTTCTGCAGCAGTGCCACTGTATAATAATCAAGGCCACTGTATTTCTTTAAGCCTTACCTCTTTCCAAGATACTTGCGAGAGGTTAGATTGAGATGATATCAACAAATAATAATGAAGCTCTGTGTCTGCAGGTTTCACAATAGAGGAAATTAAAACCAGGATAAGAATGTGCAAACAAGTAACAGGGCACCGTTGGCGACTATGAGATCGGAAGTTGTGGCTAGGGTCCTCCTTCCAGCCACTGAAGGAGATAGGAGTCCTGGCTAGGGGTGGGTGGCTAGGGTGTTGTGCTCCGGACAGTTCCTGGAAGTCCCAGAGGATAAGAAGCTAATTCATCACCTCCTCCCATCTTTCTTTCCACTAAGACCATCCCCCTCCTAATTTTTTTCCTCATCTTTCCCACTTTATCCTGGGCCTTCCCCATCCTGCCCTGAATTTTATTTTCTCACTGTTTGCTAACTACCATCCTCTCCATGTCTCAGCTGCAGTTATAAACCCTAGGTTATCTAAGTAAGTCTATTAGCCAGAAGCAATTCCAGAGCACACAGAAATCTCTGAAAGGTCTCATATAGCCCCTAACATTTGAATTGAACTAAAATGTGAATCTCAGTAAAAGCAACACAGTTCATGGTGTTTGCTGGTAATAGGAACACATCTTCTTTTGGTTTCCCCCCAGAGGATCCTGGGGGCTCTGGGAGTACTCTCAGCTTGGTGCTTTGCTGACTTTTTTTATTTTTTAACTTTGGGCCTTTATAAAAATCAAAAATCAATTTTGAATATTTTAAGTTCTTGGTTTTGCTCTACAGCCTTAATTAGGGACAAGCCAACCCTTATGAGGGCTTCCCAGATGACTCAGAATGGTAAAGAATCCACCTGCCAAGACAGGAGACAAGGATTTGATCCCTGGGTCGGGAAGATCCCCTGGAGAAGGAAATGGTAACCCACTCCAGTATTCTTACCTGAGAAATCCTATGGACAGAGGAGCCTGGCCTCCTCAGTCCATGGGGTTGCAAAAGAGTCAGACACAACTGAGCACACACAACGCTTACGAAATCTAAACCCACCTGTTGGGGAAGAAAGATCATCATAGTCTTTCGTTAAGATAATCTTGAGTTCAAGTGTTGTGTGGGCAAATTACTTAATTAACCTCCTTGAGCCTATTTCCTTATCTTATAACGAAGAAAATAATATCGACCAAGGAATATGGCTCATGCATGTAAAACCCGCAGTACATTGTCTGATTAAAATACTAGCTGCTGTTAACACTGCTCCCCACCTTTCTCTTCCTTTTAAATAATTGAAACTAATCTAATGGGGTTTCCCCAGCCTCTGGAGAGTGTATGGGAGAACTTGGCAACTCCCAGAATGGTTACTGGAGAGAGGGTGAGACTTGGGAAGTGCAGGCTGGGAGGAAAATGCCCGTCCCCAGGCCTGACGCCCTCCTACCTACCTCACCCCGCCCTGCCCACTACAGTCCTGTCCAAGAACAGCAAGCCCATCCACACCACCATCCTGAACCCACATGTCCACGTGATCGGAGAGGACGCGGCTTGCATTGCCTACATCCGCCTCACCCAGTACATCGATGGGCAGGGTCGGCCTCGCACCAGCCAGTCGGAGGAGACCCGGGTCTGGCATCGCCGGGATGGCAAGTGGCTCAATGTCCACTATCACTGCTCAGGGGCCCCTGCCGCACCGCTGCAGTGAGCTCAGCCACAGGTGCACCTGGTGGGGAGCGGGGGGCTGGGACACGTGGGGTCAGAGGAGGAAGAAGGGGCTGAGAGGTGGCCTTGGGGGAGGACATTCGGGCCATCCCAGAAGCGCAGTGAAGGCCAGACAGTGTGGTGGTTGCAATAAATTATGCTCTCAAGTCAGACAGACTTGGGTCTGGCTCCATGACACTACATTGGGTGACCTTGAACAGGTTACTTCCCCTCCCTAAGCCTCATTTTCCTCAGCTGTTAAAAANGGGCCATCCCAGAAGCGCAGTGAAGGCCAGACAGTGTGGTGGTTGCAATAAATTATGCTCTCAAGTCAGACAGACTTGGGTCTGGCTCCATGACACTACATTGGGTGACCTTGAACAGGTTACTTCCCCTCCCTAAGCCTCATTTTCCTCAGCTGTTAAAAAGAGGGAAGGAGCGGCGCCTGCCTCCTTTGTTGTGAGATTTAAATAAGATCTTTGTAAGTAAAGCAGTCAGTAAGTGCTCAGCAAATGGGAGGCGATGTTATGTTTAAATGTTTAAATACTAGCTTCTTCCCCATCCTCCACCTTCTCAGGCAGAGTTGGCCACGTGTGTAATGTGTTTAAGTCTCTGGAACTCCTGTGTGTGTACTGTCCTCTGTCCTGTTACCACGTCTGTCCTGTTTGACAGGGGCATGAGGAGATCCCAGCCGGAGGTCAAACCTTCGCAGCCAGTGGCTCTGGAGGGCCTGAGTGACAGCGGCAGTCCTGTTCGTTTGAGGTTTAAAACAATTAAATTACAAAGCGGCAGCAGCCAATGCACGCCCCTGCATGCAGCCCTCCCGCCCGCCCTTCGTGTCTGTCTCTGCTGTACCGAGGTGTTTTTTACATTTAAGGGGGAAAAAAAGAAAAAAAAAAAGATTGTTTAAAAAAAAAAGTGGGATCCATACCATGATGTGTTTTAAAAACATCGACAGCCCTTGGGCTGGCAAGAAGACAGGAGTCTGATGCCCATCCTGGCACAAGCAGTGGGCTCACCCACCAGCCCTAAAGAGGTGAGCGTGGCCTCTGGCCTCCATGGACTCGGGACCAGGCAAGAACTCTGACAGAGCTCTGGGGGCTGTGTGATGTGACTGCAGCCTCTGAGATGGCCTGCCCGCCCCAGGTCTCGGAATGGACTTCTTCAGAATTTGTATACACGCCTAGAACGAGGCTTATGAGAACACCGTGGCCAACAGACCTACTTGGGAGAGAATGCGGAGCTCCCAGCCTGCCGTGGAGGCAGCTGAGAAGCAGTGGCCTCAGGACTGAGAAGCAGGGCCCGGACGTTGCTGTACTCTACCATTTAGCGTAGAAGGGAAGAGAATTGGTGCTGCAGAAGCGTGTCTGCTCCGAAGCTGATGAGAAACCTCGTGTTAGTCTGACATGCACTCACTTACTCATCCATTTCTATAGGATGCACAATGCACGTGGGCTCTGATCTTGAGGCCCAATCCTAGCAGCTGGGAAGTGGGAGGGGTTGCCGCTTTGCTTTGTGTTTGTTTTCTTATAACTTAGCAAAGAGAGAGCCAGGCCTTGGTCTGGGCTCCCCCTGCCGCCTTTGGCAGTTCTGTTTCCGTGCTGACTTGGACCATCTTTGTCTTGCCTTCTCTTGGTGGTGGTCCCTGTGCTGACTCTCATCTGGGCCTGGACCCTCTGCCAAGTGCCCCTGTGGGATGGGAGGAGTGAGGCAGTGGGACTGAGTTGATGGTGGTTTCTATGCATTCAGGCTGCCCTCAGGGCTGCCTCCCTTCTTACTCTTCCCTTGCTGCACGCCAATCTCTTTTCCTGTCTTTGAGACTGACTTGACTACTCTGGCAAGAAGAGGTATCCTCTATAAAGAGACTTCTCTACTGACCAACTGAAGTATAGACTTACTGCTGGACAATCTGCATGGGCNGGGCTGCCTCCCTTCTTACTCTTCCCTTGCTGCACGCCAATCTCTTTTCCTGTCTTTGAGACTGACTTGACTACTCTGGCAAGAAGAGGTATCCTCTATAAAGAGACTTCTCTACTGACCAACTGAAGTATAGACTTACTGCTGGACAATCTGCATGGGCATCACCCCGTCTCACCTGCATGTACCCAAAAGAGATGTCCAGAGCCAAGGCTCCTATCTTCGTTGTCCCTCTCTGTGCTCAAGGAGTTCCATTCCAGGAGGGAAGAATGTATACTTTAAGCAGTTAGCAGAGATGGTAATGGAGGAGCAATTGGTCATGGCTTTGGTTTCCCCCCCAAACAACTGTGCAGGTCTGTCTGCACAAACGTCTGCACTATTAGGGGAGAGATGGGTAGACCCCAGCTCCCTGGACTGCCTTAAGGAGGCACAGGAGCTGGGAGAAGAAGCAAAGCTACAGGTTTACCTTGGAGCCAGCCAGCTGAGAAGAGCGCAGACTCACAGGTGCTGGTGCTTGGATTTAGCCAGGCTCCTCCGAGCACCTCCTGCATGTCCCAGCCATCTCCCGCCCAGCAGCCTGCAGTACCAGCACGCAGACACCTTCACCACAGGGTTTGGTTTTGCTGGCTTGAAGACAATTGGTCTTAGAGTTCATTAAGACCCATAGCTTCATATGGCTGCTCCAGCCCCACTTCTTAGCATTCTTACTCCTCTTCTGGGGCTAATGTCAGCATCTATAGAAAATAGACTATTAACAACACCTTTTAAACAGGAAATGGAAGGCATTTGATGCAGAATTTTTGCATGATGACATAGAAATAATTTAAAAATAATTAGTGTTTGTTCTGAATGTTGGTAGACCCTTCATAGCTTTGTTACAATGAAACCTTGAACTGAAGATATTTAATAAAATAACCTTTAAACAGTCCATTGTGTTACTGCTGTCGGAGGCTTATGGCCAGAGGTTTAGATTTAACAGCCTGGGTTACAAGGCTTCTGGTGGAGAGCTGGACCTTCTCCCACTCCTTTTGGACCCATTTTAGAATAAAACTTCCTCCTAAACTCATCAGCCTCCAATTACCCCACTGGATTGCCGGGGCAAGTTTGCGATTGGGGTTGGGGAGAACTCAGGCTCTTCGGAGGTGAGCTCAGAGTCGGGCCCCGCCCCCCTCTAGGGCCGCCCCGCCCCCTCCCCCGCCGCCCCTCAGTGTGCCGGCCCGGCTCCCCCTCCGCCGGGCCGAGTGGAAGATCCCGCACCCTCGGCCCGCCCCGGCCTCGGGAGCCGCGCCGCCGACGCTCGCCAGGTTGTGCCACCGCGCGGGAAGGAGGGGGGCGCCTCTGCCGGGGGCGCGCGGAGCCGGCTGTGTCTGAGGTCGCGGCTCAGCCGAGCGCTGGGGAGCACCGTTCAGCAGCCCGGCGCCTCGGCCGCGCGGCTGGCAGGCCCGGAGGCGGCGGGGGCCCGAGCGGGGCCGCGAGCGGCAGCGCGCCTCCTCCCCCCGGTGGGAGCGGTGGTTGGGCCCGGCTGCGGCAGAACGTTCGCTCGGAGATGGCGGAGCCGCCGCGACGCGGCCCGAGGCCCCGAGAGCAGGGAAGCCGGGCAGCCCCGGGACGTGGCGGAGCCCGGGGACAGCGGGGACGCCGCCCAGTCCGCCGGGTGAGCCGCCCCTGAGGAGAGCCCCGCTCAGAGTGTGGCCCCCACCCATGGTCCCCGCAGCTCTGCCCTCACAGACTTCCCTCAGTGTGGCCCCCGAAACCGCCCGCAGGGGCGGCCCCGCGGCCCCTCGGGGCGGCCCGCGCTCCCCTCCCCCTGTCCCCTCCGCAGGCCGCCCTGGTCGTGGCCTCATTCCTCTTGGCTGGCCCCCTTTGCCCCGGGTGCCTGCTCCCCTCGGGGCTCTCCCAGCCCGACGCCCGCCCCGATGTCACCGCAGACTCTCCTCCGCGCGCCCCTAGCCGCTGCTTTCCCCTTGAATGCTTCACGCCCTACTCTCTCCTTACCC
Source organism: Neotragus moschatus (assembly GCA_006410615.1). Classification (NCBI taxonomy): domain Eukaryota; kingdom Metazoa; phylum Chordata; class Mammalia; order Artiodactyla; family Bovidae; genus Neotragus; species Neotragus moschatus. Next base: position 43,476 of record SJYA01003051.1, read on the forward strand.
ACCTGTGAACCCACGTCCCCCCTAGCTCGGCCTTCCGTCCGTGACCCCATGTGCCAGCGCCCCACGCTCCTGTCGCTACTAGGTCCCCCTCCTCCCGCGGCATCTGCACTGCTGGTCTCCCAGCGCGGGGCCCACACCCTCGCCTTCTTCAGCCCCACCTCAGTTGCTCTCCTCCCGCTGTTGCGCACACATTCTGCAACCCCTCCCCGGCCGTGGTCCAGCTTCGGTATTTATCATCCCACCCCGCGCCCTCCCCCAGGACTTTCTCATCACCCCTTCTCTGAATATTGCTGCTTTTTCTAGGTCCGAAGCTAAAATGCAGTGGTTAAGAGCAGGGCTGGAGCTTGACAGGCCTGACTTTGAATCCCAATTCCTCCATTGACTGAGCTGTGTGATCCTGGGCAAGTTACTAAGCTTCTCTGGACCTCAAATTACTCATATGTAAAACGGGGATATTACTTACCTCTTAGGACTGCTGTGAGCATAAAATATAGAGAAAGCTCTTAGAAGAATGTCTGGCAAAGATAAGCCCCTAGTAAATGTTAACTATTATCCTTAACATTATGAGTGATCACCCCCTAGTATTTACTTCCCCCATTCTACAGTGATTTCTTCTCACTACTGTGTTTACCCCAGAAAGTTTCCTCTAGGTCTTAGGATTCCCCCCTTCCCATCCCATTTTGATCCTTTCCCAGCTCTTTTTTCATGCCAGTTAGTTTTACTCAAGCCAAAGCTGAACTGTTCTTAAACTGCCTTTCTCAATTCTGAAGGACCCCATCTCTGCTTAATCACCCCAAAATGTGTATGTGTCAGGGGCGGGGGGGTGAGTGGTAGAGATTGCCAGGCACTGGCCTTACTAGAAATGATTAAGATGGGAAGAGTGACAGTAAAGCTTTTAGTTGGTCTACTTAAGGGAAAAAGTCTCTGAAATGTAGATCTCTTCAAAACTATTTTCCGATGGTACTTTCTCCTTTCTCTGTTATTGATTGGATACTACTTAAGCTCCTGTTGCTCTCTGCCACCCAGCCCTACTCAAGCTTGCTCTGTTTCTATAGTAGGACTCAATCCCTCATGTTTGTCTAGGCTGGCTCAGGACCCTTCTGAGCCGTATAGAGATGAGGATGTAGTACCATCCAGGCTAAGTTAGGAAGGAGAAGTAGAGTGGATAGGGAGACAGACTCTGGTCTCACCTTTCTAGCTTTTCTTAGGTGCCAGTGATGTGGCCTGCTTTGGGGCTACATTTTTATCACCCCTCCTGACATTGGCAGAGATGCGGTAAAGAGCAGGGATGAGTAATTTTTCACAAGGAATGGGGAAGAGAATCCTCAGGTTCTGGGCTTGGAAGGTAATAGAATGATTAGCTAGCACCATTTGTCTTTCCTCTTGAATTCCCCTACCATAGTGTCCACCTGACTGCAAGTTCGTTAGTGCTGTTAGCCTGAGATGTTAGGTTTGATAGATGAGGGAGATTAACAGACACACGAGTTTCCTCTTATCTGATATTTCGTTGGAACATGGGACTTCTGGGGCTTTCCTTCCCTTCTTCACAGGAAGACCAGAGCCCCTACTGGCTGACCAATTGCTCAGTCACCAGCTGGGAACTCCTTTCAGAGCAGGTTCATTTTCAGCGTCCTGGGCTATTTGGCCTCTTACTGATGGGAGATTTGTTCTCTTCCAGACCTTGGATATACTGCTTCAGTTCTGAACTTAGTTCAGGGAGGAGAATTTAGACAGCATTCTAAGAAAGGGAACAGGCTGTGAAGCTAAGGTATGAGACTCAGATTGTGTTGTTCTTCTACAGGAGCTTGTTCTTGGAGAACAAACCATCCTGTGAGCAGGAGGTAAGAGAGATGGGGTGAATGAGGGGGATGGATTAATGACAGTTTCAAGGAGAGAAGTAAAACACCAATTTCTCTTACAGGTGAGGAACTCTGTCTGACTTCTGATGTGACGAGCTCAGCCAGGACCAAAGGTGGAGCCTAACTAGATTTGCATCCTGAAGGCATGGGCCAGTGGGCCATGGTGACTTGAGACCAATGAACTCTGTCCAGTTGCCCCCTCTTGCCCTTTCTACCTCCTCTACCCTATACTAAGGGGACTTGTTTCCACCTTTGCAGGGAGCTGACCCTGCAGGAATCCCTTTCCCCTCTTTTCATATCCTTCTACCCTCCCAGAGAGCCTCAGCCTATAGAATTCCTACCTCCCATCCCCTGAGGTGGTCCCCATCCCTGCCTCACCTCCCCGCCATGCTCAAGCTGTGGAAGGTGGTACGCCCAGCTCGGCAGCTGGAACTACATCGCCTCATACTGCTGCTGATTGCTTTCAGTCTGGGCTCCATGGGCTTCTTGGCTTACTATGTATCCACCAGCCCCAAGGCCAAGGAACCATTGCCCCTCCCCTTGGGAGACTGCAGCAGTGGCGCGGCAGGTGGTCCTGGTCCGGTACGGCCTCCAGTCCCTCCCCGGCCCCCCAGGCCTCCAGAGACAGCACGAACTGAACCCGTGGTCCTTGTGTTTGTGGAGAGTGCATACTCGCAGCTGGGGCAGGAGATTGTGGCCATCTTGGAGTCTAGCCGTTTTCGTTATAGCACTGAGCTGGCACCTGGCCGAGGGGACATGCCCACACTGACTGATCATACCCGTGGCCGATATGTCTTGGTCATTTATGAGAACCTGCTCAAGTATGTCAACCTGGATGCCTGGAGTCGGGAACTGCTAGACCGGTACTGTGTGGAGTATGGTGTGGGCATCATTGGCTTTTTCCGAGCCCATGAGCATAGCCTACTGAGTGCCCAGCTCAAGGGCTTTCCCCTTTTTCTCCATTCAAACTTGGGGCTTCGGGACTACCAAGTGAATCCTACAGCTCCACTCCTGCATCTCACACGTCCCAGCCGCCTGGAGCCTGGGCCACTACCCGGTGATGACTGGACCATCTTCCAATCCAACCACAGCACCTATGAGCCAGTGCTTCTTGCCAGTCTTCGGCTGGCTGAGCCCCCTGTGCCAGGACCAGTGCCTCGCCGGGCCCGGCTTCCCACTGTGGTGCAGGACCTGGGGCTTCACGACGGCATCCAGCGGGTGCTCTTTGGTCACGGCCTCGGCTTCTGGCTCCACAAACTAGTTTTCGTCGATGCTGTTGCATACCTCACTGGCAAGCGCCTCTGCTTGGACCTTGACCGTTACATCTTGGTAGACATCGATGACATCTTTGTGGGCAAGGAAGGTACCCGCATGAAGGTGGCTGATGTTGAGGTCAGTCTTTCTTTTTCCTGACTCTGATTTCTTTCCTTAGAAGCTGTTTCAGGCTATGTCCTTTCAGACTCCCTCCCTTCTAAGCTTGTCGTAGGTACTACTCCTTGCCCTTTTACAGGCAAGAAGAATGCAACTTCTCAATTTTCTCCTTATATTGCTCTCTCCTGATATCTCATGTTCCTGCTACTCTTCCCAGGCCCTGTTGACCACCCAGAACAAACTCAGGACCTTAGTCCCCAACTTCACCTTCAACTTGGGCTTCTCGGGCAAGTTCTATCATACTGGTGAGCTCGTTCGCCTGTTCCTTCAGCATATCAGTCTTAGATTGATCTGTCCCTTCACTGTCCATCCTCCTGGGCAGACAGGTTGGAGAAAGGGGGCAAGGTTTGGGGTCAGAATGCAGTGAGGAGCTAGCAGTGGCTGGAACTTCGGTTAGCATGGGTGGCTGGAGGGCAGGTTGGCAATGGGGAAATAGTCCTAGGTGGGCAGAGGTCAGCCATGTTGTCCCAAGGATGGAAAACGGTCCATGTTGGTACAGAACGAAGGAGGACCAGGGCCTAACTGGCTGTGGTCAGTGGTCAGTGTGTGGTCATAGGGACAGAGGAGGAGGATGCTGGGGACGACATGCTGCTGAAGCACCGCCGAGAGTTCTGGTGGTTCCCCCACATGTGGAGCCACATGCAGCCACATCTGTTCCACAATCGCTCCGTGTTGGCTGACCAGATGAGGCTCAACAAACAGTTTGCTCTGGTGAGACCCTTGGATCTCTTCCCCATACTTGTCTCCAAAGATAATGCTTCCTTTTCGACCTTTCCCTAGCAGAGTACCCTTCCCTTGTCCTTTCCTTTTTCTTTCTGTGGAGGCATCCCCACCCCCTTTACCCTCTACTCCCCAAACCTCACCAGGTCCTGGTGAGAGTCTATGCCCCATTCCCAGGAGCATGGGATTCCCACGGATCTGGGGTATGCTGTGGCCCCCCACCACTCCGGCGTGTACCCCATCCACACACAGCTCTATGAAGCCTGGAAATCTGTGTGGGGCATCCAGGTGACCAGCACTGAGGAGTACCCCCATCTCCGCCCTGCCCGCTACCGCCGTGGCTTCATTCACAATGGCATTATGGTGAGGGACTCCCAGTACAAACCTGAATCAAACTCCCACAATCGGCCAGCCTCCAACCTGCATTATCCAAGCTCGTCCATAATAATAGGGGGTAGAGGGGTGAAAATTCATAATGCATAGAGCAAGCGCTTTATTGCCGTAACTTCATGCTGTCCTCTCTAAACCCAAGGAGCCCTAAAACGCCTCTAGTCTTCTGTAGCTGCCTCATCTCGTTCTCATTCTGCCTTCCAATCTCATCTCTCCCTGTTTTTTCTTTTTTTTTCCTTCAGGTGCTGCCACGGCAGACATGTGGTCTCTTCACTCACACCATCTTCTATAATGAGTATCCAGGAGGCTCTCGTGAACTCGACCGGAGCATCCGAGGTGGAGAACTCTTTCTGACAGTGCTGCTTAATCCGGTAAGGTGCCGAGAGGAAGGGCTAGAAGATGAGACAGCCAGTGTGTTTGCAGGCTGAGACTTTTGCTCACCAAGCCCACTTTTGAAGTGGGGTAGGCTCTCCAAATCTGACATGCAGGCACCCCCTTTCAGATCAGCATCTTTATGACTCATCTGTCTAATTATGGAAATGATCGGCTGGGCCTGTACACCTTTGAGAGCCTGGTGCGCTTTCTCCAGTGCTGGACGAGGCTGCGCCTACAGACCCTTCCTCCTGTCCCTCTCGCACGAAAGTACTTTGACCTCTTCCCTCAAGAGCGAAGCCCCCTCTGGCAGGTAGAGGTGGAGCGCAGGCTGACCTAAAGACCTGATGGGGGTGGCTGTTGAGGAAAAGATTATCTGATTATTGGCCTCACCTTCAGAATCCCTGTGACGACAAGAGGCACAAAGATATCTGGTCCAAGGAGAAAACCTGTGATCGGCTCCCCAAGTTCCTCATTGTGGGACCCCAGAAGACAGGTGAATCATCCTTAGCCAATTTCTGTTGCTTGCCTTAAGTCCAGAGAATTCTCTGGCCAAGGAATTCCCTTCTCTTACCACCCCTCGTTAATCCAGTCCCTGGAGTGACTTCCGTTTTTGGCTGTGCTGGGTCTTCATTGCTGTGCGGATTTTCTCTAGTTGCAGCAAGTGAGCAGGGGACTGCTGTCTAGTGTGATGTGTGTTCTTATTGTGGCTTGTTGTGGAGCAGTCTCTAGAACACGTGGCGAGCAGGTGTAGTTGCTTCACAACATACTGGATCTTCCCCAGCCAGGAATCAAACCAGAGTCCCCTGCATTGTCAGGCAGATTCTTAACCACTGGACCACCAGGGAAGTCCCCTTGTGTGATTCTTAGCCTGGTTGTATATCAGAATTATGTCTTTTTTTGGCGTCGTTTTTTTTTTAAAGATCCACAAGTGATTCTGATGCACAGTCAAGGCGGAGAACCATTTTAACCCTTCCCTGGACCTCTCTTTGGCTTTTCTTTTCTCGCTCTAATTTGACCAAAGGGTGTTTTACTACCCAGAGTGATTGTTTTCTGACCTCTTTCAAGCTGATGTTGAGCTGGATTCTTTCCCACCATGGCCTGGACTTTCTCTCCCATTTAGGGACCACAGCTATTCACTTCTTCCTGAGCTTGCACCCAGCTGTGACTAGCAGTTTTCCTAGCCCCAGCACCTTTGAGGAGATTCAGTTCTTCAGTGGCCCTAATTACCACAAGGGCATTGACTGGTGAGACCTGGGATGCTTCTCAGAAGATTCCTTTCCTCTTAACCCCCGCCCCCCCGATTCCTGCTTCCACCGGCACAGGCATCTGGCCCCTTCTCTCCGCAAACTGTCTTCCTCTCCCGTCTACTACTTCCTAGGTACATGGACTTCTTCCCTGTCCCTTCCAATGCCAGCACTGATTTCCTATTTGAAAAAAGTGCCACATACTTTGACTCAGAGGTTGTACCACGGCGGGGAGCTGCCCTCCTGCCACGAGCCAAGATCATCACTGTGCTCACCAACCCTGCTGACAGAGCATACTCCTGGTACCAGGTGAGTCTGAAGCTCGGGACACACTAGAACATAAGAGGGGGTGACTGCTGGAGAGACAAGAAGGAATGAGGGAGGGGAAAGCAAGCTAGCGCCTTGGGGAGGGGTCTGTTCACCAGACCAAGAGGAAAGGCAGAATAATTGCCAGGTCACCCATTCCTTCCCTTCCTGTTCCTTGTTCTTCAGCATCAGCGAGCACATGGAGACCCAGTTGCTCTGAACTATACCTTCTACCAGGTGATTTCAGCCTCCTCCCAGGCCCCTGCAGCACTTCGTTCCCTACAAAACCGTTGTCTTGTCCCCGGCTACTATTCCACTCATCTACAACGCTGGCTGACTTACTACCCCTCTGGACAGGTACAGTTCCCCAGTAGCCCTCATGGGGGTCCCCTCCCTTTTCCTGTCAGCCCAGTGGCTTTTAAGGAATATAGAGGGAACATCCCTGTCCCTTTAGTTGCTGATTGTGGATGGGCAAGAGCTGCGTACCAACCCAGCTGCCTCAATGGAGAGCATCCAGAAGTTCCTGGGTATCACACCCTTTCTGAACTACACACGGACCCTCAGGTGGGAGAGCATGACCCAGGGGAGGATGACTCTGGGGGAAATGGGGATGCAGGTTGACCGTGTCTGTTTGGAAGAGAAATGAATTTACCCTGTCTTGCAAGGAGAGGCATGGGCCCTGTGGGCTGGGAGAGGTAGTAGTGTTCATTTATGGGGCCTGGATTTCTTTTCTGTTACTTCATGGCCTTTTCCTGTTGAGCAGGTTTGATGAAGATAAGGGATTCTGGTGCCAGGGACTTGAAGGTGGCAAGACTCGTTGTCTAGGCAAGAGCAAAGGCCGGAAGTACCCAGATATGGACGCTGAGGTAAGGAAAACCAGGGACAGGGTTTCCCTCTCCATGTCTAAGATCTGATCCTGTCCACTCCTTACCATTCTGACTTCATTTTTTTTCCTGTTAGTCCCGCCTTTTCCTTATGGATTTTTTCCGGAACCACAATTTGGAGCTGTCAAAGCTGCTGAGCCGGCTTGGACAGCCAGTGCCCTCATGGCTTCGAGAAGAACTGCAACATTCCAGTTCAGGCTGATGTATCAGCCTCTTGTACCAGCAAAAGCCCCCTGCTTCCCTAAGGGGCAAGCCCCAGAGCAGGGCGGTCCCTCCCCCTTCTACCTCAGTGGCCTTTAGGCCTGGGATGGCTGAGAAGGATAGGGCATCCCTTTGCCATAGTTTTGGAGTATAATAAAAGGGATTCCCTTGATACCCTGCAAGATGGTACTAGGCACCTTTGGCCCATGGTCTTGGAAGGTGGAGGGAATGAGAGGGCCCAGGCAGAGGGTAGAGGAACATATTAATCCAGTGCTTTCCCTCTTCATCCCCAGCAGTGTATCTATCTATACTGGCTATGGGAAGGACCCCTTACCGTGGGATCAATGGGATCTACCTGTGGCCCGGCCTCCCTAATGTCATTCACATTGAATGGGGATGAGGTCGGACGATGGCTCATGGAGCTGAGTATGAGCCCTAGCTGTGGGCTAGAAATGACTTTAATAAACGTCCTTATTTTTCTGTTTTGTCTGCCTCGCTGGAGTGGGAGAAACCTAGAATAAAGGAAGTATCCAACTTTTCCTCTGCCCTAGTTCAGGGTTCAGCCACACATGGAGGGAAAGAAGCGAAAGGCCCAGGCAGACGAGAGTAAAAAAAGTTTATATATTTATAAATGCCAAATAAATACCAGAGGCCACCCAATGCCCACTCCCAGACAGGGCTGTCTCCCCCAACCCTAGGTTTCTAGGATCTGAGGCATCTTGGCCCCAAGCTACAGCCCAAGAGCAGCTGCCAGTCTGGGCTACTGGAGAACTGAGTGGGGATGATCTGTCCAGCCAAGAATCATTCCCCCTTGGTGAGGGGCCCCCATAGCCACAGGTCTGTGTCCCTGTATAGGGCCCTATGGGGGTCAGACTCAGGGGGAGAAGGTGGTCATCTCGAGTGAGACCCGCTGCCATAGCTCCTTGGTCTGTTTGCTGCGCTTGAGATTCTGCAGGATGTCGTTGAACTGCATCATACCCATGGGTGTCAGGCAGAAGGCGCTGCGAGCGCTGCGGATGGCATTCACAAAGTCGTCGTAGTCGGCGGGGGTCAGATGAATCAGGCGGTGGTGGATGTACTAGACGGAGTGAGGAGGATAAGCCACTGAGCACAGGATCAGGCCCCTCCCCCTGCGTGCCCAGGTGCTTCACCCTGCTCCATACTGCCCAGGTGGTCACCTGCATGTATGCCTGCTGGCAGCGCTGCACCAGTTGGTGGAAGGCCGGGGCACGCAGATGGTTGTGGGCGTGAGCAGGGCTCAGCCGCTGCAGCGTCTCCATGACGATCTCCTGCAGCACAAACGGGCTCAGCACCCCCTTGGCTGCCCCCACACAGAACTGGTGCACGTAGTTCACTCCTGGGGGGCAGGGGGAGGGGCATGAGACGGGGGTGGCCACCTCTGCCCTAGGGACCCAGCTTTACTCTCTCAGCTCTGGCCTGGCAGAGAGCCTCCCTCCACCCCAGGAGCTGAGGTCGCCCTCCGCCCCCCGCGCACGCACACATACCCGACCAAGGCCTCAACTCTGAGCAAGAGCTAGGAAGGAGGTCTGGGATAGGAAGGTTGGGGAAGCAGGTGAGGGCGGACAATGGTCCTGGGGAGGGGAGGTGTTACCCAGCTTTGCCGCCAGCCCCAGCAACCATTTGACATCATCAGTGTAGGGAGGGGAGCGAGAGAAGTTGTTGGGGTGATCGTTGTGTGCCCGGCGACCCAGCATCTCCAGTGCCAGCATTCCTGGGAGAAAAGGGTGGGACCGTGGTGAGGGTCCATCCCCTACCCCTTAGCCTATCACCCAGCCTCCCAGTAAACAAACTAAGAGACAGGGTGGTAAGGGCCACTAAAGAGCCTCTGGCACTGCTGGTGGGGATGCAGAAAGGGACCTCCCCTTACCAACACGGTAGGCAGCATGCAGGTGGTGTAGGCTGTGTGGGTTGACAGGCTGGCTATGGGTCTCCTCCTCAGGTGGTGGAAAACCCCCGCTCACTAGAGGGCTGGGCTGCGTGGTCAGGGCAGGCAGTGAGGCACCCTGGATGGCTGGAAACGTGGAAGCTGGATGGACACTGCTCACTGAGGGTAGGATAGAAGCCGTGTGAGGAACTGAGAGCCCGAAGAGGGACACAGAGGATTCCCTCCCCACCTCCCCTGCCCAGCATGCCACCCCTCCATTCACCTGTTCCCTGTCCCCACAACTCACAGGCCACACTGGTGGGCAGTGGGAGCCCTGGCTCTGTGTGGTAGGGATGTACTGTGATGGGTGCCATGGAAGGGACGGGGAAAGACACAGCAGTGGCAGCAAGTGAGGGGGGAGTCACCGAGTAAGGGTACTGAGCCCCTAGGAATGCAGGATGCACACCCTAGAGGTGGGGAGAAAAGGGAGACAACCAAATTGTGTTAGGATGGAGCTCTCCTGTTCATCCAGACCTGGGCATCCCTGCATTTCTTAGCGTAGTGGGGCTGGTCCCCTGACTCCCGCCCCCTCACCAGGACTCTGGGATAGCCCCATCATCCTCCCAGAGTGCCCTCCTCCAACCCCTGTGAACCCCCAGGGAGCTCCCCCACATGCCCAGCCTCCCAGCAGAACACTGGTCTCACCTGTGGGTATGCAGAGCTGGCCACAGGGAAGACGGCAGGCCGGGGCATGTGAGGCATGGGGTGGGCAGGGTGAGCTGGGTGGGTGAGGTACTGAGGGCTGCAGGGCAGGTGGGGCTGCAGAGCAGTATAGGGGTGCAGGCCAGGGGAATGACCGTGCCCCAGGCCTGGACCTGGGTATAAACTGGACCCCACTGAGATGACTGGCACCACCGTGGCTGCTGTCACTGCTGCCGCCGCCACCGTAACTGGCTCAGTCCCTGGGCCCCCTCTGCCCTCAGGCAGCCCCCGCCCAGCCTCCCCAGCTGCCCTGATCCCACTGGCACTACAGCTTGTAGCCCCTTCACGGGCTGTGGATGAGCCACCTGCTGTTTGCTCATATAGCCAGAACCACTGGTGAGCAACCTCAAACAACACTTCGGGGTATACGCCCCCACCCTTAGCCGCCTCTTCCACTGCCATGCAGGCCTTCTCCAACATCAGGTTATCCTGAAAGGGAGGGGCAAAGAGGGTTAAGGGTGAAGGGCTTTACTCAGGGACAGTTCTAGATGACAAATGCTGACGACTTCTTCAGAGTTGGCTGGTTCTGGGGAGGCAGCCAAGGTCACAGCCAATGTTCAGAGTCAGTGTCAGAGCAGTGAATGCTTCACATAGACAATGAACAAATCTCTGTTGACCAGCACAAGTCAAGACCCAAGTTGCAGTCCCAGTTCCAACCTAATTTAGCTACTCCCAGCCAAGTTCCATCATCTCCCTCAGGCCTTCCCCAAGGACTCCACCCCCAGTGATAATCTCTCTGGTATAGGAATAGTCCTATCCTTAGAGTTGTAAAGGATGTAATGGATATTAAAGCATGTTACTATGCCAGCTGTCACCATGAGAGGACCAATCAGATAGTTCATGAATGCCAGGACTGTGAAATCAAGACCTGGGCCATCAGCTTTTCCCATGCCCAACCTTCCTGCCCAGATGTCCCAAAGCAGGTCCCCAATGGCCTCTAGAAATACCTGCTCCTTGCACTGCACCAGGGCCCGCTGGATCTCATTGGGGTTCAACGCATGGGCATGAGGCAGGCAGCTTAGGGCGAGTTCCGCCGCTGCCCTCACCATGTTGGAGTCTCGTGCCCGTGATGCCCTGTCAGCCAGGGACGCAACCTCAGGGGGCGTCAGGTGCCCATCCCAGCATTCTACCAGTATAGTCAGGGCTGCACTGCCAATCTCCATTGCCTGGCCTTCAGGAAAAGGAGAGAACAGAATGTGGTTAACACAGGCAGTGGGAATGGGAATGGTATCTCTCCTATCAGGTCAGTAACTATGAGGATGAGGCTCTTGCCACCATGTATTAATTCCCTTCCCATACCCAAATCAGAAGATGCTAGATTTACCTGTAATCCAGGAGACGTGGGAAGAGTAAGTACGTGAGAGCCAGTTGGGAGAAACAAAGTTGTGCAGGCCAAGGGCATAAAGCCCAATCTCAAAGGCGCAAAGGTGCAGGTTGCGGTGAGGACCCTGGTGGCCCCCTGAGGAAGATGGGTGTGTGAAAATGGAAGTGCTGCTGTTGCCCCCTGCCTTGATCAGTACTGTCTTCGCCAGCTCGAAGTAGAAGTGTGCAGCTGCCTCTGATGGCTGATTGGGTACATGGGGGGCATGACTCTCGGGACGGCGGCCCTTGTACCTGAAGGGGCAATGGGGTAGGGACCGGGATTGGGGTTTCTCTGAAATGGGTGTCCAGGGAGGCTGGAAAAAACCAGGGTTAAGTGAGGACACTGAGGGGGACTGGTTGCATGACCCTAGGGATGTGGCTCTCGGGGTGGGCCAGGGCAGAAGAGAAGGGTATTTATTTCTTCCCACTGACCTGCCAACTTCAACAGTCTTCGCCCGGGCCCCTCCACTGGCACTGGCCCGGCGACTTCCACTGGAGGACGAGGAGCCAAGGGAGTCTGAGGAAGAGCTGCTGATGCTGTCACTGTCCTGGCCCCGACCCCAGGAGGCAGGGGCCCAGCCCCCTCTCAGCGGCCTCCTGCTTAGGGTTGGGGAGCTATCCGACGTTGTTTCAGGGGCACTGCTGTCAATGCTGGCCATGCCTAACCCACAAGACAAGTCAGTCTCAGAAATCTGCTCCAGAAGTCAGACTCCAACCTTTAGGAATCTCCTTCCCTCCACATCATCCCATGGGTTGTCATACCTGTGTGCTTCTTCTTAGGCCGCCCTGGTGAGCCCCAGCCCCGTCCATTGTAGCCTCCACGGCTGCCAAGTGCCAGGCGGCTGGGAACCTTCCCCTCTGGCCTTGGGGTCAGAGCTGCTTCAGGTGGAAGACCCTCACAGGGGGAATGTGGGGAACTCTCTACATCGGGAAAACAGGACACCAGGATGAGCCTGGGAAAGTGGAACCCAACGTGGCTCCAGACCATTCATCCCCCCTGCCCAGTGCCCCCACCTCACCAGGCACATTCTTCTCTGTGAAGCCCTCAGTGGGGCCTGGCCCAGCCCCTGCCACACTCCCTGGCTGAGCAGGCCCTGCAGAGCCTGAGGTCAGAGGCTGCAGGGCCCCTGGGGCAGATGGGCCCCCATGCTTTGAAGGAGACCTCTGGCTGGCTGTGGCCGGGCGGCTGGATGAGTAGAATGAACTCAGTGTCTGTGGTTTATGCGTCTGGCTCTCTCGGTCCAAGAGTTTGTCTAAGATCTGAAAGAGAAGCAGTGACAGGAGGACCTTTATCTCCTGTCTTCTATTACTTTTCTTTCTCCTTGTAGAGCTTAAAACTTCCTCCTCAGCAAGGCTTTCCTCCACAGGAGAACCTTCTAGAAGAGAGGGGCTGGCTTACATGTCTTGGTATGCCCTGTAACACTGGCCACAGGAGTGAATATATTCATATTCAATGTTTAAATGAACGAATGACTTTATGCCCTCTTCTTCCACCTCAAGCCCAAGCATTCCTGTAAGAACCAATGATCTCTTGTGTTCCTGACAAGGTGTTCCAAGATTCCCCCATTATCTCCTTAAAGAACAGCCCTTTTCTCATCAAACTGGAACCCTGAGAAAGGTGGTAAACTGCGCTCTCTTCGCCTGGGAACCCCAGTGCCGCAGCCCCCACCTTCTTGAGTCTGGCCTGGTCGTCTTTGTAAGTGATCATCAGGGCCAGCGCGAGGTCGCCCTTCTCCCGGCGCGTGCCCTCACACAGCAGCGGGTGCTCTGCCTCACTCACTGTTGTCTTCATGCCTGTGACCAGAGAGGCGCCCGGGGCTTGTGAGTGGCCAGAACTCCCAGGACAGGGCTCCCAGCCACCAGCATGTGCAGCAAGGGGTTCCAGCTCAACCTGTATTCCCTGTGGAAGGTGCCCACTGCCTACACTCTGGCTTTCTGAGGCTTCCATAGTTTGGCCCCTCGACTGTCCTGACACACCCATCACTTGAGGGAAGCTGGGCTCCTCACTCTCATGGAGACTTGATTGCCCCTGGGTCTTTACAGTGTTTTGTCCACCTACCTGGAACTTAATGGATCCTTTAAGTCACGTCCCATACTCCATCCCCTTCCTAGAGCTAGAGTTTGATTTTGCTGTCCTTGTAACACCCAGTGTTCATAGCACAGGTTTTTGCCCTAAATTCTTGACAGTCTTGTAGGCCCTGCATCTTATGCTAGCTTTCCCCTTTCCACAGAGGGCCCATGTCTCGATGCCCTTCACGGCCTGGGCCAGGCTTAGCTCACACATGGACTCAAGATACTGACAGACTCACCCAAGGCAGCAACTGCTGCTTCAAATCCCAGCTCCTCGTCCCCGGGCATCTCGTTGTTCCAGTTGCGACTTGGGGGTCGGGAACCCGTGGGAGAAACCACTGGATAAAAGTTGGGTTAAGTCACACAGGCAGAAGTAACATGGGACAGAATAAAAGGGAAGAAACCCAAGATGTTTATCATTCTAGATCTTTCCAAGAAGCTGCCTGATATGTCTTAAAGGGAGCGCAAAGCCTTGGGGCTCTTGGTTTCTCCTTAGAAAGCTACCCTGCCCCAGTTTCCCACTTTCTGTCGAGTCAGGCATCATACCTGGAGCACAGAGAACATCAAAGATGAAACTGGCCAACATGAGAGGCAAAACTGGCCGATAATCACAGAGCGTCCCCTCACGAAGCTCCTCTGCCCGGCAGCGCACAGTGCTCATCTCACTCGGACCCAGAGGGATCTTCTTGAGCAGAGTGGCCACCTCAGACTCCTGATAGGCCAGCTTCACCTGTGGGCACAGGGAGGAGCTCAGAGAGCTCACACCTGATGGATATCAAGGTGCAAGGCTCCAAGGAGATGGCAGTACAAGGTCCAGACAGAACCTCTGACCTCCAAGGCCTTGGTAGAGGCTGGGGGCCGCTGGAGCTCCAAGGCGAACATGCCCACTCGGAAGGCCAGGTTGTGGTGCTCTGGACGCTCACTTAGCACTGTCAACAGGAAAGCTGCCTTGGTCAGTGTGTTCGTAGCTACCCAGGTCTGACGGCTTGTAGATACCTTATTCTTCTTGCCCTAATGAGAGAAGCACAAGGAGGCAGGCGGATGAGTCTGACTCAGCTTGGTGGAGGGAGGAGGACTCTTGCCTGGGGGTGTGGGAGAGGGTTGGGGGTGACGCGGAGGGAAGGGTAAGGCATCTCTCTCACCTTGGCAGGGGGCGGCTCTACCTTGAGGTCAGGCGGGTTGGCTAGCAGGTCCTGGGCAAGTTCCACGGTGAGGCGGGAGGCCTCGCTGCTGTAGCCATGCGCATGCAAGGCCTCAGCACAGGCAAACAGTATCTGGAAAAAGGACATGGGCACCAGACGCATTGCAGCCCTGATGCTCCCGAGGGGCAGGACACCACACTCACTCAGGCAGCATATCTCCCGTGAGCACCGACTATCCACTGGGCCCTGTGCCAGTCCCACCAGAAACTCACAGCCGGTTAGAGACATAGACACACAAACACACAGAGGTGTGCAGCCAGCTACTATTGGGGAAGGTCCAGAGGGGAGTAGATGGGGAGGATACCTCACTGGGACCTGGGTCAGTCTCAGAGAAGACTTTCCAGAGGACATGATCTCTAAGACCTCTGAGGCATGAAGAAGGAACAGGGGCTAACTAGATGAGGGAAAAACACTCCAGACAGGCCGACCAATCCATGCACAAGTACGGATATGCAAGAGTATGGCAAGTTATGGGAATGGCTCAGCTGAGCGTAGTACGATAGTAGCTAGATGAAGCTGGAGAGGCAGGCAAAGATCAGAACGAGTGAAGCCTTGCAGGCCATGCCGAGGACCTTCATTTTCACTCTAAGGGCAATGGAAACCACTGAAGAGTTAAAGCAGCAGAATGACACAACCAAACATTCCAGGAAAATCAGTAGACAGAGAAGAGAATGGACTGTAGGCAGTGAGGCCAGTGAGGAGCCTGCTACAGGATTCTAACCATCGCACAACAGTCCTCTAACTCCCAAACAGAGGCTGATGGTCCCTCACCCTCAGAGTCCTGTCCAAGTCCCCTCACCTCCATGCGGCTCTCCTGCTCCAGCGGCTTCAGTCCAGCGAACAGGTCGTGCTCCTCCCCAGCCCCACCCTCAGCCTTCTCTTCCTCGCCCCCAGCCCCATCCTGGGCATTCAGATAGTATGCCTGGTAGTCGTCATCCTCCTCGCCAACCACAGGGGCTGCCTCTTTGGTTTTAGGGAGTCCGTTGCCACTCTCGTCTGTGGAAGGGAGGTCGTCCCGGGTACAGAACTCCCTGGGCAATAGGCCAGGGGGGCCAGCAGAGGCTGTGGGAGGCTCAGGCCCTTCTGAGAAGTACACGCCACCATCTTCTTCGTAAGTATCTGGAGGTTCAGGAAGGAAGGTAGAAGGGCCTCGCGAGCCACCAGGGTGGGGGCAGGGTGGCGGGCTCTCAGGGAATCCGCCGAAGGTGCTGGCCTCTGCACCCAGGGCCAGGCTGCTGTCGTCCAGGCTCATCTCAGCCAGATCCGGCTCCAGGGAGCTGTCCTCACTGCTCAGCCGTCGCTTGCTCCCGCTGCCCACTGAGCCCTTGCCCCCACAGCCAGCCCCACCCAGTGTTTTGGCTTTGCCCCCACCTGGACCCATCTTATGCAGTGCTTTATCTCCCCCCTCAGCCGAGAGGCGGCGGGGACCCCGCTGTGACGCAGGGACCCCCTCACCCAATCCCTTGCGTTTGGCCCCTGGCTCCTTGGGCCGCACAGCTGGCTCAGCAGGAAGAGGCCGGGGCCGCTCCCGGGATTCTTCCAGGCCCCCAGTGCGCGAGGCGCCCGGCCGAGGGGGCAGGGCTCGGGCCCAGCACAGGGCCAGCTTGCGGTCAGTGGCGCTGTAGGTGACGCCAGGCAGCGGGTAGGCCTCTTCCCAGTTGAAGTAGCAGGCCTCCACTGCTGGCCGGAAGCCAGGGAAGAGCCGCTCCAGGGTCTTCTTGTGCTGTCCCCGCTTCACGTTCTCAATCACCTTCAGCTGCCACTGGCGCAGCTGCACACACAGTTCCCGGCGGCTGGGGGAACAGAGGGGGCACGCTGCTGGGAGGTGGGGCGGCTACACTCTGTACCAAGGAAGGAGGATTGCAGAGGGGAGATGACGAACCCCAAAAGCAGGTTACAGGGAAGGACCCTGGGAAGCGCTGCTTGAGCCAGCCCCACAGACGTCACTTGAACACTCAGGGATTTGGGAGAGTGGGCTACTTACAGAAAGGAAGGAAGAAAGCCTCTCAGGAAAAGGACTCATAAATCACTGGAAACCTAATGCTCAGCACCTCCCGTCTCCCCAGGACTACAAGAGTGGTTAAGTGTGTGTGCGTGAGGAGACGAAGGCTGGGTCATCCAAGGCTGGGCCGCCTCCGGACCGTGGTGAGCCTTGGGGAAGACTCACCGCTGGGGGCTGAGTGCGGGATCCAGCACGGCCAGTCTCCACAAGGTGACCATCTCGTCACACATGCTGGCGCAGGCATGGGCCGCCACCTCGGACTGCCCATTGCTCCGGCCTGTGTGCCCGCTGGCGCTGCTGTGAGAGGCTGAGGTGCGCACGCTGTACCACCAGCCTGTTATCTGGAAACAAAGAAGGCTCTGAGATGAACCTACTAAGTTGGAGAAAGAGCAGCCCGCTCCAGTGTCCCTGTCAGCAAGAAGTGGGTGCGGCTGAGAGCAGGAGAGGATGAACCAGCATGGGGTTACCTGGCTCTGGGAGAACTACCTGCTCATAGGTGAGGCACTGGTCAGTGAGGATTTCCAACAAGGGGGCAGCATTACTGTCCCTTCTCTTGAACATCTCCCGCACGATGCTAAGCAAGTTCCAGACGCCCTCCGGCTCTCGGCCCCTCAGAGGGCGCAGCAGACATGCCCATTCAGCGGCGGCCGGAGGCTCCGTGGAAGACAGATACATGGAGTTCACGTCACTGTGGAAGTCGCAGAATGGAAAATGATGACCCTAACATGGGGCTGAATAAAGCAGGTGAAAGAGCAACACGACTCTGACACAAAAGGGATCAAAACACAAAGTACAGGGGAAAAGTATGACCCTGACAAAAATTCTTAATCGCTCTCTGCCTCAGTTTCCCAGTTGCTGAAAGGAAGAAAAATAACGCATGCTCTACCTGAGGATAGACCACTCTGTGACTACCTAAAATTCTCACCACCCGCTGATTTCACTAGAGACGTCTCCTCTGCACCAGGCAGGGAACTGACACAGGGAATGGAGGTGGGGGAGGCGGGCACTAACAAAAGATCTGTCCACAGCCTGAAGGAAGGGCCCCTTCCACCACAGACATGGCACGAAGAGATCCAGTTCACCTGAACACCACAGGGGAGGGGCCGCAGAACTTGTGCAGGGTCTTCTTGATGTTGTCGGTGAGCGTCGATTCATCCAAATACCACGTACTCTGATCAGAAGCGGAGGGCCCTGCTGTGGGGTCTGGGGGTAACAAGCAGTCCGTCACCTGGAGGCAGGGGCTTGGATCTGCCTTTTTAGTAAGTGGCGCTCTGCACCCCCAGCTTGCTTTCTTCCTGCTACCCTTCCTTCCTCACCACACTCACCCGGGGCTCCACACACTGTATTGATGGCTGTTGACTGGGAGGAGAGGAGTTCATCCAGGAGACGTTGGGCTGTGGGGAGGATCTGACCGGAGAAAGGGACACAAAGGCAGAAGTGACCCGAGGAGGCCAGGGCCTCACAGGAAGGCTGATATGCAGCCCTAGAGCTGGTTGGAGAAGGGTGTGCCAACCTCCCTCACCTGTTGTGGGAGCTCACTGATGAGGTATTGAGCAAATTTCTGCAGCTGGTCCCTCTGCAGCCGAGACAGGGACTCTGACACGGGGGCCCGCAGGCAGACTGCAGAAGCCTGAAGGGAGCACCGAGAGAAGTGAAACAATCTGAGGAAAGACTTGCCGACACCGGAGCTGGGGACAGAGAGGCAGAGTCCGGGAAGCGAAGGGGTTCACATTGTGGCCAGGGATGCAGCAGAGAAGGAGGGGATGGAGCGGAGGACAGGGCCAGGATAAATGGGGAGGGCCTCACGTTGTGGATGCGGAAGAGGCAGAGGGCCACGACGTGGGTGCACCACTTGGCCCCAGCACCACAGGTGCAGCTGCAGGAAGTGACTCGGCAGCGGTCAAACATCACAGCCACGTTGTAGGCTCCTTTGGGGGGGACCATCTGAGGCGGCACCACTGTAGCACTCAGGTGGAACCCTGGGAAGAAACATGGGTATGGCCGGGGAGAGCCGCCAAGACACAGGCCTCTGCGTTTGAACCTGTGGTTATTTAGACAACCCGCTCCAGCTTCTTGCAGTACTTCCTGAACTCTTAACGCAGGGAAAGGGAGGAGCCGGAAGTACCATAAGGCAGGGCAGGACCCGTACCTATCTGCAGAGGGTCCTTCACAGCCCTCATGCGGAACAGCTGATCCCCTCGCTGGAACTCATCCGCACTGCCGTTGGCCAGGCAGGAATAGAGTCTGCGAGTGAAGAAGAGGACACGGCTATGTGTATCAAATACCCTTCTACAGACCCTGTCAGAGACTGCCCTGCCCCGGACACTCTCGCCAGTGTTATACCCTCTTGGGGAAAATCCCAGGTATTCCCTGCCCCTGCTGTCTCTTTACCACAGCCCCAAGCACAGCATCTCCTTTGCTCCTTGGGAAGCCTGGCACACAGTGCGGAACTTCAGGGCCCCACCCCTCCACCGTCAGTCCTTTAGCCTCACCGAATATCCTCTTCATTCTCAGGGAAGCTCCAAAAGGCAATTCGGAGTTGTAGTTGCTCAGGCACTGGGGGGTAAACTTTCTCCACCACTTCAAATGGGATATGAAATGCCACCTGCTTTGCTGAAAGCTCCACCAGTGGGATCACCAGTCCATCTATGGAAACAAAGGTCAAGGTGAGGAGAAAGAGGAAGGGAAATGAAAGGGCCATGATTATTCAGCACCAATACCAGTGCCACATCTTGGGGTCCCCCACTTTCACCATGAAAGGAGGACATCTGGATGAAAAACCGAGGGACCCCCTCTGTCAGGATACATTAACCCTAAGACTCTATTTGAGGAAAGGGAGCTAAACAAACCCCGGGCAACAGCCTACTAGAAGATGCCTGGGATGTCCCAGAAACTCCTGGCCAAACAGGTGTGTTCCAGGGTCCCAGAAAGTAATTAGTCTCACTTGGCTTGGCATCTAGTTTCCCATATACCTAGCACTTTAGATTCATATTACACTGTTAATATATCTCACCAGCCATTCTCTTCTCTAACTGCTTTTTTAAAAAAAACTATCCTTTTTCTCTGAATGACTCCATGCCTCCACCTAAGGAGGAAAGGCAGTCTAGAATCCAGAAGAGTTCGCAAGGAGCCTCCAGAAGCAAGAGAGTCTGCCCTTTCTTTGGCACACTGGAACCCTGCCTTTCCACAACAAATGCCCTGGGGTTGGGGATTGGGAAGTGGGTTAGGTTAT
This sequence comes from Neotragus moschatus, assembly GCA_006410615.1. Lineage (NCBI taxonomy): Eukaryota > Metazoa > Chordata > Mammalia > Artiodactyla > Bovidae > Neotragus > Neotragus moschatus. Next base: position 63,401 of record SJYA01003051.1, read on the forward strand.
TCTGAGGTAACCTCACTGCTGCTCCGGGAATCACCTGGAGTTGAATGTAGTTACCATTCAAAGTGTGACACATTGTTTTAGTCAAAAAGATACAAAAACTGCATATTTTACCAAACTGATAGATTGAAACACATATTAGAAAATGATGGAGCTGAAAGGAACTTTTCTAAAAAAGTTAGTTTCCTTTGGTTCTTTCAGTCAGTGACAGTTGGGGAGGGGTGGAAATGACGTGTTTTCCTAGATTTTAACCTGTTCAAGAAGATACCAACATGTTGAAAACTTTTTTTTAAACTGGAGTATAGTTGATATATAATGTTAAAAATCTTCACCATCTTCAGTTATTTCCCTCAAAATGAGGGAGCTCGAAGCCCCAAGACTACCCACACATGCAAACATGAAAGCAGAGCGGCCACAGAAGACCCACAGTGAAACTGCCTCGGTACACATGCGTGCGTGGGTATGTGTATGTGTGTACAGGGCATATGGTATGTAAGTGAAGATAAATAGTATCACTTCTAAGTAGTGACACATGTAAGTTTCTCTCTTTCCCTAAGGAGTGCTGGAAATCTCTGCAGGGCAGTTTGAAAAACAGGACCTTAGCATGTCCAGAGTAGAATCACAAATTAAACCCCTCAACTGGTGAAAAAAGTCTACTTGCAATGAAGCCCAGGACAAAACTGTGCCTTGAGGAAGGCAGAGAAAGACTGTTCTCAGTCCTGAGCCTGTAGGCTTCTGCTATCACGACTCTTCTCTCCCGTCCTCCTTACTAAAAACAAATCCTTCATAGCATTAATCAGTTAACTCACTGAAAGGCCCAAGGATGGAAGAAACTCAAATGAAAACAAGAATGTTTCATGAGACTCTGGAGACAAGTATCTACACTCCTTCCCAGGCTCCAGGTGATGGAAATCTAAGGTTTTAATACACTGGTCCCAGCCATGGTTTCTGACTGGTATTCAATAGGGCCAGGAACCAAGCCTCTGATCTAAACCTATGTGACGTGTGCTCTCACCAGCCAGTTCACATCCACTTTCCTCTGGATGGAATCCCTTCTTGGTGCAGCTGGGATGAGAGATCATCACCTTGAAGCAGCAGCTCAAAGTGCACTTAACAATGGGTGACACTTCAAGTGGTCACTTCTTCACAATCCGCCCCCTACTCATGTTCATTTCTATTTTCTGCCCTGCCTCAGGCTGAACTAGATAAGTACTCCCAAGTCAAAGTGGGAATTCCCTTTTACCCTATCTCCAAGGCCAATGAACGACAAAACATCTACTTTCTGTTGTTAATCCTATCCAACTCAGAACTCCTCAGTCATCACTCCCACACACACACACACACACACACACACACACACGCACGGTGTGGAGAAGACAGCTCCAGGAAGACCGGAAAAGCGCGCACACACACACANTAAGGCCCACTTGACTTCACATTCCAGGATGTCTGGCTCTAGGTGAGTGATCACACCATTGTGATTGTCCAGGTCATGAAGATCTTTTTTGTGCAGTTCTTCTGTGTTTTCTTGCCACCTCTTCTTAATGTCTTCTGCTTCTGAACAGTCCTACTTTATGTCAGATTTTTATTAATCATTACTTATCTATCATTAGACAAAAATATCCCCAAGCTTATGTTATACATTATATGGATGATATTTTATTGGTTCATCCAGATAATCATTTATTGCACCATATATTTTTAGACATTCAAAATATATTGAAAGAATTTGGCTTAATAATTGCCCTGGATAAAATACAGAAAATAATTTTTTGGGATACATTCTTAATCGTCATACAGTATCCTCTCAAAAGATACAAATTAGAACTGATCACCTTAATACTCTGAACGACTTGCAAAAATTATTATGAGATATTAATTGGTTACCACCTACACTGGGTATCCCTAATTATGCTTTGACAAATATATTTAATAAATTTTATTTAATATTCTAAAAGAAGATACAGGTATCAACAGTCCATGAACACTTACAGCTGAAGCCAATCGAGAATTACAAGAAATGAATCAAAGCATACAAGAAAAAGTTATCTTGAGTTGATATTCAACAACCTTTAATTGCTTTAATTATGCCTAAACCTCATTCTCCTACAGGAATAATATTGCAAAATGAATTTATAATTAGAATGGGTATTTTTACCCCATAAAGAAACAAAATGATTGACTACCTATGTAGACCTTATTAGTAAATTGATTTTTAAATTGAGGACTCTTATTCTACAAGTTTCAGGATATGATCCCAAATATATAATAGTTCCTTTAGCTAAAGATCAGATAGAATGACTTTCCACAAAACGTGGAATGGCAGATAGCATTATCTGATTTTATTGGTACAATTGACTGTCACTATCCATCTTCTAAATTAATTAATTTTCTTAAAAAACATGTTTTTACATTGCCTAGAATAACTAAAACAGAACATATCGTGTGTGCTCCTGTCTTTTTTTACAGATGCAAATATAGAATGTAAAGCTGGATATTAATGGTCCAACCACCAAAATTTGGCAATCATCATATTCATCAATACAACAAGCTGAACTAGATGCCATAATTACTGTTCTATCAGACATTATAATACCCATTAATATTATCTCAGATTCTCAATATGCTGTTAAGGTAACTTTCCAGATAGAAACTATTCATATTCCTGTCTCAGACTTTCCCAGTCATCAGTTACTTTTGAAATTACAAGATATAGTTAGGAATTGACAATTTCCATTTCATATTACTCATATCTGCTCTCATTCTCAATTACCAGAACCTTTATCAGAAGGTAATGACCAGATTGATGTTAAATTAACTACATTCCTTACTCCCACTCAGTTTCATGATTTAACTTACAGTAATGTCAGAGGATTACAATATTGATTTCAGTTATCCTGACAACAGGCTAAAAATATTGTTTCTCAGTGCCCTACCTGTCAAACTTCCACAATAGTGCCCATGAATCAAGAAGGCATAAATCCCTGTTGATTATATCCTAATGACTTAATGCAAACTGATGTTACTCATATGCCCTGTTTTGGTAATTTAGGTTTAATACATGTTTCCATTGACACATATTCTGGAATGATTTTTGCTTCAATTAATAATGGAGAGTCAACTGCTCAATGTATCCCTCACGACAAGCTTTTGCCTATATGGGCCTACCAAAACCTATAAAAACTGACAATGGGCCTTCTTATAAAAGTCATATCTTTCAAAAAAAATTTTTTTTCAAAAATTTTTAGCTGACTGGTCTGTTAAACATATTACAGACATTCTTTATAATCCTCAAGGACAAGCCATCAAACGTGCCCACTGAACTTTAAAACTTATGCTACAAAAACAAAAAGGGGGAGAACAGTGTGGCTTGGGACCTATTTCCCCTAAGGATAAAATAGCGCTAGCTCTTTTTACTCTAAATTTTTGGGACATAAGAGGGCCATATGAGAAACCAGCAGCTGAGGTTCACTGGAACTTTTCACAACAGACTAAAGATACTTCCCTTAAAGTTTCTCCCTTACAGGAGGTTTGGCAAAAAATACTGTGGAAAGGGGACAGGGAATGGAAGCAGGTTTAAGCATGCTTAAATAAGGAAGAGGGTATGCTCTTATCTTAATAGAGGAAAATGAACACCGATGGATCCTGAGGAGGAGAATCTGGTACTGGAAAGAAAAACACATGATTTGATATAGACCCACCCTCCAGACCCCTGACGCATGCCATGCCGTACCTTACATTAGAACTTGGGCCTGCCAAGACCAAGCGAACGTGAACTGCTACAATACCCACTTGCAGGCAGATAAAGAAGTTGTCACAGGAAGCTGAGAGCCTAGTTCATCATCATGGCCTTCCGAAAACATCTGCCAATCTACTACTGGCTATGGTAACCCTTATCACAATGTCGGTAAGTGTTGAAGCTGATTCCAGTCATTATTGGGCATATATTTCCAATCCTCCTTTATTAAGACCCATTACATAGGAAGATTCAGTATTCCTATATTTGTCAATGATTCACCCTGGCTTCCCTGGTCCTTATGATCAAAGCCTTACTTTAAAAAAGGAAGAAGAAGGATGATCTCTAAAAAATTATACAGTCAGAACAGACAACACATCCATTTGTATAGGATTTGGAGAATTCTCTTTAAAGACAGGATTCCAGGAATGGCTTTCTGTTGTAGAAAAGCCTGGAGAGAATAAGAACACTTTTTTCTTATTAACAGCACTTAACTTTTAAAGAAAGAGAAAATTCCACCATACACTATAGTCCTCCTAATCTTCCAGGCTATGCTTTAAGAATAGGACATGGTATGGATGGAGGACTGCATCCAGTGGAAAAATGGTAGAGGGTCTGAAGGTCATCTGTTACTAAATACTCCTGAGGGACAGACTATAGATTGGGGCCCTAGAGGAACCCCTAAGATTAAAGGAACAAATATCTCTAGTCCATGGATATATCATAATGACACACTTAGTACGCATGGAAATGCATCTTTGATATGGCAAGGAGAGGGATTTGCTCCCCCCATTCCTCAACTTATCCATCACCCAGTACATAATAAGATTTGGAAGATACCTATGGCTTTAAAAACCCTTAGGGCTTGCAATGGCCATTATACTGAATATATCTTAAACGATCCTAAGGCAACTTTTACTAAAAATTCTACTCATACTTCAGGCCTGTGTAAGATGACCTTTTGTGTTTGTGTTAGGGCCAGCGATATAGAATATCTCTACTGGTCTTATAAATTGTACAAATTGTTCTTTTTTATACTTGTTTAAACAGTACCACTCCTTTCAGTGAATCTTGGCAAATTACTTATGTTTTAAAAACTCGGACAGGTATTTGGATACCAGTGGATTTACAAGGAGGTTGGCAAGAAAGCCCTACTCTTTATGCCATAGAAGAAATTATAAAAGCAGCTTTAAAAAGAACAAAGGGATTTATTGGTATGTTAATAGCAGCTATTCTGGGAATTATAGCAATAACCACCACTACAGCAGTGGCCAGGATAGCATTGCATCAGTCTGTTCAAACTGTTCATTTTGTACAAGAATGGTATAAGGATGCAGACGTTCTTTGGCCCACTCAACAAAAAGTAGATGAAAAATTGGCTTCACAAGTGGCTGACTTAACAACATTCTGTTATTTTATTAGATCAATTGGTAAGTTTCCAGAAACAAGACTAAAGTGTGACTGGAATTACACATCATTCTGTGTGATTGCACATAATCAACTTTTAACTGGGATAAAGTGAGACGACATTTACTAAATCAGATACACAAGAGTTACAGTGTGACATTCTAGACATGTTTAATAAAAAACTTGGTGTGATTACTGGCTCTTCTCTGCTTAATGCTCTAGCTGATGGACTGTCTTCCTTAAATCCTTTCAAACAAATCAAATCCTATGGTTATGGACTTATAATTAGTTGCAATTTTTATTAATCATTCTGCTTTGTCTCTGTATAGTCTGGAGAAGAACAAGAAAGAAGCAGCAGTAACAATTAGCCTTCTTGACTATATTCAGTTATCTACAGAAACAAAAAGGGGGAGATGTAGGGGATAGGCCTGCTAACAGGCCTGACCAAAGAGTTACACAATCTTGCTGAGAGGACATGACTCAGTATGTGACTGGTGAAGGAATCCAGGAAGGAACAGCAAACATCTTGAAAGCAAGATGGCCACCTGGGGATGGAAAGCCATCAGCAGACTGTTCCTATCCTTGGTGCCAGGGAGGCACATAGAGATTACCTGGGTCTCTGTCCTTGAGGCAGAAAAACAAGGATACAAAAATATTAAATGTTAACTGCGTAGGATTATCATTGAAGGCCACCTGGCCTGCTAGGCTCACATAAACACGTACAAGCAAGTCTCAAAAAGTATAATAAAGCAGACTTGAGATCAGTTTGGGCGCCTTCACCTTGTGGGGGTGTTTGTCCCCTGATCCCCACTGTAACTTTGAGTGTTTCTCACTCTTTGGCCACGGCGGCGCTTTGGGGAATCTGTGCTGTCGAGCTGGACGTGACAGTTTTCTCATTGACCTTGCCAATGCTGCAAAGATACTTTGCAGTATCATCTCTGTTTATACACTTGGCCCTTGGATTGTAATGTCTAGCTTTAACTAGACTTGGTTCTAAGTGACCTTTTCTTCCCCCTGCTCCTCTGAAGTGACTTAGCTGTTTACAAAACTCAGTCCAAAGATGTACCACTGATGCTTAAGGCATTTACACAGGATCTCCAAGAAATGTTTCTGGTAATAGAAGGATAATTTGGACAGCCTATAGTTCATAAGATGATTACTTTGGAGGAGCAGTGTTTATTTGGTTATGTAAATTGTGCGCTAATCACTTGTCACAGATATTTAGAATCATCCCATTTATCTCTGCATGACTGGTTCTTTTTGTTCTTTTGAGCCTCACTTCACGTCAAAGAGGAGTTCCCTGACTTCCATCCAAACCACCATCAACATGTTTTATTTTCCTCGTAGTACCTATCATAGTCTGGATTATCTTATTCATTTATTGTTTGTTTACAGCTTTGACTCCAACACCCATTTAAAATGTACACATAGTGAGAGCAGGGACCTTGTCAATCTTGCTCAGTGCTATATCCCAGGGTCTAGAGTAATGCCAATTACATACTTGTTACATGAACAAATGTTTGAAATATTTTTGCAAATCTCCAACTTTACCATGTTCACCCTAGAAATAAAATCAAGCAGGAGACACTGTTTAAAAAGAAGCCATTTATTAATAACAAAATTAAACCTGAGATAATAGAAAATAGCAACTCTTGGGAATTATAAAGGCATCAACCCCATGTTCCACCCCCACTCCAGCAACACAAAGTTGATTCCCATACCACAGAAAATTCACATTACTTGCTTTCTCCACAGAGAAAGTGAAGCCTTTAGTGGGAGAGCCATGTGGCTACTTCTGGTTCTGCTTTCCCTTGTGGAAAGGTAGCACCTGGCTTACCCTGCTCTTCTGTGAATACTTTTGTGGTAAGAGGAATAAAGAAGAAAGTCTCTGAAGCACTGACCACAAACCAGGGATGAGTCTCCATCCACAATCATTCATAAACAACTGGCCTACTTTGTACATAAAAAGTGCTAAGGTAATGCCAGCTGAAATGGTGTAATTAAACAGAAGTAAGAATGATTCTACACCTTGCATAACCATTGCCTACCCATTCTATTGCACGTACTGAAATTTGAGTCCTAATCTTAGTTTGCACTTGGGTAATACTGTATTTTGTATACAATATAAACCGGTGTCTGCATTTAAATAGCTTGCATGCTTAGAAATCAGAGTCCTGAAGTTGGCTTTTGTAAGAGTCCATACTATATCAAATTTTAACGTAAGTATTTTCAAAGGTCTGTCTTGTTCTTTTCTGCAAAAATCCATACTGTTATGAAGGGCCCTTTTCTTTCTTGGCTGCTCCTTGGGGCATGTGGGATCTTAGTTCGGGACCAGGGAACTAAGGATCAAACTTACCCCACTGCATTGGAAGGCAGAGTCTTAAACACTGGACTGCTAAGGAAGTCCTGAAGGGCATTTTTTATTAAATAAAATGAAAAAAGGGAGTTCCCTGGTGCTCCAGTGGTTGGGACTCTGCTCTTTCACTGCCACGGGCCCAGATTCAGTCCCAGGTCAGGGAAGTGAGGTCCCACAAGCTGTGTGGCACAGTCCAAAAAAAAAAAGAATTACCCTGACAGTGAAATCCAGCCTGAATTATAACTTTGGTTGGCTACATCTTCAACGGTCACAATAAGTGTGAGGCCTAGTGGAAGCATCATATATGTATATATGAAAGTGAAAATCCAGCTGCGACCCCATGAACTATACATAGTCCATGGAATTCTCTAGACCAGAATACTGGAGTGGGTAGCCTTTCCCTTCTCCAGGGGATTTTCCCAACCCAGGGATCAAACCCAGGTCTCCCACATTGCAGGCGGATCCTTTACCAGCTGAGCCACAAGGAAAGCCTGATATATGTATGAGCACCCCACATATATAAATGTTTGTCGTGAGGTCTGTTGCAGCATTTCCATTTTGTGGGATATTATATAGTTTGTCAGCCAAAAATTGTAAAGTCTCTGATCTTTACCCCATTCANGGATCCTTTACCAGCTGAGCCACAAGGAAAGCCTGATATATGTATGAGCACCCCACATATATAAATGTTTGTCGTGAGGTCTGTTGCAGCATTTCCATTTTGTGGGATATTATATAGTTTGTCAGCCAAAAATTGTAAAGTCTCTGATCTTTACCCCATTCAAAGCAAGTGCCATTATGTTTTAAAATAATCACTTGATGTTAGCTTTGATGTAAATAAAGAGCTAGATTTTTTAAATTTAAAAACAAACTGGTATATCACACAGAACAGTTTAGCAGGCTGTTCAAAATATTAAAAACAAAACCTGATAGAAACCCAAGGTTCTATATACATAGTCTATACTGAAGTCATAAGCATCATCTTCCTCTTCAATCTTTACAACCACATATCAGTTCAATTCATTTCAGTTGCTCAGTCGTGTCTGACTGCGACCCCATGAATCGCAGCACGCCAGGCCTCCCTGTCCATCACCAACTCCCGGAGTTCACTCAGACTCACGTCCATTGAGTCAGTGATGCCATCCAGCCATCTCATCCTCTGTCGTCCCCTTCTGCCCCCAATCCCTCCCAGCATCAGTCTCTTCCAAGTGAGTCAACTCTTCGCATGAGGTGGCCAAAGTACTGGAGCTTCAGCTTTAACATCACATAAACATGTCTGTAAATAATGTGTGTGTATATATATGCATGCATACACACTAATTTAAACTATGGGATTTCTCTAGTGATAATTCATTAATACATTACAACCAGTGTAGTTCTAAGGTCCAAGGTGTTCCTTCTTGTTCCACTGCCCCAGAAAAAGCAGACGATCTCCCTCTCCATTAAAGCTGAATGTTTAAACCACAGTAATAGAAGTGTTTGGCTACCTCCCCACATCTAACAGCTTTTTATTTAGCCAGCCGCTCAAGATGGTTTAAATGTCTTGCTTCACCTCTCATCCCCTTGGGTTTAGGGCCTTGGATGGACTTCATCAAAATGTGGCCTCAGTAAGTACTTAAAAGTTATGCACTGTAACAATAATAGAATGGATGAAGTTGGAATGTTTATCCCACTGAAAAGTGCCACAGCATATGAGATAATACGAGATGATTACTAGAGCTATATTGCTGGGCTGCTTCTTCCGCCATAATTTTCATGAGTTTTTTGGGGAAATGGGCTTCTGTAGCATATGAAGATGATAAAATAGAAGAGTTCATTAGGCAGGCAGAAAAAGACCAAAGGCCTATAAAAATCTGCACTTTGATTCACATCGACCTATTTTAGCCTTCTGAAATGATAACTTTTTCTGCTATCATTTGCAGCCTGAGTCTCCATCTCTAAAATAGAGCAGGATGATCCCTTAAGTTGACATGATATTAGCCTCTGAATTTTGATATTCATGAGGTGAGAAGGAATTTCAGATATGCCCTAGATATGAAGCAAATCAGCAGTAAGAAAGGTGTCCAATCTTATAGCCAGTTTAATGCAGGTGGGAATGAGTGTGGGAATGGTGGCAAGGCTACTCCATCTCCAACAGAAATTGTGGAAAACCAGGCAAGGAAAGCCACTAAAAAAGGCTGAGATGAAAGGCAAAGTGAGTGATACAGAAAAATACAACTCCAGAGAGCCAGAACACAACCCACCAGGAGTTTTGCTTCACCACCAACATAAATAGTTTATAAAGCAAGAAATAGGAATAGAAATTAGGAAAAGGTATTGAATAATGAGTGGTTTAAATACAGGAGAGGTTTTCATACTCTTAACCTGGCCCATCTTACCTCATTCATAGCCAAGTACTAACAAGTCCCAAATCATGATTGAGAGGCTGAAAGAGCTAGAAAAATAAGGAGTTCTTTAAAAATTCTGTTGATCAGCACCTTGAATCAAATGGGAGTGTTTCAGGCTTCTGGTTCCCATTGAATCAAAAACTGGATGCCTCCATCTCTCCTTGAGAAGAGGCTCTATTACCATAGGCTGAGACCCTGGGTACACATGATTAGAATAAAGTATCAGCGGATATAACTTACTCCTTGGATTCATGGTAAGACAGTGTTCATTAAGGACTTGTGCACTGGATATCCTTCATGTCCCATGGTTGAATAAGGACTTCCATCTCCTTAGCTCTGTCAAGTTAAATACTTGTATGAGCAGTTAGAGATTTTGGTTCCTTTTCATGAAGATCTCCGTTAGGTAATCCCAAAATTTCCCCTGAAGTGTCTCATTGTTATGGATCATGGCAGTGAGAGCTTCCCCCTGGTCCAGACCTTGCCAATAATCTTGCAGCCACATCTCCTTCCAGCTGAAACATCAAAATGAGAGTTAGATTTTGGAGCCTCAGTACAACTATGAATCCTACCTTTCTCCCAGTGGCCAAAGAAATCTTCAACAGATACAGTGGTTTCTGGTTAGGACCAAAGATCTGCTTTGAGGGAAGGAAATGTGAAGTAAATCCAATACTAATCCAAGTGACAGGCAGTGGGCCCAAAACACAAATTCATTATCCAAGCACCCCCACCCAACACACACACACACATACACAGATCCCAGTCAGTTAAATTTCCTGACTTGCCTGCTCTTGGTCTCCAAATGTGGAGGGAATTAAGAGGTAGGCAGAGCAGGGGCCAAATTATGGCAACAGTAATCTTCCTAAGAAAAGCAAGGGAGTGTAGTTAGATGGTTACTTTTTATATCACACCTGTTTCAGTAATCAAGAAGTGCAACCATATCCAGTGTCTAGATGAGCCATAACCTGAATGTTTCTTTTTTTGTTACACTTTTCTTCTGATAAATCATAATATGTTCTGCACAAACTAGATACAAATTACCTGGTGTAAATTACTGGATACAAATCCACTCCACTCCCAGGACCAAGCTGTGCCAGCCCTCTGCTGCCATCCACTGTCCAAGGTGATCTCTGCAGGTCATTCTAGCAGTCTCTCTCAAACATAGTCTTTTATGGCCCCTCCTCTAACAGGTATGGTTTGATGCAAGTGGCTTCATTTTTCTACCCCATCTCCTATGCCGACCTTGTTTCTCTCAAACATAGTCTTTTATGGCCCCTCCCCTAACAGGTGTGGTTTGATGCAAGTGGCTTCAGTTTTCTACCCCATCTCCTATGCCGACCTTGTTTCCCAATGCCACCACCTTCTGTTGCCTACTTCAGTCGTCTCCTGACTTCCCTTCCAATCCACATTGGCCACAATCATTAATCATCTTTTGAAAGCATCTCTTCTATTCTGTCTAGGACAAACATAATTTATCATCCAAATCAGGGTAATTTTAAGAGTCAAAGGGGATGCTGTTAATAGCTACACCAAGTTAACAAGTATAAACCCTGATTACTGCAGGCAAACCTCCTTGGAAACACTAATGTATTTCTCATCCACAGCCCCACCATGTTGAGGATGCTCAATAAACAGCTGAGTTGATTTTCAGGACAGTTCAGCTCCAGGGCCTGGTATTCAGAATATGTATAACCTGGCCCAACTTTGTCCCTCATCACTTCCCTAAACAGGCCCTCTGCTCTAGTTGCAGCTTTTTTTGAATCACTACTACAAACACTTTATAAAAGCTGATTTTCGTATGTTGTTGCCCTCAATTACCTCACACTTCCTACTGCTCTTTCGCAATTTGTCTTCTCTTAGACTCTTGATACCTTAAAGGCATAGTGATCTCACATTATAATTTCCTTATACAACATCCCCTCAGCACCCGGGACTAGTTTATTGCCTGCAGGAAGCAAGTTTGTAAATCATTTGATTTGACAGCCCCAGGGGACCCCAGCTATCCTTACCTGTCATTCTCGGGAATCTCTTCCACACTGCCAAAGCCAGGTGTGGGCACTGGGCAGTCCATGTGTGAGGGCTGGGCAATATGAGGCTCAGGGACCGGGATGTTCCCAGGAGAGGCTGCGTGGGCCTTCTCGGCATCCAGCCGCGCCAGTTCGTGGTCACAGACAAAACACTCGAAGCCGTTAAGGTAGTTAGGTAGTAAGGGGTCATTCACTCCCCATTCGCGCTGCTTCAAACTCTCCAGAAGGAACTGGTTAGTGACGCCCCCAGGTTGCTTGTATGCCAAGTATTTCATATATTCTTCATCATTTTTGTCCAGGAAGTCAATAAACTCTGCCAGCTTCTGCGGCGACTCAAAGTCGTCAATGAGGATGATGGAGTGATTGTTCGGCATCCAGTCCCTCACAGAGGGAGAGCCGCGGTACACGGGCACAGCGCCGAGGTGCATGGGGCGCCACAATTTTTCTGTCATGTAGTCGTCGCAGATGGCATTTTCGAGAGCCAAGTGGAATTTATAGCGGGACAAGAAGGCCAAGAGCTCTGGATCCTCGGTGGTGGCTGTGGCTGTGTCCCGTAACCGCGGCGCGGGCAGCTCCCGATTCTGCAGGCACTTCCCATAGGAGTCCACCTGAGAGGGGTAGAGCACGGCCGTCAAGAGGGTACGGCACGCGGGCCAGGACACCAGGGGTCCCAGTCTCAGCCCCACGCGCCACCCTCCCCTTCCCGCTCCGCCCGGCCCTCACCCACCGGAATGTAGCGCATGAGCTCGCGCACGTAGCGGTCTCGGTCCGCAGGCACGTCGCAGTGGGACTGCAGATAGAGCAGCGGCGCATAGCCGCGGCGGCGCCACTCAGCGCGCTCCTCGAGCGGAGGTGCCGCGCGGCGCAGGTAAGCGACCCCCGGCAGCCACTGCAGCGGCAGCGGGTAGTCCGAGTAGCGACTGAAGGTGGCGGTAAGGTTGAAGAGGCGGATGCCCGGACCGTGGCTCAGCAAGAAGTTGTTGAGGGGCGACTCCTCGTGCAGAAGTGCCCAGCTCTGGTGCGCCAGGCGCGGAAGCGGCGCCTCGGCCGCGCGGAAGTCGGTGCCATAGAAGAGCAGCGCGCGCGTCCGCGAGTCTCCCCTCACGCGTCGGTCCCGGGACGCCACGCACGCACCGCGCGCACACTCGATGCGCTCCGAGTCGCCCGGGAAGTGAGGAAACAGGCCCGGGCTCCACCACAGTAGCACCGGCAAGTCCACCGCCTCCTCCCTCCCGGGCTGCGGGGCCCCCGGACTGCGAGCCACCCCCACTGCGCCCAGCGCCGAGGGAGGCCGGAAAACCGCGCCATCCCACGGCTCCGCCCACTCCGTCTCCTCGCCGGTCTTCCCCTCCGCCGCCGCGAGTCCTGAGCCTCTGGTCGCACAGACACCAAGCACTCCCAGGACAGCAAGCACAGACCCCGTGCGGCCGGCCCCCATGTCTACTCTGGCGGCCGACGCCCGCAGCACCGGTCCCCGCCTGGCTCTCAGTAGCGATGGGACGAGATCCTACGCCACAGGGCCATGTGGCGCATGCGCGGCTTAGCGGCCAGCTCAGCCGGCCACTTCCCCAGAGCCGCTAGTCCTGGCAGGAAGGACTGGAGGGAAAGTGATACGTGGCAGATAAAAATGACGCTTCTGGATACATCTTAATTTATTTTTATTTCTTTACAAATTAAAGATGCATTGAAAAATAAACCAATGAAGAGAAATGAGAGGTCCAGAGCAGGGGCATCCCAGGCTGGGGAGCAGGCAAGCCTGGCCACCATCAAGCCTAGCCCTTGTCCTGCCCCAGCCAGGTCGGGTTGGAAAATAACTGTCAGCCACTCTGTCAATACCAAAGCCTGAGTGGTGTCCTAGCAGGAGAAACTAGCCACTTCTGCCTCTCTCCCCAACAGCTTGGGAGAGCAGTGTTTCCAGCGGAAGCTCAGAGTGGTATATAGGCTGGCTCTGTGAGGTATTGCAAGTTGATGACCAGGCTCCCTACAGAACCATCCAGTGTTGGGGCCGCTCTGGCTGGAAAGGAGGCTAATACCTCTCCTAGGTCTCAATATACTTTGCAACTGTTCCCAGGCTCATTCATTTCTGATAATGTGTCTGTGTCCACCAAGGGATCATCAGTCATTGCAGGAGAAAGAGCAGTGGAAGCAGAGCAAGAAAGCTAATCAACCACCCTCAGTCACTTTGAGTTGGCTGTTGACTTCCAGGCCCAAGACGACTGACCACCTACCATCCACGGCCTACAGCCCAGCTCTTGTGCACCGGTATGTATGTTTTCCCTAATATAGGAAGTCACTGATGACAATGAGCTGAATTAGCAGCCCCTCCCCCCCCGTAGTAACCCCTTGGGATCTCCGTGCCTTCCCACCTGCCCTTCTCTTCTTGGAGGCTGGTCCAAAGGGACACATAATATTGCCAGGGTCTGGGTGGCTTCAAATCTCCCAACACCAAATCATATACAGTGAACTGAGAAACTACATTCATTACGACAGGATTAGCAGGAAAAGGAGGATACAGTGAGGGGATAGGGGCACCTTCCAACAGCAGGACATGACAGAGTGGTAGGATACTTGAGCCGAGAAAGAAGGTGTCTCCTTATACCTCCCCCTCCCCCCAAAGAGACTGAGGTCAGCTTACATGACATATAAGATATGGAACTGTCCCAGTTTCTCTGCTGTCCTGGGTACTTTCTGGAAGCTGGCCTGGACCTTGTGCTGTTTACCCATGTGCTCTAGCTCAGTAGCTGTCGAATCTCCTTGTGCATGTGACAGAGAAAGTCCACATAGGATGCTCCCCCACTCAGGCTCTTGTCTTCCACCAGGAAGTGCTTGAACAGCATCTCCAGCTTGTCCTCTTGTTTCACCACAATAAGCTATAGTCAGAATACAGGGTCATGAGGCAGGGCTGAAGAGAATTAACCACATGCCCCGAAATCCCATGATCTGGGCACTCACTCTCCCACCCCGCCTTCAGAGTGAGGACTTGACAAGGTAAGAAATGCAGGTTTGGATCACTGTTACCTTCATGTACCGCGATCTCTGTGCCCTCAGACTATCAATGAGGCCTCGCACCTTCTTAGACAGCAGATTATCCAGAACTGGCAGAACACTCTGAAACAAAATTCAATATCCTTATGGTAAGGTATGCTGAATCCAGTAGACAAGATGGGGCGGCAGAGATTTATGCATTATCTGAAATATGGAAGCCTGTGGAGAATGACAGCACCCTCCCTCTCAGTGTCCCCTGCTACTTAAGAGAATAAGCACACTAACTTTACTGGCTTCTACTCTTATCATGAAGCCTACTTCCACACCCACATTCTCCTTGACGCCCTGCCCTCACCAGGCCACTGGTGATCTGACTGAAGGAGGAGACGCCAAAGAGGCTCTGGACAACACCCTGCTGGACACTCGCTCCCACCCAGAGGAAGAGGTTGAGCCCGTTCTCCAGCAGATATATATCCCCATTGCTTAGGCGCTCTTCAGATGCTCGGACTGCTGGTGGTTCAGTGGTATTCTCAATGGGAGACTTTGTCTGGACAAAAGGAAGAGGGCAAAAGGTTACCAATGACTATAAGACTCGTTTGCCCACCTGCACCTGCCCACCCTGCACCCCTATACACACAAAATTTCTGAAAACTAAGCACCTGAGTAACTCTCAGTATGAAAATATTATATCAGATATTATAGGTAAAAATGTACTAGTGTCAGATACAGACAATATCAATCCTTCCCTTCCTCCTCCTATGATGCCCCTTTCTCAGTACAGTGTCTCACAATCCAGCATTCAGTCGCACCAACGGTAGGAGCCGAGGATAGAAGAAGACATTGGTCTCAGCCACGTCCATGGAGGTAACCAGCTGCCGGACGTAGGCACGGTCATCAGTAGTGACTTCAGCTCCAGGCTGTAGGACCTCACTCTTCAATACACAGTTCAGATAAACAGGGAGGAGCTTCATGCACTCAGGAAGGATCAACTAAGGGAGTAATCAAAACAAAGTCAGTGATCATGATCATGAGAAATCCCTCCCAGTGCAAAGGTGTATCCCAATACCTTCTCCACCAACAAGCTTGCCCCACCTGTCCCGCAGAGGAGGGGCTGGCACAGTTCTTTCTGTAACAGGCCAAGATCTGGGCACACTGAGTGATAAGAGTGTCACGAACAGTCTTCACAGGGCTGCTTAGGACCCCCCGGTATGCTGGATGGGAAAGGAGACAGCATGGTCACTGGTCAGCCACTCCATCACAGGCGCCTTTCCACCACCACACCCACCCAGGAATGCTGGATTGCTGTCCATCCTCTTAGCCCCGATCCCACTCTGCCCGGCCTCTGCCCTCACCAAACTTGGCCATGTAGTTGATGAGCGTGTCAGTCTCACAGTTTCGGTACAGATCAGCCAGCTGAGTGCAGCAGTTGAGAGCCAGGTTGTGGATGCGGAGCCGTCGCTGCCCTGCACAGCTGGTGTAGAGCAGGGCACACTATGGGGAGAGTAAGAGGAGCAATTCACACCCCTCCCTCACCAAGACCCTCGCGACACCTCCTCTTTGCTATTTCATGAAGCTAGAAGAAAGATGGGAGCTATCCCTTCTCCAGCCTCTTCTAGTCCTCTCTGCGCACCCTTCACCCCCTTCCCTATAGCCTACTTAAATCCAGTGAAGTGACCGCTGACACTTCTTCCCCAACCCCTGCCTCCTTTCCAGCACCTGCAGGAGGGCTCCATTCTCTTCGTTGAGCCGATCGTCATGCTTGAACTCCACAGTCACTGTCTTGTCCCCATCCAGCCCAGCCAGCTCCACATCTGTGGTGTTGCTCATGTAGAAAGCCCCAAAGAAATCTACAGCACGGATACCTGAGGCCACAGGGATAGGGACATGGTTAATGTATGACAGGTGCCCAGACTGAGGGCCCCCGCTCAGCTGCTCGTCTCCAACTGGAACTGACCAGTGCTTGTCCGGACCCGCATCACAGCATCAAAGCCAACGACCTTCTGGACGTCCCAACGCAGGTCACTCAGGAACCGTTCCTGGTCATTCTCCACCTGCATCCCCAGGCCCAGAGTCACATCACCTACTACACACAATCCACCAACAAGCCCCATACCCTCTCCACTCTACAAGCCTGCAGAATCGTAATGACAATAAGATAAAGGTAATAACAATGATGTTATTATTTAAGCTTTTAAGCATTTATTACATGCCCAATACTACATTAAGTGCTTTACATGTGTTCACTTAATCCTGATGACAAATCCTACTTAAAAACTACTTTAAAATCCCATTTTATAGATGAAAAAACAAAGCAGAAAATAAATAATTTATCCTAGGTCATATAGCGGCTAAGTGGTAGAGCCAGAATATCAATCCGGGGCTAATTTCAAGCCCCGTGCTCCTGTTCGCTACACTCTTCTTCACATTATGTGGTCTTCTCAATGATATTCCTATCAATGAGTCAGTAGCTAAGGAGCCACTCCACTTGTAGGCAGGCATTCCAGTCCTGCCTCCACCTGCCACCCAGAGTCCCATGCCGTACCTGAAAGCAAGCGTATTTATAGACAGAGCCACCAGTGAGCTGGGGTACAACAGAGAGGGTGGCCACATCCACATACTGGTTAGGGAAGAGGAAGAGGTCTATGCAGCAGCCTTGGGCCACACACTCTTTGGCCAGGGTCTGATAGGCACCTGACTGAGGCTGGAACAAAGTCTAGGCAGAAACAGAAGAAGATGTTCAAAGACCTGAGTTCCACCCTGTTTGAGAACTATGTATGTAATATGGGCTATTATTCCAGGACATGTAAGACTTCAGAGCTAACTTACAGTTTGCAATAGTAGTAGAACATTCTCTTTAAAAAGCCTACCAAAGGCTTTGGGATGAGATGGGGTAGAGAGGTGTGGGAGCGGTAAGAAGGCTGGCAGCCAAAGATATGAAAGGACAGAGGATCTAGTCCCAGTACCCCCTCGAGAAAGTTAAGAGTATTGCACTGTAAAGAGACAGCAAGCACGTTCCTCTGTGATACGAAGTCCTCCCCCAGCTCCCAGTCTCACACCTTCTCCTTGTCTGTGTTGATCAGCTTCCTGTCATCTCTGTTCTTCAGTTTCCCTGGGGCCTCTGCAATGGGCAGGGAGGTGTGGAATAGAAAGAGCTTCCCTGCACACTCAGCAGCCTAGAAGAGGAGAGAGATCTACTGGTCCATTCTTTCCTTTATTCATCCATTATTCATTCATCCCGTCCCTCATCATTTATTCAGTGCCAACTATGTCAAACAAGTTGACTCACTGGACAGTCACCAGTCACTAAAGAAATGGGTTGTATCCCAGAGGTAAGATGCTCAGAAGAAGTGTCACACAGGCGGCTGCCCAGGACTCTCGCCTTACCTTCAGAGCCTCCATCCCAGCCTGAATCACTGGGGCAAATACTGTCTCCGTCTCCCTTGTGTCTGCAAACATTTCTGGAATCTGATCCAGTAAGCTAAAGAGATAGGTGATGAGAGGCAATCAAAGCTGCTAAGCAAATTTCAGATCCCTCAATTCCCCCCAAAAGTCATCTGGCCCCCAGACTTTGAGAACTCCTGAGGCACAGCCTGTGTCCATCACTGGCTTTCTGTGGTTGTACCCTGCCCTCCACCAAACTTTACCCCAACCTGACTCTTACCTGGTGATAACTGCCCGAGACTCGCTGACATTGACCAGGAAGCCATCCAGCAGTGGCACAAACATGTCACCCACATCAGATACAACCATCATCTGTGGCTGGGCCAATGAGCTCTTCACATTGTAGAAGTGGAGCACCTTATTATAGGTGACAAAGCCAACGCGGATTGCTGACTCTTCTGCCCCGCCCTCCCTGCAGAAAGGGATGTTGTTACCCAGACTTGCCACCTTCTCCACCAGCCAACTTCATGACATCAGAATTCATGTGCTGAGTTATCCCAACCACCCACCCGTGTGCCCCTCCCCAGCCAACATCATCCATAGGAGTACCTTGGCTCCTAACTCTCACCTAGGCAAAAAGTCTAACAGTGACTTGAGCTCCTCACAGAGGAGCCTGACAAGACCACTCCTGACGGCATTGTAGGAGACATCAATCATAAAGATGAAGGCAGGAGGGATGGGGAACTTATTGTTCTGCAAAAGAAGGAAATGTTGGAGGGGAGAGGGCTATCGGTAAGCAGGTCAGTTGACTAGAGGTAAGTCAACATCTAAGGGGACAGTGACAGGGTGAGGGAAATGACCACAGCAAGTCTCAGCCGTCTCATTGTCCTTCACCCACTGCTCCTTCCCATGCTACCCTCCCTCACCTTGCAGTAATCTACAGTGGCCAAGAATTCATAAGAGCCCAGGGACAGCTCAGGACGGTCATAAGCATCCACACGCTTGCCGGTATGATCCAGGTGTTGAAAATACTGGGGAGGAACTGTGGGGAGTAGGGCAGAGTGTTACTCATGGGTCCGCTTTCGGTCCTCGTCTGGTCCTGGCTGAGCTCAGTCTAATGGCCCACAGCCCCAGAGGCACGTCACATCCCCATCTCCTAAACAACAGAACCTCATCTATCTAACTGGAAAGAGAATAATGAAGATGCAGTCCAGACCCCCAGCCCCAGCCTCTGTGGAACGTACCATCGTTGATACAGCTGCAGAAGCAGCACTGGAAGCGTCTCCCTCCCTCAACGAACTGCATAAAGGGGCACATGTATGCTTTGCAACGATTGCACCGCAAAGGGCCGGATTCCCCATGGTCGACAACATACGGTGCAGCCTAAGGAGCAAAGGGAAGGGGCTCAGACACAGAAGGAAGCTACAGTGACATGTGGGAACAGATGACGAGGAACAACCTGGAGGGAGAAGAACATGGCTCGGACAGTCTGCCTGCAGAGGGAGCAGAGAGAAGGGGAATGAGGACACATGTCCCTAAGGGTCTAATGACTGTAGTCCCTCTCCTTACTCCTCATCTCTAGAATTTTACTTCTTGAAAGAGAAGAGCAACAGTGGAATTGGCCCAAACAAGCCAGGGGCTGACACGGGCACGTGAGGAGAAAGTCGAAGATTACCCGGGATTCTCATTTCTGGCCCAATCTTCAATCCCCTTCGTTCCTGCTTCCTTTCCCACCCAAGTATCTGTGACACTTGTCCTCCCCAATCCCTGGATTTCTGTGATACCTACTGACACCCCAGGCAGATGTTACCCTACAGATAAGAGACCAGCAGGCAAGTGTCCAGCCATCCTCACTGAGACTCAGGAAAAGAGAAAGAGAAAAAGACAGAACAAGACAAAGAAGCAGGATGTAAGGTGAGCCCTGAGTGTCCAGTTAGAGAAATTCCCCCCAAGTTCATTAAGGCATGAACACAAGTGTATATACACCACGGCATGGTGCAGCAGCTCCAAGCGCTCTCTCTTTTCATCCTGATTCCAGGTTTTGGGTGACAGATTATAGCCCAAAAATGAGTACAGTATTGTAAAGCAAAACAAACTAAAAAATAAAAATTTAAAAAAAAAAAAAAAAAAAAGATTATAGCCCAAACGAGGTAAAAGAAGGACCCCTGGATTCTGTTTCTTAATGTTCTCTCCTAATATTTCTAACCTACCTGGGATGACAGGACAGAGTACAAGAAAAACCAGAGTGACGTGCCTCTCATCACCAGGTGAGGACCATGCTACGGGAGGCTCCTGCCTCCAGCTGTCTTCTCTCCTACAAGTTGGCCTTGACTCTTTTAAAAATGTCTTTCACGTGTGAACTCTGCTCCATCCAGCAACTTCTTGGGCTTTTGCTTTCCTCCCTATCACCCTCGTCAGGCATGGGCCCTGGGATAGAAAGCTATTGACGATAGGCTCCCCTCCCAACCAACCAAGCCTTCATCCACTGTGACTGCCAGAATCACATCTAGGAAGAAGTCTTACCCTCGCTCCCCCTCACTTCCTCCCTCTTCTTATACTCTAGTCTGTCCCTGACTCACCTCTTCTGGGGGCAGCCTTGCCAGCGGCTTGATGACAGCTGCCAGCGGCACCTGAGCCTGCTTAGCCATGTCAGAGGTGCAAGGGATGTTATAGGATGTGCATCGAATGTACCGGGGACTCGCATTTCCTGAAGGAGGAGATGGAAAAGCTGAGTCAGATCACAGAATCACTCCACATACCAGCTCACCATTGCTGACACACCCCATCTCCCCAACAGATGCTAGAGGTGATGGTGGTTCTTTCCCCCTAGAGACCAATGAGGGACTGGCTCTGACCAAAGACTGACAAGACCCCCATCCATAAGCTGATAATGCTAGAGAAAAAGTCCTGCAGGGAGGAGTGACTGCCCTTCTCACCTTGGTCTTTCACCAGGAAGTTGGTGGTGACTAAGGGTGGCACCTGGCCCCGTACTCCAGTAACAAATGGCTCTGAACCCCGGTTGTTCCTGTCATCTTCAATAACCTGAATCTGAAGGGAAGAAGTGAAATGAATGAAGTGACAGATGAAAAGGGAGAAGGGAGTACCACGTTACAGAGGTGGGAGAAAAAGAAACTAAGAATCTGCCAAGGAACACACCTCATGCACCAGGCCTGCTCTCCTTTTGGAGATCATATAAAATGCTGTGATGCCAATCTTCCACTCTACAGTCAGCAGCAACCTGCTGCATGGGCAACACTGAGGAAGGGCTTCTTTATGAATCGCCCTGACCCCCAATAAACAGTGATCACCCTGTTACAATACCTACTTCAGGAAAGCTCCAGCTCTAATCACAAGCCTTCAGACATGGTCAGATTCCACTTCCCTCCCCCATCGAGGCTTCCCCTCCCCTTCTCTCCCCAAGAGCAGGAACACAGACAACAGTAACCACATAAAAATGAAATCTACCTGGAATGATTCTACACTCAATGAGAGTAGAAGGGACAGGGTGAGGAGAGGATTACACAGCCAGAAATGATCAGGTAAGGTGAGGAAGCAGATGCTGCCTTATTTTCAGGTAAGCATCAGTGTGTAAACATGGGAGAAGAGGATCTTATAGCCCAATCCTCAGTCCCCCACATTTTGACAGACCCAGCGAAGGAAAAAAAAAGAGATATTGCAAAGCTGGTGATCAGATCTTCGTGCAGACTGATAACCTTTGTCAGTTACTTCAAGATGGGTTTGGTAAAACCAGAAAAAGTAAAGGGAGAATAAGACTCTGTGTCCCATAGAATAAAGAGCTGAAGCTTAGAAATATATCAGAATCAAACAGACTTTCCAGATGAGAAAGTGACCCACACTTTCCCAAACCAGCAGTCCCTTTCCCTGTAAGAAATGCCAGTTTCCCAGACTTGTACATTAGTAGCTACCTACCCATGTTTCTCCGCAACAAGCTATAGACAAATCAAACCCAAAAGAGAAGGATCTACTGTTTTGTCCTGTTCCATCAAATGTCACAGGCAGGCTCCTGGAGGAGCCAGCAGGGCTAAAACCAAAGCTTAACAAGCTACTTGATCCCGCCCTTCGAGCCTGACCTTCTACCATCCCATACTTAAAGGCACTGCTAACAGCTTGCTACTTCATTATATGGTGACTTGAGGCATGCATATCCTTCTAGCTTGTAAAAGCAAGGGTCTAGAAGGACTAAGGGAAGAGGATGGAGAGGGATGGACATGGTGGATGAGGTGAAGACGAGGGCATAGGCATGCACGGGTGATTTAACACAGGGATCACACACACACACCCACCCCCTGCACTTACTGGACTAGGAATGGCATCAGGGTCTATTCTGTGCCTGGTTTTCTGCTGAGGAGGCAGCTCATTGAGTTGCTTTTAGTGTTTTAATAATAAAGGCAGCAGGGGAATACAGGGAGGGAGACAAAAGAACAAGAAGCAGATGTTACTTCTCTCAGCCCTGATGAGTTAGACATGAACAGCTGGAGCCCAGCTCCTAATGCTGAAATCAGGCCCCCTCTCGATCAGAAATTCCAAATTTTTCTGGGCCAAAAAAGAGCCTTTAATGGCTTAGACTATGATGTAGAAAGATAAGGAAGGGGGCAAACAAGAGGCAAGAGGGGTTATATGGAGGGGCTGAATGGGAGAAATTTTAAGAAGGAAAAAGAGGGATGTTCCTTCCAAAAGGCCAAGCCTCCAATGTAAGAACTACTCTTCCATTGAAAGAAGCCTCCCCTCACATCCAACCAGACTCTCTTTCTCACTAAAGGAGGAAAAAGGAGGCACTGCTTCATCCTCTAGGGTCCCTCTTAGCCAGCTGGGTCCCTCACCATGATGGTTCCCCAAAGGAAGAGGGAAGAGAACAGGATGGAATATGACAATGGCTAAGCATGGTGAGGCAACTGACATAGCAAATGTTGCAGACAGAACTATAAAGTGGCCTCCACTTGGGAATACAGTATCAGCCTCTACTCTTGAGTATGATGAGGAAGGTCTGAGCATTCTGATGGCTCTAAGGGTAAGATTCACCCTCTTCCTGGGAGAAGGAACTTCCCCACATTGCCCTTGGAATTGTAGATCACTTTTCTCCATCCACACAGCAGAAGACTAGCAAACAAAAGTATCAAAGGCTTTCTCCTAAAACACTATCCAGGTAGAGGCAGAAAGAGTCCACAGAGGCTTTCCTTTTCTCACCAATAACACCAGAGATTCCCGGCAGCTCTAACCATTAAGAAGACTGTTGCGCTATCCTACTAGATCTAAGAGGACAAGACCTGGACACAGCCAGTACTCCACGGACGAGCAGAGGCTTCCAGGCTCTGTCCAGTGGTGACAGCAACCCAGAGCTCTGTGACACTCCTGGGTTCCCTTCCTTTCCTGTCCAGCTATAAAGTAAAAATACCCCTAAAATACTTCTGGGATGTCAAGTTCTATTTAGAGAGTCAAAAATTACATGTAGGCTCTACACCTGCAACATGACGAACAAAAGGGAAAAATAATCAGAAAAGGGTAGGCAAACATCGCATCTAGGTTGACTCACTTATCTGGTAGCCACAAGCTCCTTCCCCAGGACCACATAAGTATCTACTTACAGGGCTTGGGATGGCATCAGGGTCCAGGCGCTTAGGAGGCAATGGTTGTGGAGGCCCAGGCTGGCTGCCAAAAGTGGCTGCTCCTGGGTAGGGACTTCCATAATTGGACTGAGGGCCCCGGGCTGGTCCAAAGGAACCTGGGAGACAAGGGCAAAGTTGATGAACAAAATATTCCTTCCCTATCTCTTCTTAAGGCCTCACGGAAATGACTAGACTCCTATTATAAACATAGAATTGAGAGGTACAGTAATAACCATTCAGAGAAAGCTTATGTTATCTGAACTATGAGAAAAAAAATCTTATAAATCCCACATCTTAGTAATAATACCCTGAAGCTGTCTGTCTAGTTCACCACTTAGCAAGTAATACTAGAAGCAAATAACAACAATGAAAACACCTGAATAGCTGAAGCTTCTGACTCCTAGGTAGTCCTTGGGAAGAACTCACCATTTTGCTGCAGCTGATAGCCTGGCTGCTGGGAGGAGTGCATAGGTGGTGGTGGTCCTGGGGGCCCCGTCATTTGGGCACCAGGGGGCAGAGCTTGAGGAGGAGGTGAGGACACATGGTTGGGCTGGCTCCCTGGGGGCCCCCCAAAACTCTGTCCAGGCAAGAGTGGACCAGTCATCGAAGGCATCCGAGGACCCCCTGAGGCGGGGGATGTGAAGCTGGAGGCCTGTGGTGGGACAGATCGCTGGGGAGGCTGGGCCCCCGGATGACCCTGGCCAAGGGGAGGAGCTTGGCCCTGAGGATAGGAGCCATACAGACCAGAATTAGGGAAACTTCCTGAGGCTGAGGCCAGTGATGTTGGTGGGCCTGAGAAGTAGAAGAAGTAGAGTTAGAACCCCAGCCATTCTGCCTCCTTGTTCAATAAACCACTTTTCCTTTCCACCCAAGGGGCAGGAATGACTTGTCCCATCTGCTGGGGCTTAGAGGAATACACAAAAGAAATAAAAAGGATCCAGGTATACCCCAGAGACAGATGCCTCTAAAAAGGAAACAGTATTCCTGGGGTCATAGGTACTCACCATAGCCCAGCCCCGAAGCGGGAGGGGCTGGGGCCACAGCACCACTGATCTGCATTCCAGCCAGCTGAGCAGTCACCTGTGCACTTGTCGGGGGAGGCCCATAGGGCTGAAGCACAGCTGGCTGACTGACCACAGGGGCCAATGGGGCAGACGCAAATGGCTGAGACCCAGGGAGCCTGTGAAGAGATGGAAGGCAGAAGCTTCTAGTGGGCCAGGAATCTCTTCAAAGTAGACAGGAGCCCCACACTATATGGGAAACAAGACTGTTTTACAGCATCTTACTCTCATCTGGGCTCTTATATGGCTTCATATTTTTATATATTTGTGAATAAATCACATTCCTCATAATCTACACTGTGATTAATCAGGGCAAACCTTGTTTTCCACTAGGTTCACTCCAAAAACACGTGCCACGCACCCTCAGATCAAACAGTATTTACTCTGGTGGTTAGATTATCACCTCCTCTGCCTTAATCCTTTGTTGACAAGCCACTTCGGTTCTGTACTCAAAAGCACTGAAGAAGTTGAAATGAAAGGTGCACAGAAGCATTAACACAACAAAAGCTTAATAAATGTGGGCTTGAACAAATGCAGTTTGATTGTTTAACTTTTAAACCAAAGGATCACTTAATCCTGGGAAAGGTATTAGAAAACTCTTAAGATCAGAAGAGCTGGTAAGCTAAGTTTGGGATTCTGTACTAAGGAGAAAGATGATGCTATCTCACCAGAGTTAAGGGCTAGACACAGAGGATATAAGCCAGGCAGCCTGCTAGCTGAGTCTATCCAGCAAAGTCTCATTACTTGAATAGCTGTGCTGGACACTCCCATGGTACCAGCTGCCACATTAAAACACAAATACAGCATCAATGCAATATCACTGCATACCAACTAGCCATTGCACCAGTGGTTTATAGTAATATTACTGCAGAAATCTACAGCATAGATTATTGTACATAACAAGCTCCTTCTGGGATTTCCAGAATGAACCAAATTCTTCACCATAGTAGCCTGTTACACTGAAATCCTGATTTATACTTCCTGTTTATTTTGTCTTTCTAAATAAATGGAACTTTATTATGTTTGGTCAGCTTCTACTGGTCCTGCAGTTTCACACTTTTCATTTGTTCATTCAACTAGTATTTTCAGGGCATTATGCTAGTGAAACTTACCTCCCTAAGCTCTTTGCTGGGTTTTGCAGTTTTTGCCTTCCATAGTAACAAACATACTGTTAGCCCATGGCAGATGCTTATAAATCCTTGTCAGAACAATTGTATTCCATGATACTACTCTATTAACATGGATAATACTCTCAACTGCCTACTGGTATTCTATCATATAAACCAACACCTTATCTGCACATAGCTTTATAATTTATAAAGCATTTCTAAATGTTTTAATTCTTACAGCAAATTAATGAAGGGAAGCGAGCAGATGGAAAACTAAAACACTAAGGGTAAAAGTAGCAAGCTAAACTAGAACTAGAACCCAGGTCCAGGCCCAATTCTTAGTCCAATGTACTTTAAAATTGTGAAATGTAACATAAATAGAAAAAGATACATAAAACATATGTGTACTGCTGAATAACACAAACACCCATGTAACCAAAAGGCAAGTCAAGAAATGGAATACACCAAAGGCCCTGTGTGCCTCTCCTCACAACCCTTTCTTTTCTCCCAAAAGTGAAAGTCGTTCAGTCATGTTCCACCGCATGGGGTGTACAGTCCACGGAATTCTCCAGGCCAGAGTACTGGAGTGGGTAGCCGTTCTCTTCTCCAGAGGATCTTCCCAACCCAGGTCTCCCACATTGCAGGCGGATTCTTTACCAGGGAAGCCCCCTTTCTCCCAAAGATAACTACTTTCCCAACTTTCTAAAAATTGTTCCCTTTTTCTTTAAAACAATATAACTCAGTTATGTCAGGTTTTCAAACTTTTGTTAAACAGAATCACATCATACGTACTTTGAGTTTTGCTTCTTTTGTTCAACCACGTTTATGAATTCATCTATGCTGCTGCATTTAGCATTCTCTTTCATCATGAAATGTTATTCCATTAAATAAATATGCTATGATTTACCTAAGCATTTTACTACAGATGGATATTGAAGGTTTTCTAAGTTTTGGATATTATCAATAATAATGTTACTATGTTCAATCATATATTTAACTTATACATACCTGAGCACATCTAAGGCACACAGTTATGAGTTTAATTACTGGTTTATATGATATTTTAACAGATAATTCCAAGTTATTTTCCCATGGTAGTTGTACTGATTTGCATCTGACCACCAGTGGATACGGAGAGTCCCTGGTAATCCATATGCTCAGCAATATTCAGTACTATTAGCTTTTTAATTTTGCCAATCTGATCAATACACAGGATAATTCTGTTGTGGTTTTTAACATTTACTTTTTTCTTCATTTATGAGGTTGAACCGCTTTTTAATTTGTTCTTTGGCCATCAGTATCCCTTCTTTCATAAAATACTATTCTGGATTTTATTATTTTTTCAACTGAACTGACTCTTTCTTATTAACTAGTAGGAGTTCTTTACATATTCTGGACACTATTTTACGTTTTTATCTACTTTATGTGTAAATATCTTTTCCCATTCTGGAACTTTTCTTTCCAAAGTACTTCCCATTCAATGTCTTTCTCCTCGATTATTCCCATCAGCACAAAAACATACAAATATCTCAAAAAATAACCAACTGTTAGTGAAAACAACCCAAATGTCCATCAACAGATAAATGGATAAAGAACATGTAGTGGTATAATCATACAATGAAATACTGTAATAAAAAGAATAAAGTACTGATACATGCTAAAACATAAATGAACACTGGAAACATTATACTAGGGGAAAGAAATCAGTTACAAAATATATATGATTCTATTAATATGAAATATCCAGAATAGGGAAGTCTATAGGGACAGAAAGTAGATTAGTGGCTGTTGGTGGAGTGAGGGATTTAAGGAAAAGCTGAATAGGGATAGCTCCTCAGATAAAGGATACTGTGTGTCTTCCTGAGGTGATGAAAATGTACTAAAATGGACGACAGTGATGGTTGCACATATCTGTGAATATACTTAAAATTGTTAAATTTGTACACTTTAAATGGGCATGGTATATGAATTACATCTCAATGAACTGAGATGTAATTGGATTGGATTTTAAAAATCCAATCAAATAAAATTGCCCTAAAACCTCACATCCCCCTCAAGCTT
The DNA here is from genome assembly GCA_006410615.1 of Neotragus moschatus. NCBI lineage: Eukaryota > Metazoa > Chordata > Mammalia > Artiodactyla > Bovidae > Neotragus > Neotragus moschatus. The sequence continues at coordinate 91,529 of SJYA01003051.1, forward strand.
TTATCTTTTAGCCAAACATTAGGAAAAAATTGGTCTATGCTTTTTTTTTTCCTTTGGCCACATGATGTAGCTTGTGGAATCTTAGTTCCCCCTTCAGGGATCAAACCCAAGTCCCCTGCATTGGAAATGAGTCCTAACTACTGGACCACCAGGGAAGTCTCTATCTCTACTTCTTTAATTACTATTCCTATCTCTTTTAAAAGATCTTTCTTTCTAGGTTCTTTTTCCTTTTTTTCCCCTAGTCTATTCCCTGGTACTTTTCTCAGCCAGGGCCCATACAGGGTAAACTATCATTCTCTGAAAACGCCTTTATTTGCCCTCTCTTGGGTAGGTATATAATCCTATGTTGACAGTTACAGTCCCTCAATCAATGTAATAGCCTACTATCTGCTCTCCTCTCATAGTCTAATCTTTTTTTTTTCCTTTGAGAAATCCCCAAATTGAGGGAGAGTGGCTGTTTAGCATTTGATTTGCTTCTGGAGAATACTCCAATGCTACTGCTGCCCAGTATCAAAGTTTTTTTTTAAGTTGTAATTTCCAAATCATTAAATTCACTCCTTTTAAGTGTACAATTTAATGATTTTTAGTAAATTTAAAGGGTTGTGCAACCATCACCAGAATCCAATTTTAGAACATTTTCACCACCCCAAACGATCCGTGGTGTTCACATGCAGTCCAAAAACACCCCTCCCCCCACTCCCCTGCAACTTATCCTCAGCCAACCTGGGAGAATCAGGACTCATTATCTCCCTCTGCCAGTGTACAGTTTTTTTTTTTTCTAGTTTACCTGTTTACTGAAGTGTAGCCTAAGTCCAGATTTCATAAACAAGATTTCAGTTCTAAACTTCAGCTCAGAAATGCCCAAGTTACCTGCTTAAACTTAAGCCCCTACGTCCTCAAGATAATTTCTACCCTTTGCACAGGCAGCCACAATATCAACTTACCACTCTGATTTTCAGTTCCCACTTGTTATCTGGCACTTGAGGATTTCACTTTCCTTGAAGCTTGATTATGCATTTGAAAAAAAAAATTTTGTTTCTATTTCCTTTCCCCTTTCTAGACATTTGTAGCAGAAGGGTTTTAAGTTACATTAATCCACTTCCCAGCTGAAATTCTTTCACCTGCTCCAACCAGACAGCTGCCTTCATATCTCTACTGAAACTACATTTGTCAATGATGTCAAACCCAACTGTCAATTCTTAGTCTACATCTCACCTTTAAGCAGCAAGTGACACACCTGATTACTCTCTTGACTTCCTAAAATACTTTCTTTACCTAATTTCAGGATGCTATGACGCCCTGGCTAACCTACCTCACTACTGGTCTTTCTCATTGCATTTTGATGGTCTCTACTCTGAATGCCTTTTATAAGTTGGTAAGCTCCAAGGCTCAGTCCTCTGGGCTTACATTTGATGCTAAAAATGTATATTCTGGACACCTAATAAAAATGTCAGAAAGCAACTCTTCCACTACTACACATACTACCACAGTTATACTTTATTCTTTGTTTACCAAAAAACAAACAGCATTTCAACAGAGATGACTGTCCTCCTTTAATGTACTTCCACACAGAGACGGGGGTTTATTGGGTCACCAACTACCAAAGTTTTCATCATTTATGTAATTTTCCTTTGAGGATCTTTCCTTTCAAGACTGGTCACACCCAAACTTAACTAATAAGTCCTACTAAGTGCCTGTTCTAGAGGGAAAGAGGAAGTCAAAAGAGACATAAATAATCCTAAGGTTCCTTCTTCCTGTTTCTTCCTTAGAGTAGGTTCTGAAAGACCATAACAATTATTTAAGATATATATCTAGTCAAGGAAAAGACTCAAGTTCACAGAAATGGAAAGAATATGTCAGAGAACACAGGTACTTATGAGTCAATAACCCACAGAGGCACAGCAGCAGCACTTCTAATCTGGAAAAATGAAAATGAATTACAAAAATATGAAGGGAAGAGGAAAAGGAATCTAAGAGAAAAACAAAGGGGAAAAAAAAGAAAAGAAAAGTAAAATAGGCCCTCATACATTCCTAATCCTTCCAGTCTCATCAGACCACTTTTAGGTTGACCCAAGTACATACCTCTGCATCTGAACACCGGAGCTTGGTCCATTCTGTACATCTCCTTGGCCAAACTGGCCATATGCAGTCTGGCCACAAGGGCCCTGTGCTGTCGAGGCTGGAGGTGCCCCTGAAGAAGCTGGGGCTCTTGAAACACCTGAGGGTGATGAAGAGAAGCTAAGAAATTAGGAAATTTCTCCTCCACCTTGTGCAAGGAATGCAAAGCAAAGATCAATAAGCTCAAACCTTCACTGCAATATCACAAGTATAATATCATAGCTTGGCAATGAAAAGGATACCATCAGGATGCAACTCCAGCTACAAGAGATTCTGAACATGGATGCTCAGCCAGAGAGTTTTCACTCTCTTAAACAGGTATAATAGGTATACTACTAGTGAAGCTGTAGCCAGAGCCACAAAAATGTAGGGTCTTCCTGTGATCACTATACACCCTCACTCAATCCAGGATGGTCTAATATTCTTACCCTAGACAAAATATCAACTTTTAAGGAAAATATCCTACCCTAGAACTCAGAAACTTAGAACATATGCGAGGAAGGGGGCTTAGAAGATGACCAAGTAACATGCTGAACTAGGTTGTAAAGAGATAACCCACTGGGACTTCCATGATGGTCCACTGGTTAAGAATCTACCTTGCAATGCAGGGGCTGGAGGTTCAATCCCTGGTGGAGGAACTAAGATCCCATATGCCACAGAGCAACTAAGCCCCTGCATCACAACTAGAGAAATCCATGTGCTGCAATGAAAGATCCCACATGACGCAATGAAAACCCAATGTAGCCAAGAAAAATTTTTAAATTCTTTAAAAAAAGAAAAAGACAGAAAGGCGCCCCTGCCAACCTCTTCATATATTCTACAGATCTTAACCATCTTCTTCCCATCCACTTCTAAATGTTGACACTCCTAATAGTACATGGCTCAGGGAAGTGTTCCCATGTGTCGGAGACTTTGTTTCTGCCCAATTATTCAGTCAGGACAGGTTGTACATGTGTGCTAAGTCGATTCAGTTGTCTCCAACTCTATGCGACCGTATGGACTGTAATCTGTCAGGCTCCTCTGTCCAAAGGATTCTCCAGGCATGAATACTGGAGTGGGATGCCACACCCTTTTCCGGGGGATCTTCTTGACCCAGGGATCGAACCCAGGTCTCTTGTGTTTCCCACATTGGCAAGGGGGTTCTTTACCATTAGCGCACCTGGGAAGTCCTCAGGACAGGTCTCCTGGCCTCCAGTTACTGCTGTCGCTTATGTCTTCACAAAAGCTGCACTATGCATGTTCTGCTCACCAGAGCTGCCATCAAAGCTACTTCTATGACTGCTAATCCGGAGAAGGCAATGGCACCCCACTCCAGTACTCTTGCCTGGAAAATCCATGGATGGAGGAGCCTGGTAGGCTGCAGTCCATGGGGTTGCTAAGAGTCGGACATGACTGAGTGACTTCACTTTCACTTGTCTTTCATGCATTGAAGGAAATGGCAACCCACTCCAGTATTCTTGCCTGGAGAATCCCAGGGACAGCGGAGCCTGGTGGGCTGCCATCTATGGGACTGCACAGAATCGGACACGACTGAAGCGACTTAACAGCAGCATGACTGCTAATCATCCTTCCCACATGAAATGCAAGAAGAAAGCCATTAGTTACTTGGTAGATCACTTTGGAAATGCTGCTGACCCCTGGTCAAACCACTGTTTTTCTTTTGCTCTGCCCTCAGTAGAGATTAGACACTACAGAACCTGCTTGCAGGAATATGATTAATCTGAATTCACTAGCCATTCACTGGCCTGCTCACTAGCCATCACAGAGCCAGGTATGTTTTCCTCGCAGTAACAGAGCTTCTTCTTGGGGCAATGCCAACTCCATCTTGATAAGCCACAACTTGGCAAATCAGACGTGGACTCTGTCCTGCCAAAGTCCTAACCCAGAGTAAGGCTCTTCCAAAGCCCTGAGACCTAATCTCATCACTCCAAAATTTTTTTCCCCAAAGTCATAACAAAAATGGTAATAACTTTGGGACTTCCCTGGTGGTCCAGTGGTTAAGACTCCTAGCTTCCACTGCAGGGAACATGGGTTTGATTCCTGGTTGGGGTACCAAGATCTCACATGCCACATGGAAAAATTAAAAAAGGTAATAACTTCATTCATTTCTCAAATTTTACCTATGCTTCTTTAGTGCCTTCTTTTTTACATATCCCTTTATGGAATTAACTCTCTTAAAAAGCATAAAGCATCTGGCATACCCTAAAGGCCCAAACCCTAACCCTAACCCTGACCCTAACCTGCAATGTGGGTCTGTGAAGAGTCTGCCTGCAATGTGGGAGGCATGGATTCGACCCTGGGTCGGGAAGATCCCTTGGAAAAGGAAATGGCAACCTACTCTAGTGTTCTTGCTTGGAAAATCCCATGGACAGAAGAGCCTGACAGGCTTGGTGGGCTACAGTATATGGGGTCGCAAAGGGCAACTAACACTTTCCCTTTCGCCTAACCAAAGATCTACTGTCAACCATCTTCTTTTGCCCCCTATGAATAACCCACAGGTTACGAGCTCCTCTTCATGAAAAATGTAATATAAAAGCCAAACACTGACCCTAAGGACAACCAGTCTCCTTTAATTTCCCTGACAACATCTAAGAAGCTGAAGAGACTCAAAGGAAAAGGAGTGCTATCACCAAAAAGATATGAGAAGCACCAAAACCCAGGCATACAAACATCATACTTTTTATCCCTATGTCCCACATTCATGTAGAGATAAAACCACGAGTCCAATGAGAGAAATTATCACTGGCTCTGGAGGAGCTATGACCACAGTCCTTCCATCCAGCTGTGAACAATTCAGCCAGGTGAGGCTGCACAGGGTGACACCCACGTGAAGTGAACTGCCACTGAACCTGGAAGATGGGGCGCCCTACTAGATGTTTTAAAGACACAGTCACTTTATATAAAAACAGGAAAGGGCAGACTGCCCACAGGACTCTCAGTGACCAAGAGCCAGATTCATGTTCCTCAATCCCAGTCACCACAACCCTTTAGGCAGCTTAAGTAGGGCAATACCACCCAACCTGAAGATTACTAATTCCCTTCCTTAGCTCAAAGGAAGCTTGGAAACATACCTGGGGGAGGGGTTTGCTGATAGCCTGGTATTGGGCCATTGTAGGCTCCATAGGGAGTGGGGGCGGCTGTGGACCCTGGTTGCCCACCATAGCTTGATTGATGATACCCTGCGTAGACGGGCTGGGGCTGCCCAAATGGCGGCACAGGTGGAGCTGACTGGTTAACGTTCATTATGAGAGCATCCCCGACTTGGTCTCACCTATTAGATGAAAAAGAAGACAGAAATTAGTCAAAATCAACTTTCTAAAGTGAAAGCACTATTTATGGTAGGAAGCAGAGCTAGAAAAGGACTGACCTTATCAGGCAGTGATCAGCCTAATCATTCTGACACTATTACTGGATCTTTGTAATTTTCTTCCCCAGACAGTAGACAGACTTCCTCCTCAAAGTAAGGATTTTGTTACTCTGAACCCTATGCTTTGTCACTGCCAAGAGGGTATAAATTTCAACTTCAGATAGGCCCAATGGAATGGAGCAGCAGCCTCCATTCCCTAGTGGTATGATTCCTAGTGTCTAGTCATACAAGGAGTCCTGCCACTGATGAACTATTGTGATATTACAGGTAAATGAAATAATGTCCCACTTTCTGTTCATTCACTCTAGCATCCATTCATTCCACAAAACTGAATACCCTGCAGTGTGCTAGTCATTTTTAATCATTCAAACTGCATGTCTAAAACAGATCAACTAAATCCCCTCCCCCTCAAAAGACAAATTTTAGAGTGACCGTTTAGAAAAATGACATTCTTAGGCTAAACTGCAGTAAATCAAGTGCTTACTCCATCCTCAGTCTTCCCACCAAAAGAGTGTATGGACCCGAGTACTGAAGCATTAAAATCACTAAGTGTAAAGGACAGCTGAAAACTCTAGCAAGGTACCAGATTAGAACTGAGTGCAGGTGTGGCACAAAAACCTCACACAATAACCCAGAGAAACAGTCCAAAGATCAATAGCAAAGTTAGATTTCATGGGAAAAGATCATTCACCTTATCCTTCAAGCAGAGAGACTGTAATTATTCCAAATCTCAAGGCACTTCTCCAACTCTGTTTCTGCTCTCCTTATAGGCTTGTCATGAATCTAGGCCACATCCAAAATTATTACAATCTTGCCCAACAACAGAGGAATGAATTGGAGGGTCTTTCCAGGATCCTTCCAAGAACAGGACTATCTGATCACATCTACTCAACACAACCTGATCATTCCAACTAGCCTACAGAAGAAGGAACCCAGGAAGCAAGAGCTCATTGCTGCTGCAGTGGAAAAACGGGCCTCTTGCCTGTGCTAGGAAGGGCCATCTTAACTACAGAAAAGCTAAGCTGCTCTTGCACTAGAACTTTTTAAATTCAAAGCCATCTCAGGAGCTATTCCTCCAAATCCTGAACTTTGCACAGGTCACAACATTAAGCTTGACGGATGTCCCCCTCCCGTTTATCTTCCTGAAGTCGGTGTGGGGGTGGGGATGGGAGGAAATAGTTCCCTCAAACACACACAAGAGTTTGGAGTCAGGCTCAAGTTTCGACTTCACTCTGCGTGGACAGTCAAGGGTGACAACCCAGGAGGCGGGGCAAGCTTCCCTAGAACTCTGAAAGTAGTTGNACACACACACGCTTAGTTGCAGATGGCAGCTGCATTTGGAACTAGAAAACCCCACTTTCCTCTTTCCCTTGTCTCTGCCTCCCCGCCTCCCTGAAAGGTGGACAAGAGAGTTCAGGCCTGAACCTGGGCAAGAAGATCAGTGTCCCAAGGGATGTGATGTTGGAGGAGCTTTCTCTGCTCACTAACCGGGGCTCCAAGATGTTCAAACTGAGGCAGTTGCGTGTGGAGAAGTTTATCTATGAAAACCACCCTGATGTCTTCTCTGACAGCTCAATGGTGAGTTCAGAACTCTACAACTCTCGAAGCCTAGTGCCTCTTCTGACAGCTTCTTGGCAGGCCCATAGTTTCCAAAATATTATCAACCTCCCCTCCCTGCAAATTTATAAACTCATTAACCCCTCAGATATAGCATGCCTCCAATAGACGCAGGGTGAATTACGACCCACCCTGAAACTAAATTTGTATCTTAGAGCTGGTGAAGCAGGGTGAGGAGTACCACACCTTCAGAGAGAAAATTCCTCCCCAGTATGGTTAAGTATTAAAGATAGAATTGCCAGATAAAACACAGATGCCCGGTCCTATGTTTTAAATTTGAGATACACACTAAACGACCTATAGAGATATATTTACAGCACTGGAAATAAAGCCAATATTTTATAATGCCTTCAAATGGTGTATAATCTATACATAAATCAACTCTACTTCAATTACAAAAATAAAGTTGAGATACACACAAATAGTTTTTTTGTAAAGTATATCTCATACAATATTTGGGATATAACTTTCTTTTTTCTTAATTGAAGACACTTAGGGAAATCCCTGGTGGTCCAGTAGTTAGGACTTGGTGCTCTCACTGCCAGGGGTCTGGATTCTCTTCCTGGTTGGGGAATTAAGATTCCCACAAGCTACGTTGCACGGTCAGAAACAAAAATTGAAGATAATTTAAATTTGAATTTCAGATACAGAATATTTTTTAGTATAAGTGTGTCCCATGAAATATTTGGAACATTAAATTAAATTAGAAAATACAGGATACCCAGTTAAATTTGAATTTCAGATACATGATGGATACATTCTTATATCTAAATATGTCCCATGCTATACTAAAAAACTATTGTTGTGTATCTGAAATTCATATCTAACTGGTGTCCTGTGATTTTTGTGTGTGTGCAAAAATCTCACAACCCTCGAAAGAGGTAAGTGAATTTTTATAGCCATCTCTTCTTGAGCCATTCTTTTATTTAAGGGTCAGTCTAAGGGCCATAGATGCAGGGACTGAAACCATCCATTAAGGCCCGACATCCCTTAGTCAGGGTCATTCTCCAAAGAGAAGTAGGGATTGGAGAGGGGCCAGGCACAAGATGTTACAGCTGAGGAGGAGGGGATCGTCTCCATTTCCTTTCTTCCCCCTCCATCTTTCCCAAGCAGCCAGGGGAGAGTGAAAATAGATGCCTACATGGGGCCAGGGGCAGGAGTGTCTGCCATTGGCCCATATGTATGAGCAGAACAAAATTGCTGAGCCGGCCACATCTAACTTTAGGAGGCCAAAAGCCCTCCTCCCTGCCTGTGTCTGGTTACACTGGGTGGAGCGTGGGGGTGTGCATGGTGGGTGGCCAGGAGAGCCTCCTGAAGGAGTTGGCAGGGTTATTTTTAGGCTTTGGGGATGAATCCAGTGTTGCCCTTTGGGCCACCCTTCCCCCTACCCACTACAGTTTCACCGTCAGGAAGTCCTGGTTCCCTATGCACCGAAAGGCAGAAGGGAGAGGAAGAGACACACTTTTTATCTGTTAGACAAGATGGTGGAAGAGAGGCAGAGATCTCCTTAGTTCCTCAAAATCAGGCTGGCTTCTCCATGCCAAACTCAATCTCTCAAATTTTAGTGGAACAGAAGTCTTGATCCTTTTGCATTGGTAAGGATGGGAAAGGGGAGTTTGGACAAAAACTTGCCTCTATCCTAGATGTAATTCGAAGAACTGAGCCAGTGGGGTTGTATCCCTTAAGGAGAGTTTAATTTCTCTCAGTCAGGTTTATCCACTAACATCTAGTGGATGGGGAAGTCTCAGAGGATTCAGCGTCTTTGAGTTGACCATTGTCTCTGATCAGTTCATACTTGCTATGGTATTCCCTGTGCCCATTGCTAACCTTCCCCTCACTCTGTCCTTTCTTTTCAGGATCGCTTCCAGAAGTTCATTCCCACAGTGGGGGGCCAGCTGGGGACAGCTGGCCAGGGATTTTCCTACAGCAAGAACAGTGGCGGAGGCCAGGCAGGGAGAAGTGGCTCTGCCGGGCAGTATGGTTCTGATCAGCAACACCATCATCAGGGCTCTGGGTCTGGCTCTGGCCCTGGATCTGGGGGTGCAGGTGGTCCTGGGGGCCATGTGGGCAGAGGAGGTGCTGCTGGCACAGCAGGGGTTGGCGAGACAGGAACAGGTAAATATCCTCACAAGAGTCAAGTGTCTGGTCCCTAAAGCAGAGAAATCCCTAGGAATGAGGCCTGGACTGGGTGTTGGATACAGGAAAAGCCTGCTGAGATATCTTGATGGGTCTTCTGGGTCCAGAAGGATATAGAGACATGTCTATTCCACCCAGAAATCCTATCTCTCAGTCACCTTTCTCTCATTCATCTCATATCTGACTCTGGGCTATCATGGTTTCGCAAACCATAAACAATTACTAGCATGTTTTACCTTTGGTCCCCAGCCCCTAGCAACTTCTCTAGCACAGAGCTCTAGACTAATTTCCACTTCCTCCTAACTGCTATCATTTGACTATTATTTCTCTCCCTCGGCTGCCAGACAACCAGGCAGGTGGAGAAGGAAAACATATCACTGTGTTTAAGACCTATATTTCCCCATGGGAGAAAGCCATGGGGGTTGACCCCCAGCAGAAAGTGGAACTTGGCATCGATCTGCTGGCCTACGGGGCCAAAGCTGAACTCCCTAAGTATAAGTCCTTCAACAGGTAAGGGGGATGAGAAAGGAACCTGATGCATTCCAGTGTATGGCAACATGTCCTTAGTTGGAATGGAGACTTTGGTTCAGATGTTTCAGGAGACTGAGGAGGCATAGGAATAATAAGAAGGCCCTAATTGAAGGCTCTTGCTCTTTTTACGCTAGCTCAGAGAAACAGCATGGTATAATGAAGGAAAAATTTGCTAGGAGGCAGGATCTGAATTTTGGTTCATTGTTATTAGCTGTGTGGGAAAGTAACCCTACTTCTGAACCTTGGTTGCCTTGACTGTGAAAGGGGAATAATATATTACACACATGTAAAGGCCTCTTGGAGGAGTCCCTTCATTCAAAGTTATAATTTTCATTACTGTCCTTGTAGTAGAATTCTATTTCTCTTTTCTTCTTTCATTGAAGTATAGTTGACTTACATTATATTGTTTTAAGGTGTACAACAGTGACACAGTGTTTTTATAGGTTACATACCACACAAAGTTATTATAATATTATTGAAGATTCTGTTTCTTTATTCCCTACTTTGAAGTAAAATGTGAAGTAAAAGTGTTAATTGCTTAGTTGTGTCCTACTCTTTGTGACTCCATGGACTGTAGCCCATCATGCTCCTCTGTCCGTGGAATTCTCCAGGCAAGAACACTGGAGTGGGTTGCCATTCCCTAGTCCACCTAGTCCAGGGAATCTTCCCTACCTGGGATCAAACCCAGGCCTCCTGCACTGCAGGCAGATTCTTTACCATCTGAGTCACCAGGGAAGCCCCATACCCTACTTTAATAAGGCTCTGCTGCTGCTGCTAAGCCACTTCAGTCGTGTCCGACTCTGTGTGACCCCACAGACGGCACCCCACCAGGCTCCCCTGTCCCTGGGGTTCTCCATGCAAGAACACTGGAGTGGGTTGCCATTTCCCTCTCCAATACATGAAAGTGAAAAGTGAAAGTGAAGTTGCTCAGTCGTGTCCAACTCTTAGTGACCCCATGGACTGCAGCCTACCAGGCTCCTCCATCCATGGGATTTTCCAGGCAAGAGTACTAGAGTGGGGTGCCATTGCCTTCTCCAAGCTCAAATAGGCTCAAATATCTATCGTTTTGGAGCTAAGTGTCTCTAGACTGTGTGAAAACAGGACAAGGAAGCACTAGAGAAATGCTTTTGATTTTTGTCTTAAGTGAGTAAGTGAGTTAAACTTGCTCAGTTGTGTCTGACTCTTTGGGACCCCATGGACTATATAGTCCATGGAATTCTCTAGGCCAGAGTACTGGAGTGGGTAGCCATGCCCTTCTCCAGGGGATCTTCCCAACCCAGGGATCAAACCCAGGTCTCCCACATTGCAGGCAAATTCTTTACCAGCTGAGCCACCAGGGAAGCTCAAGAATATTGGAGTGGGTAGCCTATCCCTTCTCCAGCGGATCTTCCTGACCCAGGAATCAAACCAGTGTCTCCTGGATTGCAGGCGGATTCTTTACCAGCTGAGCTACCAGGGAAGCCCTTTGGTCCTGAGGTGCCTAGATTTTCCAGGAAATGTTAATTCTTCTCATTTAGGGCACACATTATCCACTGGAGGTGGGGTAGGGGTTTTGAGGGAGGTCTCTACAGTATAATTTAAGGTGATCTCAGACCCTTGGGTCTGTAGCGTTTGGTGTCAATTTCTCTGAAATGTGACTGGTTTGGATCACAGCTATCCATGAGACTATTTAGTACCCTCTAGACTACTTTTCTCTTTATTAGCCTTAGGGAAACAAGCAAACTAGAAGACAGAATGGATTACTAAGGGAGAAGAAAAAGCAGTGCAGAAATGATCTTAAACTAGAATTCACAGACTTCTCCATCCTCCAAACAGGGTAACATTTCACTGACAAAAAACCCTCTTTTTCTTTTGTTCTGTTTTTTAATGAAATCATGTTTCTCCTTTTTAGGACAGCAATGCCTTATGGTGGATATGAGAAGGCCTCCAAACGCATGACCTTCCAGATGCCCAAGTTTGACCTGGGGCCCTTGCTGAGCGAACCCCTAGTTCTCTACAACCAGAACCTCTCCAACAGGCCTTCTTTCAATCGAACCCCTATTCCCTGGCTGAGCTCCGGAGAGCCTGTAGACTACAATGTGGATATTAGCATCCCCTTGGATGGAGAAACAGAGGAGCTGTGAGGTGTTTCCACCTCTACTTTGTATCAAGTTTCCCCTCTCTGGTTCCATTTTGGAGAGGGAATGCTGAGCAGGAAACCCCCACTGAAAATCCAGGATCCTTGTGGGAATGGAGGGAAAAAGCAAGGAAAGATCATTCTTTTCACCTTTCATTCGAAGTCCCCACTCCAAGCATCTTTTCTTACCAACTCAGAGCTCCCCTTCCATTGCTCTGTATGGAACCTGCTCAGTAACAGTTAATAAACTTCAAGGAAATGAACTCATTCTTCCTCTGATATTTGAGGGCAGACAAAAACTGAGGCTAACAATGCACAGGGACTAATTAAAGTAAAATACCATACATTCATTATTCAGACTTCAAGACTAGACCTGAGTTCTGATTACATACCCACAGTCATATCCACACCCACCAAACCACATTCATAGGTGTATACAAAGACATATTTATTCAGTAGTACATAATACAATCAGCACAAACACATGTGCTGGCCCCTGTGTGGGCAAAGCTAAGAAGTAATTGTGTGCTGTGTTTTTTAGGAAATTAGGTGTTGGTGACCCTGGTGTTCTCTTTATGTAGCTGATTAGAAATTGGGATAATCAAGATTATCCAATTATCACAGAATGAGAGCATGCCACAAGACTTCCAGATGACACCAGGGTGAGCTTAGGAATGTCTGTCAAAGGTTACAGGTTCCTGAAAGGATGGAGTAGAATAGGGAGCCATGTTGGAATTGAGAAAGAAGTGCGAGAAACCAGCTGCAGTTATGGTATGCCTGGCTTTGTGTGAAAACATCAAGAAAAGATCTAAGGGTCATAGGGGCAACTGCAATTGTGTCCAGAAAGCACTATGATTGGGAAGAAACCATCAAAATCCAATAGGAATGAGTAACAATACTCTTTTTATTGACTTCAAGCATGGGGTTTCTTTCAAGTTTTTTTTTTTTTTTAAGATTTATTTATTACTATTATTTTTTAGACTGTGGTGGGTCATTGTTGCTATACTTGGGCTTTCTCTAGTTGCAGCAAGCAGGAACTATTCTTAATTGCTGTGTGTGGGCTTCTAATTGAGGTGGTTTCTATTGCAGAACTCAGGCTCTAGGCAATTGGGCTTCAGTAGTTGCAGCGCATGGGCTCAGGAGTTGTGGCTCACGGGCTCTAGGGCATTGGCTCAGTAGTTGTGGTGCATGGGCTTACTTGCTCCCTAGCATGTGGTATCTTTCCAAACCAGGGCTTGAACTGGTGTCCCTTGCATTGCAAGGCAGATTCTTAACCACTGGACCACCAGGGAAGACAGCATGGGTTTTCTTTAGAGTCCAGATTTATGTTTCACAAAATAAGAGTTTGATGCAGTCCAGGAAAAATAAAGAGATGACTTACCAGGATCTGGGGAAGTAACTTCTAAGGAGAGCTGGCTGAATTCAGTTCCTTCCATGAGCCATTAATGATTATAGTAAGTTCCTAGGCTCTGCCTAGACTCATTCAGTTTTCATGGAGCTAGAGTCACATGATACTCACTCTGGTCACTTTCCTTTACAACCTAAATAAATTTCAGAGGATTCATACTTCTAAAGTGAAGTGAAAGTGAAAGTTGCTCAGTNAGTTCCTTCCATGAGCCATTAATGATTATAGTAAGTTCCTAGGCTCTGCCTAGACTCATTCAGTTTTCATGGAGCTAGAGTCACATGATACTCACTCTGGTCACTTTCCTTTACAACCTAAATAAATTTCAGAGGATTCATACTTCTAAAGTGAAGTGAAAGTGAAAGTTGCTCAGTTGTGTCCAACTCTGCCACCCCATGGGCTACAGAGTCCATGGAATTCTCCAGGCCAGAATACTGGAGTGGGTAGCCTTTCCTTTCTCTAAGGGATCTTCCCAACCCAGGGATCGAATCCAGGTCTCCTGCNCACCATCTGCAGTGATTTTGGAGCCCCCCAAAATAAAGTTTGTCACTGTTTCCCCATCTATTTGCCATCTTCTTAGTAGAAAAGTCTATATAGAAATCAAATTATTATTAGAAGTTGCAGTGGTGGTTTAATATATTAAAGTGCACGCTTGGATCTAGCCAGAAATCTAGTCAAATCCTCAGTTTTGGTTTCACTATCCCTTTGCCCAGACGTCATTGTGTTAAAACATCTTTTCTTCAAAAATGTTTCATTCATATGAATGCCACAGTTCACAGAGGCCACATTCTGGTAGATCTAGCTGTCCATATTGCTTATAGAAATCTGCTTGCCATCATTGTGTTTTAAAATTCAGTAGAATTTTGAACTCCTTTATTTTTATTAAAAATTTTTTCCTTGTGATCAGAACTCATAGGATTTGTTCTCTTAATCACTTCCATATATAACATACATCAGTGTTAATCATTTATCAGGTTGCACATATTCCTCTTACATCTGGGATTCTGTACCTTTTGATTACCTTCATCCAATTCCCCATTTCTGTCAACTCCCTTCCTCTGGTAACTACAAATCTGATCTCCTTTTCTATGAGTTTATCTTTGAAGTATAATTAACCTATAACACTATAGTTCCTGTTACACAACATAGCGATTTGATATTTCTATATATTTCAAAATTATCACTACAATAAGTCTAGTTACAATGTCACCATAAAAAGATACTACACAATTATTGACTATATTCCCTATGTTGTACATTTCATACCAGTGACATTTATTTTGCAACTGGAAGTTTGTACCTTAGTCTCCCTCACCTGTCTTTCTTCTCCCCACCACCCTTCTGTCAGGCAACCATCTGTTTTTCCTCTGTACCTGTAATTGTTTCTAGTTTATGTTTGCTCATTTGTTGTTTTTCAGACTTCACACGTAAGTGAAATCATACCATATTTGTCTTTCTGTCTGACTTATTTCACTTAGCGTAATGCCTTCTGGGTCTATCCAAGTTGTTACAAATTACAAGATCTCAATCTTTTGTATGTCTGGATAATAGTTCATTATATATACATCATATATATAATATTTATGTATCACATTCTTTATCCATTCATCTATTGATGGGAACTTTGGTTGCTTTAAATTTTAACCACTGTAAATAATGCTGTCAAGAACACAGGGGTGCATATATCTTTTCTAGTTAGCATTTTCATTTTCTTCAGATAAATTCCCGGAAGTGGAATTGTTGGATCATATATTAGTTCTATTTCTAATTTTTTGAGGAATTTCCATGTCATTTCCCATATGGCTTCAGGAAACCTCCCTTTCAAATAGAAGCTTGTACTCTTTAGTGGGCCCTAGCCTCCAGAATCCCAGGGATGGGGGAGCCTGGTGGGCTGCCGTCTATGGGGTCGCAGAGAGTTGGACACGACTGAAGCGACTTAGCAGCAGCAGCAGCAGCCCCCACTACCACCTTATGTTTTGCACCAGGTCATCTTTTATTGTCAGTCACCTAGGCTCTGCAGTCATTTGAGTTAGCAACTTCAAGGGTTCTTTCANTGGGCTGCCGTCTATGGGGTCGCAGAGAGTTGGACACGACTGAAGCGACTTAGCAGCAGCAGCAGCAGCCTCCACTACCACCTTATGTTTTGCACCAGGTCATCTTTTATTGTCAGTCACCTAGGCTCTGCAGTCATTTGAGTTAGCAACTTCAAGGGTTCTTTCACATAAACCACATGCCCGTAATACTGTGCTCCTAAAGTCACTCAGAGAATGCATTATCTAGTACAGGGTCTAGGGCTTTCCAATAGAAACTTCTTCCACTGCAGGGGATTCCAGTTGGATCCCTAGTTGGGGACCTAAGATCCCATATGCTGCAGGACTACGGAGCCCACTTGCTTTCGAGCTGGTGGGCCACAACTAGAGACAATCCCTCATGCTGAAACTACTAAGCTTGTCCACAGGCAACTACTGAGCTTGTGTGTTCCTGTACCTGGGCACCACCACAAGCAGAGAGAAGCCCAGGCCCTGAGACAAAAGAATCTGCACACCACAACAAAAAATTCCTGCATGCTGCAAAGAAGATCCTATGTGCTGCAACTAAGAACCGATGCAGCCAAAAATAAATATTTTTAGAAATTTCAAAATATTGATTACATGTCAAAATATTTTGAATATGTTGGATTATGTGGATTGCTAAACTTCACTTTTCTTTCTTTTAAAAAAATGTGGCTACTACAAATTTTAAATTGCATGTTATGGCTCACAGTATGTTTCTACTGGACAGCACTGGTCTAGATTATGAGAGCTATTCAGGGGCTCGGAGAGAAGAAAATGAATTCTCCATTTATTACTTTTATTCTCACTGAACAACATTCTTTATATATCCATCTTCTGTTCCAGATCCTACTCAGTCTGCATTTACAGCTTTCTGAGAGTAGAGAAAGGAAAGGAAAGTGAAGTCGCTCAGTCGTGTCCGACTCTTTGCGACCCCATGGACTGTAGCATATCAGGCTCCTCCATCCATGTGATTTTCCAGGCAAGGGTACTGGAATGGGTTGCCATTTCCTTCTCCAGAGGATCTTCCCGACCCAGAGATCGAACCCAAGTCTCTTACATTGCAGGCAGACGCTTTACCGTCTGAGCCACCAGGAGAGAAAGCTCTTAACACTGTGTTGAGAGTCATCAACTAAGAATGTACCCACAGGGTGGCAAGCAACAACGGCAAAGTTCAGATCACACGCCAACGCGGCCCCCTTCCGCATCCAAACACCTGTGCTTAGGCTCGATTAAAAACAACAAAAACAAACTTTTATTTCCTATTTTGGTAGGGAGAATTGATGGGGGCGGGGCACCAGTATATAAACATAAACATTTCTGTTAAGTCAACTGTCCTTCACAAACCAGGGTAAGGGAAGAACGGATGAATTTCCTGAAGAAAGGTTAACGAAGATGTGGAAAGGTCAATTTCTGGCTTGCTCGCTCCATCTCTACTGGGCAAGCAAAAAGAAAACACCAGGAAGACAGAACTTCAGTTAAAGGTGACACTGTTCCAAGTCTGAGGCACTGGGAAATGACGGCCACATCCCTAAAGTTATTCCAGCGTAGGGTTCGCCATACTAACTTTCCTCAGATGGGACCGTTCCTGCGTTCTACCTACAACAGTTTTCCGACTCTCCCGCCAGTTCAAGATCCTTCCCCGCCCTCGCCCACCTCCAAACCTTTCCGGGCCACCCCCGAAGCGCCTTACAGCCGCCATTTTACACAACACTATCGCGAGATATACTTAGCCGTCTCGAGCCTGACTCGTTTACTTTCTTGCGAGAGGCTCTTCCCGGCTGTTCTCGCCGTAGCTGTGGAAACTGTCGCGAGAGCTGGTTGCCTTGGCTCCCTGTAGCTATAGCAGCCGCGGCGGTTAAGGATGCGGCGGCAGAAGTGGTGAGTGCGACACTCTCAGGGGGGCGGGGCCGGAGGTAACAGGGTGCTGGGGGGGTAGCGCCTAGGGAGGGGGTGGGGAAGGTCGGGTCGCGGGAGAAATGGGCCCTCGTGTGACGTGCTGGGTGGGACCCAGGTCCAGTGGTTATAAGGACAGGGCGCCGGTCTGCACCAGGGCACGCGGGAAAGGCTGGAGCTGCCGCGAGGTCCAAGGGGGAGGGACCTGGGTTCAAGGGGCAGGGGCAGGAGTATAGAGGGGTGTGTGTGTTGGGAGCAAGATGGTTATGGGGAGTCAGAATTGGAAAAAGAGACCGGGCTACGCCGAGGAATAAGTGGGAAGAAATGGGGTACAGCGAGGAGGAGGGTATGTTGAATGGGAGCCCAGAGGTTGGGCCCGGTTTGCTTTGCCCTGGCGGAGATGGGGCGGGGGCCGGGGGTGGGGCGGCGGGTGCGGTGTCAGACCTTCGCAGTTTATTGGGGTCCGCCTGAGACTAGTCCGGGACTGCGCGCTAAGACCTGGTTCCTAAAGGGCTTGGCGGGAATGGTGGCGTCCCGGAACTTCACCGCCCCCCGCCCCTTCCAAAGAAACCCCCCACGGACTCAGATGTGAATAGAGGGTCTAGGTGAAATAGTATTAGTTGGAAAGGTTCTTTCGGTGGAGAGACAATCAGTGGGGTAATGAATGATTGCTGCTCTGAAATAACGTGTGGGATGGGGGCGGGAGAGAGAAATTCTTGAGAAAAAAAACTAAGATGTGCGTATTGAGTTGGAAGAAGGGGGTGTGTGCAAAGCTCACGTTTCTTTCCAGATTCATTCAAGTGTAGACTTTCTTTGCGGTGTACTTATGAAATTATATATGCGGTGTAAACTCAGTTTAGATCATACAGTGAAAGAATGTGTAGTACGACTTTTAAACCTTCCATGAATATGATTTAAAAACTAAGAAAATGTGTCTGTTGCAGAAGCACCAGGCTGAGCACTAGTTGTAGTTACTTGAATATAAAACCTTGTGTCTGCTGAGGTTCTTTGCCTTTTAAGAAATTAACACATTTTTATTTTAGGAGACAGAGTTTTGAATATCTGTCAGTCTGGAAATAAAAGGAATCTTCTAGGAGTTAAATCACTACGAGGGCAAAGCATTTACACTGAGTCTCAAGGAGTATTTTCTAGAGACAGGTTTGGACCAGTTTTCTTATTTCTAATGAAAACAGTGGTTTCAATTCAGGCATGAAAAATAATTTGTTCATTTCTATCTACACATGCAAGCTTTCTGATAATTTTTTCTCACTATTTTTGGTACGTTTAAATTTGCAAAAGCATAACCTCTCTTTTGATTATGTAACTGGATTTTTCCATGTTGAGATTCACAAATTCATTAATTAGAATAATGGATTTTAATCCTTCTAGAGCTAGCCTTGTTGTGGTTAGTCATTGAACCTATTTATTTGATATATGTTAGATTAAAACTTTTAATTTGTAATGTTAGTAGCTAATCTTTAAAGTTGAAATGATTTTCTGAGGCAAGATAAAGCTTTATGTGGTTGAGTCCAAAAGACTTCTCCATGAATCCATTAAGAAGCTTTACTGAGTTCCTATTATGTGTAGAGTACTGTGCAAGGCATTGCAGGGGTTGGGGGAAAAGATAAATTCATTCATTTATCCTTTCAACAAACATTTATTGAGACCTCTCTGTGTTTGATAACTAAGCCTTCTGGATACAAATACAAGTAAGCCTTCCTCTTCGCCTTGAAATTGCTCAGAGAGCAAAATAGAGTAGCAAATCATTACAAAGTAGTAAACACAATACATTTGTGAACACAGGCTTATGAAACAAAATTCTGGCCCTAGGAAGTACTTGTCAACAATAGTTGACAAAAATAAAATGGAAAAAACTATTTAAAAATTACAAAATATTAAGCAGATTCTAAATTATGATGCATTAATAAAACATGTGTTTTTCAGAAGAGATAAAATTAGAATGGAAGCTTGAGAAAATTAAGGGGTCAGTTCATAATTTAATAGTCTTTTAAAAGTCTTCTTAAACATCACTGAACATTCTTAAGTCAATAATAACAAGAAGCATAAATGCTAACATTCATTGAGTGATTATTAATGTCCTAGGCACATTATCTCATTTTATTTATTTATTTTCCACCCCTCTTCCCACCTCAATTTTCTCATTTTATCTTAACAACACTCAGCTGATACTAATACTTCAATTTTAAAGATAAGAAAATTGAAGCTTAAAACATTAAGGCAGTTGTCTAATATCATGGAGCTAGTAAATGGCAGATTAGGGACTGGAGTTGGAAATCTATGCAACTGAAAACCTAAGCAGGGATCCTTTNCACCCCTCTTCCCACCTCAATTTTCTCATTTTATCTTAACAACACTCAGCTGATACTAATACTTCAATTTTAAAGATAAGAAAATTGAAGCTTAAAACATTAAGGCAGTTGTCTAATATCATGGAGCTAGTAAATGGCAGATTAGGGACTGGAGTTGGAAATCTATGCAACTGAAAACCTAAGCAGGGATCCTTTCTTTTTGCAGTAAAGGAGCCTTGGAATGGGGATAGCGGGGTCAGACATTGAGCATGGAATTGGCCAGAAGACTAAAATTCAGTCTCTCTTTATTCATAGATTTTGCTCCCTCAAATATTTACACTATGGGGGAACTAATTTGAATATTAGCATGATGCTAAATATGAGGTTTGTATTGTACAGAGAATTGAGTAAATTACCATATTCATATTGTGTATAATTGTATAGGGAGCTTTGCTTGGGGAAATAGTTATAATAAGCAATTGTTAACATCTGTAAGCTTCCAGAAACTGATGATTTTAACAGTGGAAATGGTTATCTATATTCATATATAGGGCAACTGTTATAGCAGACTGAGGGATTTAGGCAAACATTTTTGTAGACTGCTGCAGTTTGGGGCTTTTTTTTTTTTTTGGTGTATTTGCTTTCAGGTTTTGCTAGTGTTATAGAACCTGCTTGCCAATGCCAGTGTAAGAGATGTGGGTTTGATCCCTGGGTTGGGAAGATCCCCTAGAGGAGCTCATGGCAGCCCATTCCAGTATCCTTGCCTGGAGAATCCCTTGGACAGAGAAGCATGGTGGGCTACAGTCTAAAGGGTCATCAAGAGTCGGACATGACTGAAGCGACACACACACGCGCGCGCACACACACACACACACACACGCACAAATATTTGCTTTCAGATTTTTAAAACTACATTCCAAAGTCCAAAGTGTGATTTCCTGGTTGAAATTCAAATTTTATGTCTCCCTTTTATATTGAGGAAACAGAACTTTTAAACGACTTGCCCAGAGTCACACAGCTGCAGGGTCCCAGGTGTTTTTAAGAAATACGTGCAGATTTGAAGGTGAGTCAGTGTTTTGTTTTTTTTTCCCATTGAGTTGACTTTCTGCATCAGTCCCTCTATATAGATTTTAGCTGGAATAGCACGTGGGTGTGAATGAGATTCTCATGTTTTCTAACACCTTTTAACTAAGTGGGCTGTGTGCCTGTGTTTTTATGTGAGGTATATTTGAGGCTTTGAGACATTTTTCCAAGAAAGGTTTAGAGCAAGACAATGAGATGAGAAAGAGCCTTGAGGGATGAGAAGGGAACTTCTCCAGAAGGGTTGAAAACTGAAAGCATTTGATGATGTGTTAGGAGGATGATGATCTAAAAGCTTTTCTTTAACTCCGCCCACCACAGGAGAGCCTGGAGACTTTTCCTACACACACCCTCTGAAAAGGTTTTATCCACTGGAAAAAAGTATTTCTTTCTCAGCATTTATATTAGCAATAGTAAATAGACATTGAACAAACCAGAAACGATTTGCTCTCATGGTAGGTGAAAAGTGATATCTCACTTTAGATTTCCGTCTCTTTGATTACCTGTGAGGTTGAACATTTTCCTGTATTTATTTATTTTTTTTATTAGGCAAACTCCAGGAGATAGTGAAGGACAAGAAAGCCTGCTGTGTTGCAGTCCGTGGGGTCGCAGAGTCGGACACGACTTAGTGATTGAATGACAAATTAGGCAAAGAGTAGAATAAGCAGTTTCACAGAGAGAAATATAAATATCCAGTAAAGAAATAAAAAACAGACTCACAGACATAGAAAACTAACAAAGGGAGAAGGCAGAGTGGAGGGAGTTGGAATTAACAGATACTACTATATATGAAATAGATAAAACAAGGATCTACTGTATAGCACAGGAAACTATATTCAAAATCTTGGGATAAAACCTATAATGGAAAAGAATCTGAAAAACAGTC
Source organism: Neotragus moschatus (assembly GCA_006410615.1). Lineage (NCBI taxonomy): Eukaryota > Metazoa > Chordata > Mammalia > Artiodactyla > Bovidae > Neotragus > Neotragus moschatus. Next base: position 113,041 of record SJYA01003051.1, read on the forward strand.
TGATATATGCTGAGGTAGATATGCTTCCCTATCTACCTGTATTTGAGTCACTTTGCTGAAATTAGCTCACTATTGTAAAATACCTACTTAAATTAAAAAAAAAATGTGCAGACTCCTGTGATCTGAAAACTGCAAATTAAACATTTTTTTGTTGACCTTGTTTGTCTTTTTTAAAACATTTCAAACTCTTACAGATGTTTAAACTATATACTTAATTTGAAGAAAGAGGAAAAAAAGTACATTCTTTAAAAATAATAACTTGAGGCTAAGAAGCAAAGGTTCCACTTCCAGAACTATCCTGTTTGATGAATTTTCCGGTTCTTTTTCTATGCATTATATGCAATTTCTATTTATAATTTCTATGTCTATATATATCTTTTTAAAGTCAGTGGAAGGATATTTTTTCTGCAGCTTTTTTTAAAGTTAGCAATATGCTTTTGAAATCTCATCCTGTCAGTGCATACTTTTTAACAGCTGATTGTGTTTCAGTTTGGATGTATGTAATCTATTTAACTGTTCCTTTACCTATGGACATTTAAGTTGTCTCAGATTTTTGCAATTATTGGGAACACTGAAATGAACATCCCATATTCTTGTCTCTTGTGTAAATGTTCTATAATACCTCTAGAATAGGTGCCTAGAATTGTTGTTTAAAAGGTTTACATGTTTTTAGTTTTGAAATATACAGCCAGTTTGCCTTTCAGACAGTTTATGTACCATTCTTTATTCCACTAGCAGTTTATGAAAGTGCCTCTGACACTGGATATCAGTCTTGTACATTTTTACTAATGTAACAGGCAGATTTTTACAATCTAATTTGTAGTTTTCAGATTACTTTTTAGTTTGAGCATTTTTTGTTTGATGGGCTGTTTATATTTCTGTCTTTTGAAATTGCTTATTCTGTTCTTTATGTATTTTTTAATTGGATTGTTTTCTTTTACCTATTGATCAACAAGAACTAAGAACTCTTTAGTATCTATTATGCATATTTTCTCCAGTGTGTTGCATTATCTATAGTGCTTATTGATATACTAAATTTTTTGTATTTTATACAAAAAATACAAGTCCCATCTTTTTCATAATGGCCTCTGGATTTTGAGGACTTGCCTAAGAAGGCTCTTGGGACTTCTCTAGCAGTCCAGTGGTTAAGAGTCTGCATTTCCACAGCAGGAGGAATGGTTTTTATCCCTGGTCAGGAACTAAGATCTCACATGCCACTTGGCCAAAACAAAAAAGTTGGGGAGAGGATAGCTAAATAAAGTTGATCAAGTTGAAAATCTACAGTAGAATGTGTAAATATTAATGGTGTCTGATGTTTAATCATACATATAGAAGAAGTTGGTTTTTCTGATTATTATTATGCCTGGGGAGAAGCAATAACTTTTCAGGAGCAATGTTCCTTCACAACTCTCTTCTGAAGGGAAATCCTGACATGTGGACATTCCTGAGTTAAGCATTGAGGAGGTTGGCATAGCGGAAAGAATGTGAGCTTTGGAATCAAGCAAACCTTGATTCCCTTTCCGGTTGTTCAGTTATTAGAATTGTGATCTTTAGCTCATTGTCGTAGCTGCCTCTGTAAAACAGTGTGCTAAGAAAAAACATATATCACTTCAAATAACATCAACTGCTCAGAACCGATATTTTTGTGCAGCTGTATTACATGGTACCAATATTTGATGACTGAAAAGCGTACTATTATATTTAGGAGATCTGAATTAATGTTTGCTGCTGACCCATCAGTAACACCATTCAAATCCAGGGGTAGGAGAACCAAGAACCTAGGGTTAAAACCATATAGAAGCACCTTGAAGCATGTTAGAAATGCCAAATTAGAACCTACATCTTAACCAAATCCCAAGGTGATTCATAAATACCTTAAGGTCTGAGAAACAGTGATCAAATATGCAGTATCTGAAGGAAGGTGGTAACTCCAAGCTCAAAGCAGCAGGAGTTGAGGTGGTAGGAGCTATAGAAAATGAGGCAGATACTCATACTGGTTCCAGATGATTCATTTATGTAGGGTCATCTCATCGAGTTGGGGGATGCAGGGAACATCTTCCAGGAGACAGGACTAGCAGGATCCTGATTGCGTGTCTGGATACTAGCTAAGGGGTTTAGCATTACAGCAATAGCTTTAGTCTCTGCAGGAATCTTGGGTAGCTGTGCGGTTCAGTATGCAGACCACTAGCCACATGTGGCTTTTAAAATTAAAGTAAAAATTCAGTCCTTCAGTTGTACCAGGACATTTCAAGTACACAGTAGTCACATGTGTCTACTATATTACACAGTGAAGATACTGAACATTTCCATTAGTGCAGAAAGTTCTGTTGGGCACCACTTGAGAGGAATAGGTAGAGATGCCAAGGTAGAATATCTGCCTTAAAGACTGTGTCAAAATGGCCAAGTACAGAAGGTAGAGAAAAACCTAGGAATTGCTGTTCACATGTAACTTACCATCCCATTCTAGAACCTTTCCATTACTGATAGCTGCAGATAATTCCTTGTCCTGTTAAAGTTTGGGTGTACCTGCAAGTGAAGGCATCAAATAGAAGGTGAGAGAGGGCAGAAGCTGAGGAAAATGTTTGGGAATTGTAGGTATTAAGTAAAGGGATTTTCCAGACATACATTACTGAGCATTGGAAAGAGGAGGAATGGCTGGGTATGGAGTTAGGAAAATCATATAAAGTACTTAAGTATTTAGCTGCTAGTAAAACAGTATTGTTCCCAGAAGAAATAATACTGAATAAATTCTAATGTCCAGATTAATGCCGAGTCGGACACTGATTTGATCACATCTTCACTAAAGTGTTTAAGTTGGTTTATCAGTATTAAAAATATGAACTTTTTTTTATGTTTAATGAGAATTAGTGGGAAAGCAGAATTCAGTTTGAGGTTCAGTTTTCAGTCTTTCCCATTAGATAATACATCTATAGAAAAGGCTATCCAAATTCTATTTATTTTTGTTTTGGAGACAGTGCCATATAGTATATTTGTAAGTTGTTTATCTTTTTTTAATTGATGGTTTATAGCAGACACATACATGAACATGCTTTATAAGTCAAGACCACTGTTTAAGTCACAAATTGCCTGCTAGGAAGTTATTTTGAGTAGGAAGTCTTTATGAACCAAACTCTGATTATGATTTTAATTAGGCAAAGTATAGAAGTCTGATTTAGAGTTGTTTTTCCTGTGCTTCCTCTTAACAACTCATGAAAAGAATCAACAACTGCTTTTAAAAATTCAATTTGGAGTTCTTATTTCACAATGCTTTCATCATTTTTATGCTTTATTTCAATAGATAGTTGCTAAACATCTGCTTTAAAAACAAATTTTATTAAGATATAACTCACATGTCATACAATTCGCTCATTTAAAGTGTACAATTCAAAAGTTACTGTATGTTCATAGTTACGCAACTGTCACTTCAATTTTATTACATTTTTATCACCCCCCCAAAGAAACTGTATATCCATAGGCAATTATTCTTCTCAAACTCTCCCTCCCTTACTACTACTACTAAGTCGCTTCAGTTGTGTCCGACTCTGTGCAACCCCATAGACGGCAGCCCACCAGGCTCCGCCGTCCCTGGGATTCTCCAGGCAAGAATANGACTAGATGGACCTCTGTTGGCAAAGTAATGTCTCTGCTTTTTAGTATGCTGTCTAGGTTTGTCATAGCTTTTCTTTCAGGGAGGAAGTGTCTTTTGATTTTATGGCTGCAGTCACCATCTGCGGTGATTTTGGAGCCCAAGAAAATAAAGTCTGTCATTATTTCCACTGTTTCCTCATCCTTTTGCCATGAAGTGATGAGACCAGATGCCATGATCTTCGTATTTTTGAATGTTGAGAGTTTTAAGCCAGCTTTTTCACTCCTTTTTCACTTTCATCAATAGTCTGTTTAGTTCTTCTTTGCTTTCTCCCATAAGAGTGGTGTCATCTGCATATCTGAGGTTATTGGTATTTCTACCGGTAATGTTGATTTCAGCTTGTGCTTCATTTTGCCCGGTATTTCGCACAGTGTACTCTGCATATAAGTTAAATAAGCAGGGTGACAATATAAAGCCTTGACATCCTCTTTTCCCAATTTGAAACCAATCTGTTGTTCCATGTCGAGTTCTAACTGTTGCTTCCTGACCTGCATACAGATTTCTCAGGGAGCAGGTAGGGTTGTCTGGTAGTCCCGTCTTTTTAAGAATTTTTTACAGACCCTAGACTGGTTGGAACCAGCAGGTTGACGATTAAAATTTCTAAAATGTCATCCTGTTACCTCATCATCGACCAATCGGAAAAAAAGTCCATAAGCTGATCATGCACTCTGTAACCCTCAATTCTAATGTTGCCTTTAAAAGCCCTTGCCTGAAAGCCATCATGGAGTTTTGGTCTTTTGAGCATAGTTACCTGTTCTTGCTTGGTGCCATGTAACAAGTGCTGTACTTCTCTTCACCACAGCTTGGTGTCGTTAGATTGCCTCTGCTGTCTGTTGCTGCTGCTGCTGCTGCTGCTAAGTCGCTTCAGTCGTGTCCGACTCTGTGCGACCCCATAGACGACAGCCCACCAGGCTCCCCAGTCCCTGGGATTCTCCAGGCAAGAACACTGAAGTGGGTTGCCATTTCCTTCTCCAATGCATGAAAGTGAGGAATGAAAGTGAAGTCTCTCAGTTGAGTCTGACTTAGCGACCCCATGGACTGCAGCCTACCAGGCTCCTCCGTCCATGGGATTTTCCAGGCAAGAGTACTGGAATGGGGTGCCATTGCCCTTCGTTGCTGTCTGTTAGACAGGTTGAATTTGGTTTGATAACAGCATTAGCTCCTAACAAGAGAGTCAGACTGTGTTTTGAAGCTGGACTTTGACTTCTCTCCAGCTATGAAAATCCTAGATGTCATTTTCTTCTAATGGTAGGCTATTTTGTCTACATTGAAAATCTGTTGTTTAGTATAGCCACCTTTATTGTCTTAGCCACTTCTTCTGAATTGCTTGCTGTACCTTCTACATCAGCACTTGCTACTTTACCTTGTGTTTCTATGTTACAGAGATGACTTCTTTCCTTAAACCTTGTGAACCAACTTCTGTTAGCTTCAGACTTTTCTTCTACAGCTTCCTTACTTCTCTCAGCCTTCACAGAATAGAGTAGAGTTAGGGCCTTGCTCTGGCATAAGTTTTGGTTTAAGAGAATGTTGTGGCTGGTTTGATCTTATACCCAGACCACAAACACTTTCTCCATATCAACAGTAAGGCTGTTTCACTTTCTTATCATTCATGTGTCACTGGAATAGCACTTTTAATTTCCTTCAAGAACTTTTCCTTTGCATTAACAACTTGGCCAACTGTTTCCTGCATAAGACATAGCTTTCAGCTTGCCTTGGCTCTTGACATTCCTTCCTCACTAAGCTTAATCGTTTCTAGCTTCTGACTTAAAGTGAGAGACATGTGACTCTTCCTTTCATTTGAACACTTAGAGGCCAGTGTAGAGTTTTTAATTTCAATATTGTGTCTCAGGGAATAGAGAAGCTTTAGAAGAGGGAGATGGGGAAACAGCTGGTTGGTGGATTGGTCAGAACAGAGCAACGTTTATGAAATTTGTTGTGTTACATGGGCAGGATTTGTGATGCCCCCAAATAATATTAACAGCAGAGATTGCTGATCAGAGACTGCCTTAACAAGTATAATAATGAAAAAGTGGGGACTTCCCTGGTGTCTCAGTGGTAATGAATTCACCTGCTAGTGCAGGAGACATGGGTTTGATTCCTAATTTGGGAAGATCCCACATGCCATGAAGCAACTGAGCCCCTGGGCCGCAACTGTTGAGCCTGTATTCTAGATACAGCAGCCCCTGGAACTGCAACTAATGAACCCACGTGCCACAGCTACTGAAACCTGCGTGCCCTGCAGCCCATGCTCTGCAACAGGAGATGCCACTGTAATGTAAAGCCTGTGTGCCAAACTAGAGAGTAGGCCTTGCTCACTGAGACTAGAGAAAAGTGAAGACCAGCACAGCCAAAATAATAAAGAAATAAAATACTGTTAAAATCAAGTGAAACTCAATTAAATGAGGTGTGTCTATACTTTCTATTTCTTCATGTGTATATTAGCTACCCCCCAATAGATTAGGTTCTTCCGCTGTATGAAATTGATCAGAGCAATGAACTTGTTTATTGTCTATGGCACATCAGTTTTTTTTGACAGAGATCACCAATAAAGCTTGAATTAATTTTTGAAAGAAGAAAAAAGCAGCAGACTGTTTGAATTCAATATATTTAGCAGGTTAAGATCTATTTTGATTAGTTCTCTCTCTCTCTTTTTATTTGTGGTAAAATACACAAGGAAGAATTTATCACCTTAACATTTTATGAGTGTACAGTCGTTCTAAACATATGCACATGGTTGTGCAACCAGTCTCTAGAACTCTTCTTATCTTGTAAAACTGAACTCAATACCCATTAAACAACTCCTCCCCATTCCTCCCTTGCCACAGTGCTTGGCAACCACAATTCTACTTTTTGTTTCTAAATTTGACTCTTCTAGGTATCTAACATAAATAAATTATAGAGTATTTGTCCTTTTGTGCATAGCTTATTTTGCTTAGCATAAGGTCCATATGTATTGTAGGATGTATCAGAATTTTGTTCCTTTTCAAGGCTGAGTAATATTCCACTGTGTGTGTATTTCACATTTTGCTTATTGGTTCACTTGGGTTGCTTCCATCTTCTGGCTGTTGTGAATAGTGCTGCTGTGAATATGGTGTACAATGATCTCTTTGAGACCTTGCTTTCGTTTCTTTTTTTCTTCAGTTTTATTGCGATATAATTGATGTACAGTACTGTGTAAGTTTAAGGTGCACAGCATAATGATTTGATTTACATACATCATGAAATGATTATCACAGTAAGTTTAGTGAACACCCATCATCTCATGTTTGGTTTGAGCTTCCCTGGTGGCTTGCATGGTAAAGAATCAGCCTGCAATGCAGGAGACCTGGGTTTAATCCCTGGGTCAGGGAGATCTCTTGGGGAAGGAAATGACAACTACTCCAGTACTTCTTGCCTGGAAAATCCTACGGACAGAGGAGCCTGGAGGGCTGCGGTCCATGGGGTCACAAAAAGTCAAACACAACTGAGTGACTAACACTTTCACTCTCATCACCTCATGTAGACACAGAATTAAAGAAATAGAAAAAAATTTTTCCTTGAGATGAGAATTCTTAAGATTTGCTCTCTTACAAATTTCATACATAACATAAAATATCATTAATTATATTTTTCATGTTGTATATTACATCACTAGTACTTAATTTTATCTTATAACTACAAATCTGTACTTTTTGATTACTTTCATCCAGTTCTCCCTCCTTCCCCTTCCTGCCTTGGTAAGCACAAAGTCGACCTCTTTTTCTATGAGTGTTTGTTTCTGAAGTACAGTTGACCTACAACACTATGTTAGTTCCAGTTACCCATCATAGTGATTTAATATTTCTATATATTTCAAAATGATCACCATGCTAAGTCTATTTATGATATATTACCATACAAAGATATTTCTTATTGAATATATTCCCCAAATTGTACATTTCATATCAGAGACTCATTTATTTTACAGCTGAAAGTTTCTACCTCTTAATCTCCCTTACCTATCTCTTTCCTCCCCGAACTCCTCTTCCCTCTGGAAATCACTAATTTGTTCTCTGTATCTATAATTATGTTTTGTTTATTCATTTGTTTTGTTTTTTAGATTCCAAATATAGATGAAATCATCCTTTTGACCTTTTATATTTTCATTTGATGGCTATCTTTAGAGTTCTGTTTGAATTCCTTTCTCTTTATTGTGGTGTGTTTGTTTATTACAGAGTTTTGGGTTATGGTTACCATGAAGTTTTTACATAGTTATATGCCTATATGGGCTTCCCTGGTGGCTCAGTGGTAAAGAGTCCACCTGTCAGTGTAGAAGACATGTGATCCGTGGGTCAAGGAGATCCCTAGGGAAGGAAATAGCAACCCACTCCAGTATTCCTGCCTGGGAAGTCTTATGGACAGAGGAGTCTGGGGAGCTACAGTTCATGGGATTACAAAAAAGCTGGAGATGACTTAGCTTCTAAACAACAACCACGTGTGTGTGTGTGCGCATGCATGCACGCGTGTGTGTGTATATGATTATTTTAAGTTGCTGATCTCTTAAATTCAAATGCATTTTAACAACCCTGCATTTTTACTCTCCCCCCAACCCATTTTTGCTGGTTTTGAGGTCATATTCTATTACATCTTTGTGTTTACCTTAACTACTTACTGTGGATATAGATGATTTTTGTCTCTTAACTTTCCTACTAGCTTTATATATGGTTGGTTTATTACACTTACCAATGAGATTTTGCCTCTTGTAATCTTCTTTTTTAAATTTTTATTTATTTATTTTTTATTGTGCTGGGTCTTCATTGCTGCCTGGGCTTTTCTCTAGTTGCATCCAGCAGGGATTACTCTCTAGTTGCAGGGCACAAGCTTCTTATTGTGGTGGCTTCTCTTGTCACAGAGTGTGGGCTCTTGGGCACGTGGGCTTCATTGGTTGTGGGATCCCCAAATCAGGGGTCGAACCCATTTTTCCTGTGTTGGCCAGCAGATTCTTTACGACTGAGCCAGCAGGGAAGCCCCTTTTGTAGTTTTTGGTATTTCTAGTGGTAGATTTTCTTTTTACTTAGAGAAGTTACCTAAACGTTTCTTTAAGAAACATTTTTAAAAATTTATTCATATGACTGCATTGGGTCTTTGTTGGGTACATGGGATCTTCAGTGTGGCCTGTGGGCTCTAGGTTGCAGAGCAGGCTTCTCCGGTTGCCTCATGTGAGTTTCTCTCTACTGGTGGTGCGGGGGCTCAGTAGTCGTGGCGTGCAGGTTTAATTGTCCTGCACCATGTGGAATCTTGGTTCTCTGACTAGGGATTGAACCCACATCCCCTGCATTGGAAGGTGGGTTCTTAACCATGCTAAATGTTTCTATAAAGCTGGTTTGGTGGTGCTGATCTCTTAGCTAGCTTTTGCTTGTCAGTAAAACTTCATATTTCTCTATCAAATCTGAATGAAAGCCTTGGGAGGTAAAGTATTCTTGGCTATAGGTTTTTCCATTTCATCATTTTAAATATATTGTGCCACTCCCTCTGGCCTTCAGAATTCTACTGAACAGCCTTATGGGAGTTCATGTGTAACTTTTTGCTTTTACATTGCTTATTTTTTAATATTCTCTCTTCTTTATCTTTAGTTTCTGCCATTTTAATTACAGTGTGTTTCCTTGTCATCCTCTTTGGATTGATCCTTTTGGGATCTCTCTGTTTCCTGGGCCTGAATGTTTGTTTTCTTTTCCAGCATAGGTAAGTTTTCTGGTATTATATCTTGAAATATGTTCTCCGTCTCTTTTTTCCCACTTTTGCTTCTGGGACCCCTACAATATGAATGTTAGTATGCTTGATATTGTATGAAAGGTCTTTCAAGCTGTCTTCATTTCTTTTTGTTTTTTATTTTTAGCTTGAGTGATTTTCACTACTCTGTCTTCCAGCTTGCTGATCCATCCCTCTGTATCATCTAATCTACTGTTGCTGCCTTCTAGTGTACCTTTTATTTCATTTACTGTATTTTTCAGCTCTGTTTTTTTTTTTTTAATATTCTCCAACTCTGTGTTAAAAACCTGTAACTTCTGACTCTCTTCATCCAGTCTTCACCTGAGTTCCTTGAACATCTTTACGATCATTGTCTTAAACTCTTTATTGAGTAGATTGCTTATCTCCACTCACTTAGTTCTTCTGGAGATTTAATCTTGTTCCTTCATTTGGAGCACATTCTTCTGTCACCTGATTTTGCCTGCTTTGCTGTTTTTATCTTCATATATTTGGTAGCTTGGTTTCTTTCCTGATCTTAGAGGAGTGGTCTTTTATAGGAGACGTCCTATGACAGTAGTGTACTTACCTCTGGTCACCAGAGCTATGTATGTGAATCCTCCTGTTGTGATAGGCTATATTACTATGAGTGGTCTGGTAGGTGTCACTGGCCACCTGTCTAGTTGGTTGCCAGGCCCTGACTTGTGCAGAGGCTATCAACTGCTGGTGGGTAGGTATGGGTCATGAGGGAGCTGGCTGGGGGGCTCAAGGGGTCCTGGGGCTAGTATCAGCACACTGATGGGCAGAGCTGTATTCCAGGGTGGGTGGTTGCATAGCAGGGAGTCCTGGATGTAGTGTTGGCCTGCTAGCGGGTAGGATCAGGACGCCAGGGCTCGTGGGCCTAGTGCCAGCCTACTGATGGGTGGGGGCAGATTTCTGATATGACTGTGTGTGGGGTCCTGGGTATCTTGAAGCTGGTGTCAGCCTACTGTTATTGGATTCCTGGGCTGGTGCCTGCCCATTGGTGGGTGAAGCTGTGTCAGAGTCTCTGGCTAGCCTGCTGGTGGTTAGGGCTATGTCCCTGCTTGGCTAGCTGCTTGACCTAAGGTGTCCCAGTACTGGTGTGGATAGGCTGGTAGGTGGGGTTGAGTTCCAGGATTAATTAGCTAAAGGCAAGATTCCAAATTGGCATTTGTCAGCACCAGTGTCCACATGTTGGGACAAGTGCCTCAGAATGGCTTCTTCCAGTGTCTTTGTCCTTAGAATGAGCTCCAGTTACCTCCCGCCTCTCTAGGAGACTGTCTAAGACCATCAGTGGGTTTTGACCCAGGCTCTTTTTAAATTCCTGCTTCTGCTCTGAGTCCCAGAGTGTGTGAGATTTTGTGTGTGCCCTTTAAGAGTGGAATCCCACACGTAAAGGGCTCCCACAGCCTGCTGTCTCTCCCAGATGTAAGTCCTACTGGCTTTCAAAGCCAAATGTTGTGGGGCTTGTTCTCCTGGTGCAGGAACCAGGGCTAGGAACCTGGATGTGAGGCATGGACTCCTCATTCCTTGAGAAGAACCATGGCAATTGTAATTGTCTTCCCATTTAAGCAATTGTAATTGCCTTCCTGGGGATGTGAGTCTTTACACCATATCACCACCCCTCCTACCCATCTTTTCTTCTTTATATCTTTAGCTGTAGAAGAAATCGTTTCTGCTGGTCTTCGAGTTTTTCTCATCAGTATTTCCTCTATAAATAATTGTGATTTTGGTGTACCCATTGGAGGAGGTGAGTTCAAGGTCTTTCATCCTCTTGGCCACTTCTCTTGATTCTTTTGGATACCCAGAAGTGGAATTGCTGGATTGTATGATAGTTCCACTTTTAATTTTTTTTGAGAAATTGCCACACCATTGTCTACAGTGGCTGTACCATTGTATATTCCCACTAGCAGTTCCCATCTCTTCATGTCCTCAGTAACAACTATAATTTTCTGTTTTTTTTTTTCTTTTTGATCATAGCCATCCTAATGAGTGTTTCCGATTTTCATTGTTTTTGTGCTTTGCATTTTCCTAAAGACCCATGATTCTGAGCATCTTTTCATGTGCTTATTTACCATTTGTATATCTTCTTTGGAGCAATGTCTATTTGAGTCCTTTGTACCCTTTTAAATTGATTGTTGATAAGTTTTAAGGAGTTCTTTATATAGTCTAGATATTAGCTCCATATCAGATAAATGATNATTTTCCTAAAGACCCATGATTCTGAGCATCTTTTCATGTGCTTATTTACCATTTGTATATCTTCTTTGGAGCAATGTCTATTTGAGTCCTTTGTACCCTTTTAAATTGATTGTTGATAAGTTTTAAGGAGTTCTTTATATAGTCTAGATATTAGCTCCATATCAGATAAATGATTTGCAGATATTTTCTCCCATTGTGTGAGTTGCCTTTCACTCTTCTATGTCTTTTGATGCTCAGAATTTCTCTGTTTTAAAATATTTTATTTTTTATTACTTAAGACATTTTAAAAAGAATAATACAGTAAGTATCCTTGTGTCTACTATCCAGCAAATTAAATATTACTAAATAAGTTGAAGGCCCCTGGGTTTTCCCTTCTTGATCACAAATCCCTTGTCATCTCTCAAAGGTAACCAGTAGTGAATTTGATGTTTTGCTGACTAATTTATATTCCCACGTCAGCCTCTTAGTGTATTAGAAGCTTACCATGACAGAGAATACTGCAGAAGTCCTTGGAATGCTGAGATGAGAAGGGTTAATTCTTAGATTTTTTTTTTTTTTAATTTGAAAGCCCAGTTTGGCATGCTGTCAAAGAGTTTTATGTAACAGGTGCACAGACATATTTTTTGAATGACTATTTGGTACTCACGTACTTTTGATTGAAAATAATTAAAATACCACTGTTACGTCATTTTGACATGAGTTCTACATATCTTTTGAGTTAGGATTATTATTTGCTTTCCTAGTAAATAGCCAGCTATGGCAAAGTGAATGTTTTCTTAGAGGTAGTGAAACTGAGGGGCAAACTTGAGTTTGGAGCATTTAGCTATAACTGTATACAGTCCATTTACCTGCCTCTGTTAATTGAGACTTATAGATAGGACAAGCAGAATAAGAGAGACGTACAAGCGTTACATTCCTAGTTTAAAAAATGAGTTGTAAGTTCTGAAAAAGAGGAATGATTCTTGTCAGGTCTGACTCTGGTCAAGGACCTGTTGAAACAAATAGTGTGATGTTCACAGGATCGAAGTGAAGGACCTGACCTTCACTGTAAAGTGGAAAAAAAAAAGATTCTTCTCTAGTGAGGTCATAATGAGAGCAGCAGCAACTGCTGGTTCTGCTGTGACTGCCTAAACGTAGTGGCTGTGAGGTGGCCGGAGCAGGAAATGATTGCACGACAGTAGGCGTGTCCAGGGAAGGAGTTGTTCTGGCTCTGGCCAAGTGGTTACACAGGTGAGAGTGTCCCTTTAAACATACAAAGACCTGCTGGCTGGAGGAGGAGCAGCTTCCTGAGGATCAGGTGCGCGTCTGAAGGGATGAGCTCATTCTTCTAACCAGACCTGCTCTAGATGCTGAGTGAATGTTTTCCTAATTGCAAGTCCTGCAGCTGGAAGAATCAGGAAATGGTTGAAGCTTTAGCCACTTTGTAAGTAGCAAAAAAAAAAAAAAAAAAAATAGAAGCAGTTTTGGGACTCTTTGGAAATGTGGGGCTGTGAATGTCAAGGTGAAGGTGCCACACGTGCACATTTGTTTTTTCTCTAAGTTGAGGATTGCAGCAGTGAAGTGTATCATGGGTTGAGGAAAGCTTCGGTGGTTCTAGCTTTATTCTAGTGATTCTTTTTGAGGTGATTTAATAATTTATTTCCTAGACTGTCTTGTTTTATTTTTCTCCCTTAGGAAATAAAAGTCTTGAGGGCTCCCTTTTAATTAACAAAGATCATTATGGCTTTTTTAAAGCTTTAGTTAGTGGGAGTTACTTTGCTTTTTAGTCCACTCTGCTTACTTTCAGAGCTCTATGCCTGATTCTGTTGTACTTTTTGTTTTAATTTACCTATTCAGTTTAAGTAAGCTTCTTTAAAATTAAGTTGGCTTAAAAGAGAAATATCAATTATTAGTTAGTTTTTCTTAAACTTTTTTCTTTTGAGATATTTCTCAAAATTCACTCAGAATTAGGGATGATATATTACCCAGTTTCCCCCAGTGGTAACATCTTGAAAAACTGTAGTGCAGAATCACAACCAGCATACTGACATTGATACAGTGAAGGTGCAGAATATTTTCACCACCATGGGAAACATCATATTTCCCTTTTACAGCTACACCCACTTCCTTTACACCCACCTGCTCCTCAACTCTTGTCAACCAGTAACTGAAAAATCAGTTTTTAAGCAAGAAGTTTTGTCTGCTGTCTTAAGTAGTTTTGTGTTAGAGATCTACATAGCTTTATGAAAAAGAGCCCTAGGTAGACTGCAATAGATTTTGATTCATTGTAGCTCTTTGACCTTGGGTAAATAATTTAAATTTCTCTATGCTTCAGTTCCCCTATATATAGAATAGGATAATGGTATATTAATTTCTTTACAACCTATTTAAAGGGTTTTGAGAAATTCTAAATGTCTTTTAAACATACTGTGTCAGTTCAGTTCAGTTCAGTTCAGTCACTCAGTCGTTTCCGACTCTTTGCAACTCCATAGACTTCAGCACGCCAGGCCTCCCTGTCAATCACCAACTCCTGGAGTTTACTCAACTCATGTCCATTGAGTCGATGATGCCATCCAACCATCTATCTCATCCTCTCGTTCCCGTCTTCTCCTGACTTCAATCTTTCCTAGCATCAGTGTCTTTTCCAATGATTCAGTTCTTTGCATCAGATGGCCCAAGTNCGCCAGGCCTCCCTGTCAATCACCAACTCCTGGAGTTTACTCAACTCATGTCCATTGAGTCGATGATGCCATCCAACCATCTATCTCATCCTCTCGTTCCCGTCTTCTCCTGACTTCAATCTTTCCTAGCATCAGTGTCTTTTCCAATGATTCAGTTCTTTGCATCAGATGGCCCAAGTACTGGAGTTTCAGCTTCAGCATCAGTCCTTCCAATGAATATTAAGGACTGATTTCCTTTAGGATGGACTGGTTGGATCTCCTTGCAGTCCAAGGGACTCTCAAGAGTCTTCTCCAACACTCAGTTCAAAAGCCTAAATTCTTCTGCTCTCAGCTTTCTTTATAGTCCAACTCTCACATCCATACATGACTACCGGAAAAACCATAGCCTTGACTAGACGGACTTTTGTTGGCAAAGTAATATCTCTGCTTTTTAATATGCTCTCTAGGTTGGTCATAACTTTTCTTCTAAGGAGCAAGCATCTTTTAATTTCATGACTGCAGTCACCATCAGTAGTGATTTTGGAGCCCCCAAAATAGTCTGTCACTGTTTCCCCATCTATTTGCTATGAAGTGATGGGACCAGATGCCATGATCTTAGTTTTCTGAATGTTGAGTTTTAAGCCAACTTTTTTCACTCTCCTCTTACACTTTTATCAAGAGGCTCTTTAGTTCTTCCTTGCGCTCTGCCATAAGGGTGGTAAGAAATTCTAAATGTCTTTTAAAGAGAAGTACTGTATAAATTATTATTAACAGAAAGGACAGTAGTTTTCAAACTGGAAAGTATATAGCAAATTCTAAACTAGAAACTAGCCCAGGATAGTAAGTAAGAATAATCATTTTAAAGTGAATTAAAATTTTAAGGCTCAATTGAGTTTCAGATTACTGAATTAACTGGCTGATGATTTCAGAGTCACCGTTGTTAATCTTTGAGAAATCATAAAGACCAGAAAGAGACAACCATCCTGATATCCAAGGAAA
Source organism: Neotragus moschatus (assembly GCA_006410615.1). Classification (NCBI taxonomy): domain Eukaryota; kingdom Metazoa; phylum Chordata; class Mammalia; order Artiodactyla; family Bovidae; genus Neotragus; species Neotragus moschatus. The sequence continues at coordinate 128,251 of SJYA01003051.1, forward strand.
AAAGGAAAGTAGTTGGAAAATTGCAGACCTATAAAATTAATGTTAATCCAGAAAAATTGCATAAGTGATCAAACAGATGATATGAAGTATTAACCAAAAAGATTTAGTATAGGTTTGATTATTATAAATAATTTCTTCTTATTTCTATTCTTAAATTGTTACTTCTCTTTAGAACCACTAGGTTATTAGATCAAGAGATTGTTCTAGTTATAGTCATAATGCCAGTTTTCCAGTCTTTCATGATACATTTGTAGCTGTTATATAGTAAAATATGGTTTGGTTGATTAACTAAGTGAATGTGTAGGAAGACTGAATAACTGTACCCACTTAGACTCTTGATTTCACCAGGAAAAGTTTCTGGTGAATTTTCTTTGGACCTTGGATAGAGTAAAAAAATTTAAAACATGTTAATCAGATATGTAAGTATTGCAAAGATGCAGGAATAGTTAATTTGACAGATGATGAATATAGCTTGAAAAATTATGCCCATAAGGTGAAATCATGGGGTCAAACTGAAATTAAATTTAGCAGGTATAAGTCCTGTGTTTAAATTCAAAACTTCAAATGCACAGTAACAGGATGAGGAAGAGCTGGTTGGGCAGCGGTTCATGTGAAAAATAACTGGGAATTTTGGTTAATCACAAATGTAGCAGTAATTGCCTAGGTAATATGGCTGCTAAAAACGCCTTTAGCTATGTTACAAGTTTATCCAGGTCACAAAACTATTGGTTTCAATATATTTTTGTACTAGTTTGGAAACACATTTTGCATATTGGTTTAAGTGTACACTGACAAAGTTGAGAGCATTTTAAGAAAGGCAGACTAGACCAAAAATGGTCTGAATTCCATTTATGTAGGAAACGGTTGGGATTTGGGTATTGAGAAATTGTAAAATAATTTAAAACAGTTATTTAAATTTTATGCCATTGAAAATGGAAAAAATACCACGTTCCCACCTTTCAGAATTAACCACTATTAACATTTATTTTTCTTCTTTCCTTCTTAGAAATAAAACAATAGAGATAAAACCAAAGCCCCTTTCCCCTTTCTCCTTACAAGGAAGTTTATCTCATTTTTATCAAAGTAACCTATGTTCATAATTTAAAAAGTTTGAATAGTTATATGCATAGAAGAAAGAATAGCAGTTATCCCCTCTCTCAGTGGCAACCACAATCAGCTGTCTTAAATATCTGTAATAGTATACTTATAGCAATTACTTTTAAAAGCTATTAAATCTATAAAAAGTGTTTAATATGATGGACATGAGGTGTTGGCACTTTTAAACACATAGATGTCTTCTCTCTTATATTTTTAACATCGTTACGTATTTTGTGGGTGAAATCATTGTTGTTTATGTTATACAGATATTGAACCTGGGCTACATACTCTGATGATAATTTTTTCCTTACATGGCTTTTAATTTTCCTTAGACATAATGGCCTTGCTTTTTTGTTTTTCTTTTTGACTACACTGCGTCTTCATTGCTTTGTCCAGTTGCAGCGAGCAGGGCCTTCGCTGTAGTTGTGAAGCGTGGGCTCCTCATTGCAGTGACCTCTCTGTTTCTGAGCACAGGCTCAGCAGTTGGGCCTCGAGGGCTCTAGGATGTGGTCTCAGTAGTTGTGGTGCACGAGCTTAGTTGCTCCGCAGTATGTAGAATCTTCCTGGACAGGGATCGAGCCCATGTCCCGTGCACTGGCAGGCAGATTCTTATCCCCTGCGCCACCAGGGAAGTCCTGCCTTGCTTTTTCCATTTGATAGGTTTTCAAAGTTCTGATCACTATTATCTCATTCCAAGACTCGTAGAGGACTTCCCTGGTGGCTCAGATGGTAAAGCGTCTGCCTACAATGCGGGAGACCCGGGTTCAGTCCCTGGGTTGGGAGGATCTCCTGGAGGAGGAAATGGCAACCCACTACAGTATTCTTGCCTGAAAAATCCATGGATGGAGGAAACTGGTAGGCTATAGTCCACGGGGTCACAAAAAGTCGGACACGATTGTGCTGGTAGGCTAAGACTTGTAGATAGGATCTAAAACTTGACTCCATTCATTCAAATTCAGTAAACAAGTTTTCAATCTTTTTTCCCCCTTAGAAATCTACTTTGTATATTCCATTTTAAAAATGACATATAGCATTAAATCTTAAGACTACATCACGTTGTATTTATCCATTCTCCTTAAATTGTTTTCAGTTTTCCTCTATTTAAAAAAAGATACATGTATGGGAATTTTCCTAGGCTACAATGAGAAGTGAAATTGCTAGTTATCTATTGCTGTGTAACAAATTACCTCAGAATTTTGCAACTTAACACATATTTGTTATCTCTGATTCTGTGAGTCAGGTATCAAGGTGTATCTCTCATAGGCTTTTATTGTTAACAGGGGCTTTGATTTCATTTGAAGATTCAACTGGGGGAGGATCACATTCCAGGTTCTACCTCTCATGTGGCATAATTCAGTTGCTCACAGGTTAATTGACTGAGGACCTTCGTTCTTTTACTAGCCTATTGGCTGAAGCATCCTTCAGTTCCTTGCCTTGTGGGAGTCTCCATACAACATGGCAGCTGACTTCCATGACAGTGAAGAAGATGGAAGCCAGTCTGTAACCTAATCCTGGAAATGACATCCCATCACCTTTGCTGTATTCTGTTCATTAGAAGCAAGTTACCAGATCCAGCCCATAGACTAAGAGTGGGGATTATATGAGGGGATGAATAAAGTTGTATACTGCTTTGAGTCATGGCTATAGTCAGGTATTTAGCTTGGAAAGAGATGACTAAGGGAACGCATGAGTTTTGTCTTCTAAATTTGAAAGGCTTGCATGCATGCATGCTAATAATTCTCTTCAGTTGTGTCTCACTCTTTCTGAAGCCCACCAGGCTCCTCTGTCCATGGGGATTCTCCAAGCAAGAACATTAGAATGCATTGCAATGCCTTTTTCAGGGGATCTTCTCCACCCAGCATTGAACCTGTGTCTCTTATGTCTCCTGCATTGGCAGGAGGGTTTTTAACCAGTCATGCCACCTGGAAAGCCCAAAAGGCTTACATAAAGAGGAAATAGTAGATCTGTTTTTGATCAGAGATTAAGAGCAGTGGATGGAAATTAAACTGTATGGTCTTATAGGATAATGTAATTTCTGTTCTTGAACATATTCTAATAAAAGTTAGATGACCACTTGTAAAAAGAATTATAAAAACGTTTCTTACATTAGGTTAGCAACTTAACTGTATGCTCTCTAAAGATTATTTTTACTCTAAGACTTTGTGATTATAAACAGGTGAGTTTCAAACTGTTAGTATTTGATTAGCTTATTAATCACTACTCAGGAAGAAGTGTATCGGATGACGTGTATTTTCATATATGAGGCTTCATTTAGAAGATCTAGGTTAAAAAGTTCAGAAGAGAGCTATAAATTTACACTTTTAATTATTGATTAATTATTACTGTTCTTATCCTGTTTTTATATTCCTTTGGCTACCATGAAATGTTTACTGATACAATTCTTATTTTAAAATAATAGCAGTAACTCAGTTTTTTTCTTCTAACAAAAATCTTTTTATTGTAAAAAAAAAAATAGAAAATACAAACAAGGAAAAAATTAAGAAGTAAATATCTTATAATTTTCATCCCCAAAGATTATACTAGTAATAACTATATTAACACCATGGTATAGTGGTATATTGGAGAAGGCAATGGCACCTCACTACAGTACTTTTGCCTGGAAAATCCCATGTATGGAGGAGCCTGGTAGGCCCAGTCCATGGGGTTGCTGAGGGTCAGACACGACTAAACGACTTCACTTTCACTTTTCACTTTCATGCATTGGAAAGGAAATGGCAACCCACTCCAGTGTTCTTGCCTGGAGAATCCCAGGGACTGGGGAGCCTGGTGGGCTGCTGTCTATGGAGTTGCACAGAGTCGGACACGACTGAAATGACTTAGCATCAGCAGCAGCAGCAGCATGATGGTATATGGGGCTTCCCTGGTGGCTCAGCAGTGAAGAATCTGCCTGCAGTGCAGAAGATACAGGAAGCTTGGGTTTGATCCCTGGGTCAGGAAGATCCCCTGGAGGTGGAAATGGCAACCCACTTCAGTATTCTCACCTGGAGAATCCCCTGAACAGAGGAGCCTGGCAGGTTATAGTCCATGGGGTTGCAAAGAGCTGGACGTTACTGAAACGACTGAGCACGCACACATAATGATATATAATCTCTGTGCCCTGTTACTTTTGTGTACACAAATACACACACACTTTCCTTATTTGTGGTACTATGTTCTATAGTATCACTGCAAATGCTGAATTAATGAATACTGAGTTATTGCTCCTAGGGGAATTACAGGGTTAGATTCCTCTGAGCTGCTGGTTGCATTTTTGTTAACTGATCAACATGTAACCTTGTTTTATGTGTGTTTTTGTTAAGACACATTATTTAATATATATTATTGATTCATTAACATTGAACTCATGGTAAATAGCTGTAATTTATGCCTGAATGAACCTTATCTAACACATGTATTCCCTAGAAGGCACATCACAGCCTTCTTGCACTTAGAAACGCTAGACAGCACTTCCGCACTACACTTGGGAGTCATTTTAAACAGTGAAATCACTGACCAAAAGCACAAAACTGTGAAAAATATTGCACTAAATAAGCCAGTAAAAGGACACTAGTTTATAGTTTGAAATCTGAAACCAAAGGCTGCATATCTCCCGAGCCTTGGACCTCANTTAGAAACGCTAGACAGCACTTCCGCACTACACTTGGGAGTCATTTTAAACAGTGAAATCACTGACCAAAAGCACAAAACTGTGAAAAATATTGCACTAAATAAGCCAGTAAAAGGACACTAGTTTATAGTTTGAAATCTGAAACCAAAGGCTGCATATCTCCCGAGCCTTGGACCTCAGTTGGTAATGTACACATCAGGCAACTCAAATTTTTCACCATCTGTGCATTCACAGGTCCATGAATGACTGAGAAAATGTTGCAGGTCTTGATTTTGAGGTTACACATGAATTTTAGTGAGTAGGAAATTTTACCCATGAGGAATCCATGTAATAAGGATTGACTCTGTGTGTGTGTAGTAGCTTTTGTTTTCCATTTTGCTTAATTTTATAAAACTGAACAGTTTTGAAAATACTGTTATAACCTGCCCTTTTCACCTAACATTCTAACCATTTGTTCATTCAGCAAGTTATTTATGTATGCCCACTATGTGTCTACATAGTGTACTAGACTCTGAAGATTTGTTGTTGTTCAGTCACCAAGTTGTGTCGACTCTTCGTGACCCTATGGACTGCAGCATTACAGGCTTCCCTGTCCCTCACCATCTCCTGGAGTCTGCCCAAGTTCATCTTCGGTGAATTAGTGATGCCATCCAACCATCTCATCCTCTCTTGCCCCTTCTCCTTCTACCTTCAGTCTTTCCCAGCATCAGGGTCTTTTTCCAATGAATTGGTGTTCACAACAGTTAGCCGAAGCATCAGTCCTTCCAGTGAGTATTCAGGGTTGATTTCCTATAAGACTGACTTGTTTGATCTCCTTACTGTTCAAGGGACTTTCTGAAGATACAGTAGCAAGAAGATAAACAAAGTCCCTGCCTTTTGGAGCTTGTGTTCTAATGGGAAAGGCAGATAATGAGAAATGCCTGGTAGTGATAAATGCAATAAAAAAAAATAAAGCAGGGTAAGGGATAGGTGTTTGATAATTTTATTTCATTATTTTAATACACTTTTTAAAAGTAAATACTGATTTTATTGGTAGTTGGCAATTTTAATTAATTTTACTAAAATATAGTTCATTAAATTGATTTACAATGTTGAGTTTCTGGTGTACAGCAAAGTAATTCAGTTATATATATATATATCATTTATAATATGAAGTATATAGTTATATACAATTATAAATGTAATAGACTAAGGCTAAGTCACTTCAGTCATGTCTGACTCTCTGCGACCCCATAGACAGCAACCCATCAGGCTCCCCCGTCCCTGGGATTCTCTAGGCAAGAACACGAGTGGGTTGCCATTTCCTCCAATGCATGAAAGTGAAAAGTGAAAGTGAAGTCGGTCAGTCATGTCTGACCCTCAGCGACCCCATGAGATTTTCCAGGCAAGAGTACTGGAGTGGGGTGCCATTAAATGTAATAACTATATTTAAATATATATAAATATATAATTATTAACATTTAATATTTTATTTATTTATTTTTGTCTGGGCTCAGCAGTTGTGGTCTACGGGCTTAGCTGTGGGGGGTCTTTCTAGACCAGGGCTCCAACCCACTGAATTAGCAGGTGAATGCTTATAATCACTGAACCACCAGGGAAGCCTGAGGAGGGTACCATTTAAATAGAGACCTAATTGAAGTAAAGTAGTAGCCTATCCAAAGAGCTGGGGAAAGGGCATTCAATGGAGAGAGATTCGCGGTGGAAAAGCCTTGAGGTGGGAACTAGCTTATCATTTTCTGAAAAATGATGGGGTGGGCAGAGAACAGTAAAGATGAAATTGTTGAGAGAAGTAGGGACTAAATCATGAGGGATTTAAAATTAAGGATCCATGGGCTTCCCTGGTGGTCCAGTGGTTAAGAGTCCCTTGAAATTCAGGGAATGCTGATTGGATCTCTAATTGGGGATCTGAGATCCCACTTGCTGAGGAGCAACTAAGCCCGCATACTGCCACTACAGAGTCTTCCTCATAACAAAAGATCCCACATGCTGCAACTAAGACTGGAAGCAGCCAAATAAATAAGTAAATAAATAAATGAGATTAGAAATCTGGATTTCATTCAGAGTGTAGTGGGAACTCATTGGAGTGTTTTATGTGGAATAATAATGTTGATTTTTTAAAAAAGATTATTCTGGTTGCTGTGTGAAGAAGTGATTGTAATGGAAGCAAGGACAGCACATACTGGCTATTGCAGTATTCTACGCAATAAACATAGGTGACTTTGTCTAGGATGGTAGCAGTACAGGTGGTAAGAAGGGATAAGTTTTGAGAGTAACATTAGTAAGATTTGCTGATGGACTAGTGAGATGTCAGGAAAGAAAGGAGTCAAGCATGACTCCAGTTTTGCCCTAAAGAAGTGGGTGAATGGAAGAGCTTTTTACTATGATAGGGAAGACTGTGGAGGAGCTGATTGAGGTATGTATGGTAAGAATCAAGATTTTTTTTCTTTGAGGTGTATTAGGTTTGAAATACCTACTAGACATCCAGGGGGTAATGTTCAGTAGAAGTTGAATATACAAGTGTGGACCTCAGGGGAAGAGATTGGAGCTGGAGATAAAAAGAATGGTGATTATATCTTCATTTCAATAAATATTTATCCACAACATAATTTTTTTGCGGCTGATTCATGTTCCATTGTATTGATGTGTGCTATCCTTTGTGATGAATAACTTTGTAAATTCTTATTTTAAGTGAATTCCTCTTGGGTATTTGCAATGCAGTTCTGACATTAACTAACCAGAGTTACCTTAACGTTCTCATGTTAAGGGCACAGTTTCTCGTAAGACTATCTGAACTTTGGACTCCAAGTGCAAGTTCAGGAGTCTCACAGGATACCTGCATCTCTCATCAATCAGCTATAAATTCAGGAGTTCCCCTGATTCTCTCAGGTTTCATCATTTGGTGGAGCAACTCACAGAGCTCATGAAAATGCTATACTTATGATTACAGTTTGTTTTTGTTTTGGCTGTGCCATGCAGCTTGTAAGATCTTAGTTCCCTGACTAGGGATTGATCCTGGGCTCTGGCAGTGAAAGAGCTGAGTCCTAACCACTGGACCACCAGGGAATTCCTGATTACAGTTTTATTATAGTGAAAAGTTACAAATTTGAACCAGCAAAAGGAAGAGATACATAGGATAAGTCTGGGAGGATCCCCAAAGCAAAGCTTCTGTATCTTCAGGATGTGTCGCCCTTCTCACACATGGATGGTGTTATCCACCAGGGAAGTTCACCAACTCAGTGTTCAGGGTTTTTCCTGGGACTCCGTTATGTAGATACGATTGATTGACTCATTGGCCTGTGTGATTGAACTCAGTCTCCAGCCTCCCGCTCTATTTCCCAGAGGTCTCTCTGAGATCATGTGACTCAAAGCCCCAACCTTCTAACCACACAGTACTTGGGCTTTCCAGTACTGCCAGTCCCTATCCTTAAACTATCAAGGGGCCCACTATGAGTCACCTGGTTAGTATTAATTCAATGTGACTGGAAGGGCCCAACACAAAAAACAGAGATACTCGTATCATTTGAGAAATTCTGAAGGTTTAAAAGCTTCCCTGTCAAGAACCAGAGACAAAAATTAGATTATTATACAACTGTATTAAAACCCAGTTCAGACATTACTTTCCAAGGTTATAGTTCTTTTTTTCTCTCATTAGACAGTGATCATTTAGAAGGTCCTCTGATTTTAGTCATATTTGCATTTCTAACATTAGCCCTATATCTGGCTTGGAATTTTCCAGGCCAGAATACTGGAGTGGGTAGCCTTTCCCTTCTCCAGGGGATCTTCCCAGCCCAGGGATTGAACCTAGGTCTCCTGAATTGCAAGTGGATTCTTTACCAGCTGAGCTACAAGCGAAGCCCGTGAATACTGAAGTGGGTACCTATCCCTTCTCCAGGGATCTTCTCGACCCAGAAATTGAACCAGAGTCTCTGAAATTGCAGGCTGATTCTTTACCAACTGAGCTATGAGGGAAGCCTATAATAGATGCTCAGTAAATATTTAATGAACTAAAATATTTAAGAAATGATTTATGGGTAGATGGGAGGTTCAAAATTTCTTTGTAGAGTTACTTTGAGATCAAATAAATAGTCTTCATTTCTTTTTGCTTTATTCATCTTCATTTGCTGTTATTTAAATATTTTATGCTTTTATGTAGATATCAAATTTACATAGTAAATAAAAAGGAAATTTCCCTTTTTAAAGTAAATTCATCAGGGACTGATGGTGGTTCATCTGGTGGTCCAGTGGTTAAGACTGCATGCTTCTAATGCAGGGGGCAGTGGTTTGATCCCTGGTTGGGGAGTTAAAATTCCACATGCCATGTGGCTAAAAATAAATAAATATTTTTAAAAAGAAAAATGAAATTTGTAATTAAAAAAATAAATTCATCAGTTCTTTAGATAGCAACCTTTTCTTTAACTGAAGTATAGTTGACTTACAATGTTGTGTTAATTTCTACTGTACAACAAAGTGATTCAGTTATGTATATACTTTTAAAATTCTTTTCCATTATGGTTTGTCTCAGGATATTGAATATGGTTTCCTGTGCTATACAGTAGGACTTTGTTATCTATCCTATATATAATAACTTGAATGTGCTAACCCCAAACTCACAGTTCATTCTTCTACCACCCCTTCACCCCCTTGCCAACCATAGTCTGTTCTCTGTGTCTGTGAGTCCCATTTTATAGATGGGTTCATTTGTGTCAGATTTTATTTTACTTACGTATTTTTAAAAACTGAGCTTTCCTGGAATTCTTCCTTCCTTCATTTCTGGCTGCATTGGCTCTTAGCTGCAGTATGCAGGGTCTTTGTTGCTGCACCCAGGATCTTTTGTCGCATTTCACAGTTTTCTAGTTGTGGGCTCATGGAGACTAAGTTGCCCCACAGCGTGAGGGTTCTTCGTTCCCCAACGAGGGATTTAACCCTCGCCCCCTAGTTGGAAGCACAGTGTCTTAGCCACTGGACCACCAGAGAAGTCCCTTTCTTGATTTCTTTAGTGACTGTGGTTTTTTGGGCTTCCCAGGTGGCTCAGAGGTAAAGAAACTGCCTTCCAGTGCACGAGACTTGAGTTTGATCCCTGGATTGTGAAAATCCCCTGGAGAAGGAAACGGTAACACACTCCAGTATTCTTGTCTGGGAATTCTCGTGGACAGAGGAGTCTATTGTTTAGCCTCCATATGTTTGTATGTGTTTGTACTGTTTATCTCTGCTCCATTTAGTTCCTTTTCTGAGGATTTGTCTTGTTCCTTGTTTAGGACATATTCCTCTGTCTTCTTATTTTGCCTAATTCTCTGTTTATTTCTGTTACTAGGTAGGTTGTTCAAGTTTCCTGACCTTGGAGAAATGACCTTATATAGAGACTTCCTATGAGGCCCAGCAGCAAACTCTTCTCTGGTCACTGGGCTGTATGCCCTAGGGGTATCATCCCCTGTGTGGGCTGCATGGGGCCATTGTATAGTTGTGATTGGCTGACTACTGTAGCCAGTAGGTGGGTCTAGCTCCAGGCACAGTTGGCTGCCAGCCCAGTAGTGGACAGGACTGAATCCTGGTGTGGCTGGCTGCATGGTCCAGGGTTCCCTTGTTTGGTGCTGGCCTGCTGGTATGGGCAGGGTTGTGTCTTAAAATGACTGGCTGTGTANAGTTGTGATTGGCTGACTACTGTAGCCAGTAGGTGGGTCTAGCTCCAGGCACAGTTGGCTGCCAGCCCAGTAGTGGACAGGACTGAATCCTGGTGTGGCTGGCTGCATGGTCCAGGGTTCCCTTGTTTGGTGCTGGCCTGCTGGTATGGGCAGGGTTGTGTCTTAGAATGACTGGCTGTGTAGCTCAGGGTGTCCCAGTGCTGCTTTTGGCTTGCTGGTGGGCGAGGCTGGGTTCTGTGGCTGATGTGTAAGTAAGCCTCCAATGCTAAAGGACAGAGTGAAGTGAAGTGAAAGTTGCTCAGTTGTGTCCGACTCTTTGCAACCCCACGGACTATACAGTCCATGGAATTCTCCAGGCCAAAATACTGGAGTGGGTAGCCTTTTGCTTCTTCAGAGGATCTTCCCAACCCAGGGATCGAACCCAGGTCTCTGCATTGCAGGAGGCTTCTTTATCAGCTGAGTTGTAAGGGAAGCCCAAGAATACTGGAGTGGATAGCCTATCCTGTCTCCAGCAGACTTCTCAACCCAGGAATTGAACCAAGGTCTCCTGCATTGCAGGCGGATTCCTTACCAACAGAGCTATCAGGGAAGCCCAAAGGATAGAGGGAGGACTCCAAAATGATAATTGTTAACACTAGTATCCTTGTGGTAGAACGAACTCCAAAAAAAAGGCTATTGCCAGTGTTTGTGTTTCCAGGATGAGCTCCAGTTATCTTCCTACCTCTGCAGAAGGCTCTGCAGGATCAGCAAGTTGTCTGAGCCAGGCTCTTTCAAATTACTGCTCCTGTACTAGAATTCAGAGCATGTGAGATTTTTTTGCGTGTCAAGAGTAGAATCTCTGTTTCTACAGCCTCTGGCTCTTTCCTTTGCAAGCTCCTCTAGCCCTCACAGCCAGATGTTCTGGGGACTCATCTTCCTGGTGCAAGACCCCAACTGAGGAGCCCAGTGTGGGGCTCAGAACTCTCGTTCTTTAGGGAAAACCTCTGCAGCTGTGATAATCGTCCGGTTTGTGTGTTGCCCACCAGAAAGAGTGTCTTTACTGCATCTCTGTGCCTTCTGCCCTACTGCTGTGGTTCCTTAGTTATACTTTTATTTATGGAAGATATTTTCGCCAGTATTCAGGTCATTCTCACAGATACTCTGTAAATTGTAATTTAGATGTGCCTGTGGGAGAAGGGGGCTTCCCTGATAGCTCAGCTGGTAAAGAATACACCTGCAATGCAGGAGACCTGGGTTCGATCCCTGGATTTGGAAGATCCCCTGGAGAAGGGAAAGGGCTACCCACTCCAGTATTCTGGTGGGAGAACGTGAGCTCAGGGTCTCCCTGCTTCAGCATCACACCTCCATACTGTACTCTTTGGAGTATACTTTTTTCTTTTTAAATTTTCTTTTTTCATTTTTTTGTTTCCTAGTCTCGGTATGTGAAGTCTTAGTTTCCTGACAAGGGATTGAACCCAGACCCTCAACAGTAAAGCGTGGAGTTCTAACCACTCGACCATCAGGAATTCCCCAGGAGTACTTTTCTTTATATCAGTGTGGACTCATAGGTATTTATTTTATACTTTGGGTTAATCCAGCACTAATTTTTTTCCCCTCATATTGTTTCAGATTTGGCCATTGGGAACTCCTTTGGTTGTCTCCTATGTACCTTTGATATACCTCTGTCAATTTAGGATTTTTGTTTTCTTTTTGTCTTCAGCATTTCCTTACTTTTGGACATTATAGGATGTTCCAGGCTCATCTCATGTGTTTCCTCTTCCAGGCCTAAAATCAGCCATTTCTCCAAGGAACCTTGGATTCTTTTATTGGAGAACGGTTTTTGAAACCAAGGTATCAAGTCTGTAGGACTTCCCTGGTTGTCCAGTGGTTAAGGCTCTGAGCTTCCACTGCAGGGAGCATTGGTTAGGTTCCTGGTTGGGGAACCAGGATCTCACATCCTGCCCATGGCGTGGCCAAAAAGTTAAGAGAAAAAAAAAATGACGATTAAGGTCTAGGTGTGCTTGTTGCAACTGAGATGTCATTGGTTCTAAGCATTCTCAGCTGATAGAGCAAATGAATATATGGGTATGTGTGCTTATGCTCTTTCGAGTCTGATTCTTTGCAACCTCCTGGACTATAGCCCACCAGGCTTCTCTGTCCATGGAATTTTCCAGGCAAGAATACTGGAGTGGGTTGCCATTTCCTACTCCAGGGGATGTTCCCAACCTAGGGGTTCAACTCTTGTCTCTTGTGTCTCCTGCATTGGCAGGTGGATTCTTTTGCTGGGAAGCCCATATGGGTGTATGTGTACATACATATCTATAAATATTTCTAGATGTAACCGTCTATATTTTATTTAAAAAGTTTTTTTGGCCATGCCACTCGGCACATGGGATCTTAGTTCCCCTACCAGGGATCAAACCCCATCCTCTGTGCTTTGGAAGCATAGAATCTTAGCCACTTGATTGCTAGGGGGGTCGCGTATCTGTGTCTTTAATAAGCTAATCACAAGTTCATTCTTCAACTCTAATCCATTACCACATGGATAATTTTAGCTTTTTCCCTCTTATCTGTATCTTCCCATTCCAAAATTAGGAAACCTTCCACCATCTTCCATTCATTTACTTAATTATTCAATTCCAGTATACATGTGTCTTCAGAATTGTTAACCTGTACACCTGTGGCAATGTACTCTACTAGCTGGAATGTAGTGGTAATATACAGTTCTTTATGCCTTTAGGCTTACAAACTCTAGTCATTTCCAGGGTTAAGTCAGTACTTTTATCCACTACCCCCTTCAGTGAGATTGTTTAATATGTTTGTATCATTTTATTATGCAAAATTTTTGAACATATATAGAAGTAAAGAGAAGAGTGTTGAGTCCGCCTGTACCCATCACCAGCTTTGTGAACTATTAAGTACATGGTCAGGTGTGGTTTTGTTTATTCTTCTCCTGCTTCTCCCAAGACAACCTATAATTATTTTGAAGTAAATTCCATACATATTATTTCATCTATAAATATTTCTAAATGAGACTTACCATGATTTAACCAATTCCCTAATGACAGACCTTTAGTTTTTATTTATTACAAACTGTGTAACTGTAATATATTTTTATATTATCTTTGCAAACTATAGGACAAGTTTTTAGAATTTGAATTGCTGAAACAAAAGGGTATAAGCATTTTAAATTGAGAAATACCAGCAAATTCATTTTATTTCTACCAGGAGTGAATGAGAATTTATCCCTCTCCTCACTCTCACTTGGATTCACCCAAGTTTTAAATATTTGGCGTTGTGAGATATGAAAGGTGATAGTATTTTTATTTTGCATTTCCTTAATTGTGAATCCTGGAGAAGGAAATGGCAACCCACTCCAGTATTCTTGCCTGGAGACTCCCACGGACAGAGGAGCCTGCTAGGCTACAGTCCATGGGGTTGCAAAGAGGTGGACACGACTGGGTGACCTCACTGTCTTTCTAATTATGAATGAGATAGGACATTTTTCCTATCTTTATTGATCATCTACTTTTTTTTCTGTGAACTGGACATTTAAACTCTTTGTTTAAGGAAAGAAAATAAATTTATATGAAGGATCATATCCTTTCTCAAAACGTTAATGCTATGCTGTCATATTTCCCCTTTCCCCTGTTCATAGTTCAGATCACCAACTGAGAAGTGGCACATAAGTCTCTTTAATGAAGGTAAATACTTGCCCATTTTTCCCCTTTCCTCTGTCCCCCCTTTTTACTTACCAAAAGTTCATCAGTTGTTTGCTTTCTTTGCACCCTGAGCACGGTCAAAATTGTTTATCAAACAGATGGTTTTAAGTCAGCTTTTGAGTGAGTACTCTGGGGAAATTTGCCCAAAAAGCAACAGGAAGGATTTCTACAGATGTGTCGGGGAATGTTTGTAGTTGTTTAGCGAAGGGTGTGTCCAGCAAGTATCATTTCAGGCTGCCTCTTCATCTGTTCTGTCTTTCTACCCAAACATAAAACTTGTACTCTGACTTTTGTGGATGTGCCATTTCAGCATTTTCAGCCTTATTTTTGTCAAAGTGAGTTATCTTGTCCATTCACTTTGAACATTTTTGTTATCAGTAGTATTACTATTGGCTTCTTGATTAGAGAAACGATTATTGCATTCTGTCCTGAATTAAATGACAGTGTCAGAGACTAAGAATGCCTTGATAGCCTGCTTAATATACTTTAAAAACAGCTATTCAAAATCTCATACACACAGAAGTTGTTTGCCAAGCATTTGAAGCCCATTTACTTTTACCAGGTGACAGCTGCTGTTGTTTATGGGAACCTAATTTAAACTACAGACATGAAACAAAGAGTGCCCTTGTTTTGCAAAGAGGAAAACTGTGATTAAAAAAAAACAATAAAACATTTGTTGACATATAATTCACATAACACAAAATTTAAAGTTTTATAATTCAGTGGTTTTTAGTATTTTTAGAGTTGAACAACCATCACCACAGTCAATTTTAGAACATTTTTGTCACCTCCAAAAGAAATGGTTTATCTCTTAGCAGTCACTTTCTATTTCTTTCACACCTCCTCGCAGCCCTAGGCAACCACTAATCTACTTTCTATCTCTGTAATTTGCCTATTATGGGTGTTTCATGTAATTGGAATCATACAACAGGAGATCCTTATTATTGGCCTTTTCACTTACTGTTTTCAATGTTTACATGTTGTAGCATGTATTAATACTTCATTCTTATAATGACTGAATCCTGTTCTGTGCAGTGAATAGGGCACATTTATTTATCCATTCATCTGTCGCTGTATGTTGTGGTTGTTTCTGAAACTGTTGCCATTCCCCTCTCCAGGGGATGTTCCTGACCCAGGGATCAAACCCATGTCTCTTGAGCCTCCTGCATTGGCAGGTGGGTTCTTAACCACCTGAGCCATCAGGGAAGCCCAGTGAGTGAGAGGAGTATTCCTGTTTTGGAGAAGGAGCAAAGATGAACAGGAATTGGACTATTGCCTACTTTTTGATTTTTGATGGTTGGCCGCAAAATTGTTGTGGCACTGGTGGGTGTGTCACTTCGCTTGCTGATGCATTACAGTGAGTGTATACCGAGGCTCAAGGTCTAGTGGAAGTTACTGGTTCACCATCTTGGACCCATTTGGCTCTAATCAGTTTTTGCTGTGTCCTCAGGCCATGTCATTCTTTTAAAGCTTGTGCCCTGCCCCCTTCCCTCCTGTTTCACCACCAGGAAGAAACTTAAGTCAGACCAAATATGGGCCAAACAAGATTGTTCAGTGACAACCCCCCAAACTAATAACCCTCTTAGCATAAAACCTAAGACCATGAGCCATTTGGCACAGCAGTTCTCCTGGGTTCCCTTACCCTCCTGCTCTCCACCCCAGCGCCCCTTCCCAATAAAGTCTTTTGCTTTGTCAGTACATGTGTCTCCTTGGACAATTCGTTTTCAAGCCTTTGGAAGGGGTCTCCTGGCAACATCTTGACCTAGTAATCATGCCACAAAAACATTCCTACAAGCAATTGGCACTCAACTAGCACAAAGCTGTAGTTACTTAATTTATTTTTGGTTGAGAGGGCCAGTGGTTGACACAGGGTTCTCTTTATGAGATAGAATCTCCTATGCAGTCTTAATCTCCTCCTATGAAAAGGAAATAAGAAAAGTCCAAAAATAACTTCTACAAGGCAGAATGTGAGTACATGGGAGAGTTTTGCATGAAGTATTTTCTGAGGGGCTTCAAAAAACATGACAGTCCATTAATGTGAGATTGCCTGTGAGTCACCTCCCTTACCTGACTGAGATGAGAAGTCATGTTATTTAGCTGCATTGTAACCAAGGTAGAAGCTCTGTAACTCTGCCCCAGTACGCTAGTTTTATTTGATTAATTCCATGAATTATGAATGAATATGTCGACTTAAAAATATTCACAATCTAAAGGTTGAGAGTTATATTTCATTTGGTGGAAATTTTTAGGGCCTAAGTCCAAGAGGCAGCATCTCAAGTAACTCTGAGAGATCACTCGGAGATCAGGGAAGGAGCCAGGTTATATACAAGTTTTTCAACAAAGGGCAGGTAGTCTGAACATCAAAAAATTGTTGTTAATTGAAGAAAGCCAGATATCCCGATTTAAGGAATTTAGCGCTTTTCTTTGCATCTGGAAGATGCAAGCTGTACAGTGAGATACAGCATCNAAGTAACTCTGAGAGATCACTCGGAGATCAGGGAAGGAGCCAGGTTATATACAAGTTTTTCAACAAAGGGCAGGTAGTCTGAACATCAAAAAATTGCTGTTAATTGAAGAAAGCCAGATATCCCGATTTAAGGAATTTAGCGCTTTTCTTTGCATGGGAAGATGCAAGCATCTGGGCTCACTGTAATCGTTCCTTGCTCATGTAACTCACTTATCTGGAGCTGGGCTTCTTTGGTTGTTCAGGTGGTAAAGAATCTGCCTGCAATGCAGGAGGCCCCAGGTTCAATCCCTGGATTGGGAAGATTCCCTGACAAAATGGCAACCATTGTGGTATTTTTGCCTGGGAAATCCCTTTTGCCTGGGAAATCCCATGGACAGAGGAACCCAGTGGGCTACAGTCCATGGGTTTCAAAGAGCTGGACACAACTTAGCAACTAATGCTTATCTGGGGCCAGTGTCCTGTGTTTTTACATCCTGAGCTGCTTTTCCTCAGGGCTCATCATAGGAAGTAGTTGTAGTCTGATGGCTGCAGGTATACACACACACACACACACACACACACACACACACACACACACGAATATAAATGAAAGTGAAAATGTTAGTCACTCAGTTGTGTCCGACTCTTCATAACCCCATGGACTGTAGTCCACCAGGCTTCTCTGTCAATGGAATTCTCCTGGCAAGAATATTGGAGTGGGTAGCCATTCCCTTCTTCAGGGATCTTCCTGAACCAGGGATTGATTCCAGGTTGTCTGAGCTACCAGGAAAAACATATATATGTGTGCGTGCGTGTGTGTGTGTGTGTGTGTGTGTGTGTGTAGGAGGGCTGCAATTGCTGATGACTGTGACATCCTTGTTTATTGATATGGCAGGAAATATTCCGTTTCTGGAATATATAACCATCCCTTAAGGACTTGATTGGAGAGCTTGACCCTAATATTTGTACATTCTTTTTTTGTATTTAGCACTGATCATAGAAATTTTGTGCCTCACATTTTGAAATGACACTGACGTCCCCATCTTCCACCAACCACTAGGAAACCTGAATTAGAATGCTAATGATGAGCAAAAGAAAAACAATAGTATCTTTTTTTTTTTTTTTAATTTGGGCACTTTGCTTGTTGCAGAAAGACTACTTTAGTGCATTGTTAAAATATAAGAGCTTAACTATTTTGGGCAGTGCCTGCATTTGTTTAGTTTTACCAATAAATCTTAATTAAATCTTTAAAGAAGTCAATTCATATGTATTATCTCAACCTGTGGAAATAGAGCAGACCTTCCTTCCTATTTGGCGAGGGTTCTGCTGGTGAGTTTTTTCATCAGTATGCTTATAGAACAGCTCCTTTCAATGAAACTGGTTTATAACAGGGAGTAAGTAGTACATAGAAGGGTGTGTGTTGGTCCTCTGAGGCCTTTGTGCCCTGCCTGCAAATGTAAGTTCTGGGTGGACTGATCACATGTTTGGGGCTAGGACTCTGCCTGCTGATTATTCTTGATGATATAATTTGTTTGGCCTCTTCCTTGAGAGAAGTAGGGAAGATCTTTCGCTGTCTTTACATTTCAGGTTGGGACCTTTTGAGATTTCAAACTTTTAAAAATTGATTCTTGAATCTAACAGTTCATTTCACACAAAAATTTTCTTTAAGAATATCTTTTTTTAGGTAGTTGAAATAGTTTTGCCTCTTAAAATGATTTAATTCAATTTAAGTCTGGATAGTCTTAGAATTGTGAATTAAGGATTTAAATAATGGCATTGTTACGTGTCTTCTAGAGCTCCTTTGGACTGTTAGTGTAAAGGACTGTTTTTTAGTGCTAGCCCTCCATTTGAAAGCAGCTGCCACTCTGCAGACGTTATTGTTATACTGCTGACCTTTGTTATCAGGAATGCCCCTGGAGGAAACTGACTCCTAAATGTTTTTCTTAAGCCTCTATGAAGTTTGTGATATGTCCTTTCAAGTTACTTTTGGTTAGTTTCTTAAGTTTACTTTGTGTTTAGTTGGAAGCTCTGTCTTTTTAGCTTTGTCAGGAGTTATCGGTGCTGAGCTCCTGGTAGGTGGTAAAAAGAATTGTCCTTTCCCTGTTACCCTGTTCTGTGGGAAGCCTTTGTGGTTTAGAGTCACAGTTTCCCATTGTTGTTAGCTGCGTCTCCTCCCTCCGTACCCTTCCCTCCCTAGAACTCTAGCTCTTCCCTTGCCCCTCCCCATTCCTGTATCTCTCGTCCCACAAATGCCCTTGTGCTTGCTGAAGGCCTTTTGCTGGGAGTTGAGTCTGCTCTCTGGTGAGTGTGTGCTTGTGGTAAAACTGGATAGATGGAGGGATGGAGGGAACTGATCAGTCTTTGTGAAGTGTTGCTTTTAATAGCAACAGTTCAAACTTTGAAATTGAGGTTACAGGACTCTTAACTTTCAGAAGGCTTCTTTAATGCTGACTGTTGTTTCTGTTCTTTCCTCCTCTGATTGAATTATTAAGGCTTTAGAAAATTGACTTTTATTATTGGTTTAAAAACCCATTCTCATAGATTTTCTTGAGCTTATAGAATTAAAGATAAGGGATGTATATTTAAATTTCCTTCAGACAGAAGAATATTTGTGATTTCTTTATATTTATTTTCAGTATTAACATATTGATAAAATAAATAACAGAGAAAAGATTGTATTTTGTGGCTAAACTGAAAAGTAACATTTATTTCAAGAACCGGAATGATTCTTTTTTCCTCTCAGCAGAATGTTGGCAAAATTCACTAAGATTTTGGCAATATATTGTCAGTTCTGGGAAATGGTTTGCTGAGTACTTGAGGATAACAGATGCTTCTGGGAATTATTTTTGGGAAGTTAGATTTGTTCATTAGCACCTTCTCTCTTGAGATGTGAGATCTATAATCTTTTTGTAAGTAAAATATTTAATATTTTGGTGCTCAGCTTAAAGCAAATATCACTTTCATAATGGGCTTTCTATTTCCTTGGGTTATACATTTTGATTCTCAACTAAAAAACTGTGTGTGTGTGTGTGTGTGTGTGTGTGTTGGCACTGAATGGATGATCCTATGGTATTTTAAACAATTATAAAGTTGTGAACCTTGGGTTCTTAAGAAGTGCTGCTAATTATTGTTTTTTATGGTAGACGATATAAAGGAAAACTTATTTGTGGAATTTCATTGAAGTTCAGTTGAGTCACTTATTCAAGTGATAGGTGCACTTGTATGATAATGAATTCCTGAGCTCCTACTGTGTGACAAGTGCTAGTTCCTATGGTAAGTGCTTTGCATTTACTTCTAATTTCCAGTACCACCTTGTTAAGTAGGTAGTATTATCCCTCTGGGAAAGAGTTGTGCATGAGTAGAACGTGGATTTTACTTTTCTGGAAAATGAGGGAATAATGCCTACTTGGTAGATTAATCATGAGAATTAAAGGATGTACCATTTGCCTTGTGCCTAGCACAGAGTAGGTGTTCATTAAGTGATGGCTTCCCAAGTGGCACTCTTGGTAAAGAACCCATCTGTCAATGCAGGGGACGCAAGAGATGGGGGTTTGATCCTTGTGTTTAGAAGATCCCCTGGAGAAGGAAATGGCAACCCACTCCAGTGTCCTTGCCTGGAAAATTCCGTGGATAGAGGAGCCTGACAGGCTACAGTTCATGGGCTCGCAGAGAGTTGGACACAACTGGGGAAAGGGGCGCAGGGCACAAGTCAGGGCTGCTATGATTATAATCTTACAGCTGGAAGAGTTGCCGAAGGTCTCTCACTTTTCAGTGGTAGAAGTAAGGTCTGAACTGGCTTAAAACCGGGAGTCTGGTAGCATGTTTTTGCTTGAGTATTGTGAAGGCTTTTAGAGTAAACTTCAGTGGATTCCTGCCCATCCCTCCACTCCTTCTTTCCTTGGTATCCTCTGTCACCTTCCCAGTCATGTGCTTAGTATCTCACACTGGAGTTGCTTGTGCCATTCAGTGCCAGTGTTCTCCCAGCAGAAATGAGTCAAGTCAGTGGAGTCAGCGGCTTTTGATAGAGCCATCATGCTTTCATTATTGTTTGTGCTGAAATAATTCGGGTAATGGTAAGTCTATAATGATTCATAAATAGTGAATGGTTGTGATTGAGCATTTAAGTTAAAGAAGAAACCTCAGTGGTTTAAAAAATTAGGAAAAAACTTTGATTCTAAGATATTGAGCTAAAGGATAATATAAGGCAACTTTATTTAATGCGTAGTTATCATTTTGCTGTCTTGGTGCCTATAATTGCTGTTGATTCTCTTTCCTTTATCTGCCATTGTTCCTGGTTTGGATATTAGCTGTATATGAGTAGAATGTTGTGTTTGTCCTACTGGCTATTAGGTAAAGTATCTTTGTTCCATAGACCTTTGGGAAACACAAGGTACGATTTAGGTATGATATGATTTAGGAAGTAGATTCAGGGAAGAAATAAAGAGGTGACTGATTATGCTTATAACTGAGTTATCTCTAAACTGAAAAATGTGTTTAAAAAACTTAGTTCTTCATTTATTATTTAACAATCATTGAACATTTATTGAAGGTAAGGCAATATAACTTTTTACTTTGTATTCTAATAAAGTACTTATGTATTAGGTAAGCACTGAATAACAAAGTTCCTGAGACAGAGTAAGTCCCAGTTGGTGGGGAACAGTATTTAGAAAATCTTTTGGGAAATGAACTAATTATAAATGGCTACTCCTTTCTAATAAGGTGTGACTGTCATTAGTCATCATTACTATAACTTACCAGCTGAGTGGCTTCTTCAAACAGGTTTGTTGAGTGGAGTGGATTTCTAGTATTAGGAAGTACTGGGAAGATGAGGCTGGGGCAAAGATAATACAGATGTGGACAACAGGGGATGGAACTTTATGGGTCCACTTATATGCAGACTTTCATCAATAAATGTACATATTCCTTATTGAGCAAAATGCTGCGCATGTATGGAAAACAAATCTTCTGTTTTAAGGGGAACAGTGATACTTGAGGTTGGAAATATGCATGGGTTAAGACTGTGGAAGATCATTTAAGTCCTAGGAGTTTTGACTATAAATATTTTGCCACTGAAGTTTTTTGAGCTAAATATTGATAGTGCTTGTTCAGTTGCTTAGTTGTGTCCGACTCTATGACCCCTATGGCTCTATGAACTGCAGCACTCCAGGCTTCCCTATCCTTCACTATCTCTTTGCTCAAACCCATGTCCGTTGAATGCATGATGCCATCCAGCCATCTCATCTACTGTCGTCCTCCTCCTACCTTCAGTCTTGCCCAACATCAGGGTCTTTTCCAATGAGTTGGCTCTTCACATCAGGTGGGTAAAATATCGGAGCTTCAACTTTAGCATCAGTCCTTCCAATGAGTATTCAGGACTGATTTCCTTTAGGATGGACTGGTTTGATCTCTTTGCTGTCCAAGGGACTCTCATGTCTTCTTCAACACCGTAGTTCGAAAGTATCAATTCTTTGGCACTCATCCTTCTTTATAGTCCAACTTTCACATCCGTACATGGCTACTAGAAAAACCAATAGTTGAATTGTATTGAGAATGCATTATTTTTAGAATACATTTTCCTTCTTTTTGATATGGTTTTCTGTTTGTGCTATCAATTATAGTTTAATCTCATAGAATTTTTATAGTAAGTGTATGTATGCCTGTGTTTGTGTGTATAAGAGAGAGAGGGAAAGGAAAGAGAGACCATTGGTATGGGGATGCAGTTTTCATAATCATAGCTACTACTTATGGAACTTCTATTTTGTATCTGGCCCTGAGTATTAGAATTTTGTTACAGTACTCTCAATAAATCACATTTATTACAGGTGGTAAAAGACCTGAACGTGATGGACCAGGATTGGGATGTAGGTTCATCTTATTCTTCTTTATGGTAATTATCATCAAAACATTTATTAATTTTTGTCATCAAAACATTTATACCTCATTTACTAAGTACTGGATACGGGGCTAATTTTACACACACACTATTTCATTTAATCCTTGTAAGAGTTCTATGGGAGACATGTTGTTTTTTAATCCCATCTCATTACCGGAGACTTCAATAATTGATTCAGTAAGCTGGTCAAGATGACACAGATGTTAAGAGATAAGAGTCCAAAACTGTTCTACCCTGTGAACTCTAGCTCCCTAAGTTTTGGAATTCACATTGTATTCTCTTAGAGTGGAACCTCCTGGATCCCACTGTGAGCATGGTGCTTCCTGAGGTTGTGTAACGCAGTTGCTCCTGTCGAGGCTGTGCTTTTAGCCACTGTGTTCTTGCTGCTGCCCTGCTGCCTCTCTTATGTTCACGTGTGCTCACTTGCTTCAGTCGTGTTCTACGATGTTTCAGTCATGTAGCCTACCAGGCTCCTCTGTCCATGGGATTCTCCAGGCAAGAATGCTGGAGTGGGTTGCCATTTCCCTCTCGAGGGGACCTTCCCAACCCAGGGATCCAACCCTCATCCCCTGTGTCTCCCGCATTGCAGGCGGATTCTTTATCCACTGAGCCCCCTGGGAAGCCCACTGCCTCCCTTACAAATCAGTAAATTATCTATGCAGCTCTGGATCTCTGTAAGGAGGGGCTAAGGAGCATGCAACTATCATTTCTTAGTTATTTAGTTTGTCAGTTATAACAGTGAAACTTGCTTTGGTGTTTTTTTTTTTTCCTAGCTGGTTTTGGACAGATTTGTGGTAAATGACAGTGTTCCAAGTTCTCACAAAAGAAAAAAATAAAGCTCTCTGTCCTTTATCAGCATAGAGTTTTTCTTGTTGTACATGATGTAATAATTTGAGTCTGCCAAAGTCCAACCCACAGGAAATTGTTTGAGTTGGGTAGCAGTATTCACTGGGGAGTTTGCAATAATCAGCCCATAAATCAACAAATAGTGTAGCCTTTTTTTATGGTTGTAGATGCTATCTGTGTTTATTTTTAAGTTTGAATCAAAAGCAAATATTGATTCACTTATAGAGTCTTCATTAGGAAAAAATGTCTGCAGTATCTCAAGCTAGATATGGAGATTTGGGGGACTCATTTAAGGAGAGTCAGAGTTTATCAGAATGTTGGAATTGGTTGTTCTAGGTACTTATCCCTTCAAACATAAAGTTTCCTCTTTAAATAAACTTTCAGTGATTCAATGCCTGTTATATTCAACTTCTCTGTGGAATGAAAGATATCCTTAAGGAATATGTGAGGTAGTCCCTGTGCACAAGTAACTAATATGGACGAGGATGGGAATGTTCATCTTGGAGTGGAGGATGAGTGAGGGGCACTTAATAGGGGCTCAGGTCTGATCAATTGATCCAGCTACATCTTCTACAAATTCATTTGTGAATGACTGAGTAGAAGATGTAACTGGAAAATGGTGGTAAGGTCTAATGACTCTCAAACTTTGTGTAAGTGCCAGAAATATTTAATTCAATTTTATAAGTTAGTAGTTAATTTTACTAGCAGAATATGTGAATATAAAAACATGCAAAATAGAAAAAGAAAACAAAATAAAGACATGCAATTAAAAAAACACTATCATGAACATGAGTCAGTAACAAAAACTGTCAAAGTAGGTCCTGCTGACTGCTTTGGTTTTATTTAAGTTTACTGTTTGTTCATATTTTTTCCCTGATGGTGGAATAAGTGGACAGGAAAAAAATTATGGGAGAGAAACTTGTGAAAACTCCATCCATTAATTTATCTCCTTATGAATTATAAAAATGCCATTTTTTAAAAAGTACTATTTTTTTTCTAGCCAAAAGAATCCTGATCACTAGAAGCCATTGAAAAGGGGAATGGCATGGTATTTTAGAAGTCCTCTGGTGGTCTCATAAGCAGCAATGGAGGTCTGACAATGAGTCAGTAATGTGGTGTAGTAGTCCAGTGGGGAGAGAATCTGAACTTAGCAGCAGTAGCAAAGAGACTGGAATGAAAAGAAATGGAAATCGAAATCTAGCCTTGTGTTTTTAAATAGGCAGTAGTTACCAATTATTAAACAGCTTTCATATTGTTAGGATCTTAGATGTCTCAATGATTGGTTACCTCTGGTGCAGAGTCCGTTCATTCTGTTTTTGGGGAAAATGAGTTTAAAATCCAATTTTAGTTTTACTTGAAGGAAATTGTAAACTAAATATAATTTATCCATGAAGTATAGATAATTTAGAAAACAGAGAAAAGAGGGGGAAAAAAACCCCTAACAAGACCCCTGTCCTCATATATATATACTTTTTCTTGATCTTACAGATTTTAAAACTTTTCTAACAGTTCATTCCAGGTAAAGCCAGCTCTGAGAAACAGACTTCTGAACTAATAGAACTTAACCCATTACCTGCTAAACTGTGAGGGTAAACATGATAAACCCATAGATTTCAAACAAGTCTTCACTGGACTCTAAGTTTCCCACGATCACAAACTATTAGTCCACCTACAATTGTAGGTGTAGAAAGTTAATCCTCCAAATACCTCTGATCCCCACTGGGGCTAAGCTTTCATCTCCCTCAGTGAAGTATTTGCATAGTTAAAAAGTTTTTTGTTTTGAACCAGTTTGGGACTTACAGAAAAGTTGTAAAGATAGTACAGAGTGTTTTTAGATATCTCTTATTCAGCTCCCTTTAATGTGATCATCTTGTATAACTGTAGTACAATGATTAGAACCAGGAAATTAGCATTGGTTCAGTACTATTGAGGAAGGACCTCTAAGCTTCACTAGTTTGTTCATCATTCTTCTTTACTGAGGATTCCATCGAGGAGCTCACATTGCATTTCACACATTTTTCTTCATTAGTCTCCTATGTCCTG
This sequence comes from Neotragus moschatus, assembly GCA_006410615.1. NCBI lineage: Eukaryota > Metazoa > Chordata > Mammalia > Artiodactyla > Bovidae > Neotragus > Neotragus moschatus. Next base: position 153,545 of record SJYA01003051.1, read on the forward strand.
TAAAAGTTTCTCAGTCTTTCTTTATCTTTTATAACTCTGACATTTTGGGAGAGTATCAGTCAGTTATTTGGTCAAATGTCCCTTGATTTAGATTTGTCTTTTTTTTTTTTTTTCCCTTATGATTGAACTGAGATTATAAGGTTTAGGCAAGACTATCACGGAAATGTGTTCTCAATGCATTATTACCATGGGATTCATAATGTCATTATTTATTTTTGCTGGTGATGTTTGACCTGATCACTTGGTTAAGGGCCTCTCTGCCTGGTTCCTCTACAGTAAAGTTAAAATCTTCCCCATTGTAGTTAATTAATATCTGGTTGGAGATATTTTGATACTATAATTTGCATGAATGTCATGGAATTTCTTTGCATGGAATTAGTAGTATTACTTAGAGACCTCACTGAACTTCATTTAATGATTATGAAATAAATTTCCTTAAGAGACTTATCCCCTTCCAGGGTACTTGTACCTTATTCCTGGTTTCATCAAAGGACCCTCAGGTTCTGCAGGAACAAATCCCTCTAGTCTTTACTGGTGTTGGTCACCTTGTATCCCCTTCATAATGAAGTCTCCAATGCTAATAAGCTATGTCTCTGAACCCCCTTCATCCCACTGTCTCTTAGGGTGATGGGCTCTTCCTGTGGCCCAAGGTCCTTTCAGGCCTCATTTCTCTTTAGGCATAAGCCAGTTTCATTTCACCAAATGTTTGAATGACTACTTAGGGTTTTTTCCAGAAATAGAGGCTAAGAACAGCTTAGCTGTTTGGTGTGGAATACAGTAGTGGATAGTTAGGGTAGCTGCGTCTGTAGCCTGGTTTAATACTTTGGCCTGAGAAATGGCACCACAGTATGATGTTTTGTGTATACTCATGGTGAAGTAATCATTCTCTGTGTTTCATTAATACAGAGAAATAAACTGATTTTTTTTTTTCCTGAAGGTCATCAGCTAGAGCTTTATTCCTCTAATATTGTCAGTCTTGAGCCTTTTAAATTTAGCCCTGCCATTTCTACTCTGTCAACTGTGGATCTATAGTAGAAATATTACAGTCTGCCTAAGAATGAAAAATCCAAATGTAAACCAGACAGTACAATTTAGGTCTATTTAGTGCTAAGAAAATTGTAAACTATGAATAACATATTAGATGTTTGATTAGTAAAATACAAATGTATTAGTATCACTGAATTCAAAGTAGCTTTTTGAATTAAATATTTTTTCAAGTAACATGTATGATAGAAACCCATTTTCTGTAATATGATTCAGATTCTATGGGTCCTGGAGCTTATATAATTTAGGGGACCCACTTTAAGGAAGACATTTTTCTAAAAAATAGAAAATTGAATATTGAGCCTGAGGGCCTGTGCAAGAGAGGACCTTGAAATTTAATCTTTATGGTTTCTTATTAAGTCTGCTTCTGGATGTGGGAATCTGTAAAAAGTTTGGGACCCACTGTTTTCTGTCATTTCACATAGGGAAAAGGTTTTTACCCTGCCCACAGGAAATTAGTGTGTTCAGATTGGGAACAATATGGGACATAAAGCTTAGTAACTGCATTTCACTAATAGGTAATAGGTAATAAGATGACATGCTTCCTTCCCAATTTTGGCTTCTAAGCTTCCTAGGAGTATACCTGATGTTAGAGACAACAAAGTGAGGCAGACTGTTTTGACTTAGTAAATCCCAGTCGTAATGATGATTGAAAAAGTCTAGAGTAGATTACCTTAAAGTAGATTAAAGATTAAATAAATACAAGAATTTATGTTCAGATTTTTAATTTCTTTGTTCAACCTTGGTGGTGGTGGTTGTTAAGTCACTCAGTTGTGTCCAACACTTTGCAACCCCGTGCACTGCAGCCCTTCAGACTTTCCTGTCCTTCACTATCTCTTGGAGTTTGCTCCCACTCATGTCCATTGAGTCAGTGATGCCATCCAACCATCTCATCCTCGGTCACGCCTTTCTCCTCCTGCCCTTAATCTTTCCCAGCATCAGGGTCTTTTCTAATGAGTCAGCTCTTCACATAAGGTGGCCAAAGTATTGGAGCTTCAGCTTCAGCATCATTCCTTCCAATCAATGAACATTCAGGACTGTTTACTTTAGGATTGACTGCTTCGATCTCCTTGCAGTCCAAGGGACTTCCAAGAGTCTTCTCTAGCACCACAGTTCAAAAGTATCAATTCTTTGGCACTCAGCCTTCTTCATGGTCCTGCTCTCCTCTGTATATGACTACAGGAAAAGCCATAGATCTGACTATACAGATCTTTGTTGGCAAAGTGATGTCTCTGCTCTTTAATGTGCTGTTTAGGTTGGTCATAGCTTTTCTTCCAAGGAGCAAGCATCTTTTCGTGGCTGCAGTCACTGTCTGCAGTGATTTTGGAGTCCAAGAAAATAAAATCTGTCATTGTTTCTACTTTTTCCCCATCTATTTGCTATGAAGTGATGGGACTGGATGCCATGATCTTAGTTTTCTGAACGTTGAGTTTTAAGCCAGCTTTTTCACTCTTCTCTTTCACCCTCATCAAAGAGTTCTTCTTTGCTTTCTGCCATAATGGTGATGTCATCTGTGTATCTGAGGTTGTTGATATTTCTACTGGCAATCTTGATTCCAATTTGTGAAACGCCAATCAATTTGTGATTCATCCAGCCTGGCGTTTCACATGATGTACTCTGCATGTAAGTTAAATAAGCAGGGTGACAATATACAGCCTTGATGTACTCTTTTCCCAATTTTGAACCATTCCGTTGTCCCATATCTGGTTCTGACAGTTGTTTCTTGACTGTTGCTTCTTGATCTGAGGTTTCTCAGGAGGCAGGTCAGGTGATCTGGTATTCCCATTTCTTTAAGAAATTTCCACAGTTTGTTGTGATCCACATAGTCAAAGGCTTTAGTGTGGTCAATGAAGCAGAAGTAGATGTTTTTGTGGAATTCTCTTGCTTTTTCTGTGATCCAGTGGATGTTGGCAATTTGATCTCTGGTTCCTCTGCCTTTTCTAAATCTGTCTTGTACATCTTGATGTTGTTGGTTTATGTACTGTTGAAGACTAGCTTGAAGGATACTGAGCATTACCTTGGGAAGCATGTGAGATGAGTGCAGATGTATGGTAGTTTGAACATTCTTTGGCATTGCCTTTCTTTGAGATTGGAATGAAAACTGACCTTTTTCAGTCCTGTGGCCACTGCTGAGTTTTCCAGATTTGCTGGCATATTGAGTGTAGCACTTTCACAGCATCATCTTTTAGGATTTGAAATAGCTCACCTGGAATTCCATCACCTCCACTAGCTTTGTTTGTAGTGATGCTTCCTAAGGCCCACTTGACTTCACATTCCAGGAGGTCTGGCTCTAGGTGAGTGACCACAGCATCATGGTTATCTGGATTATTAAAACCTCTTTTTGTATAGTTCTTCTGTGTATTCTTGCCACCTCTTCTTAATCTCTTCTGCTTCTATTAGGTCATTGCCATTTTTGTCCTTTATTGTGACCATCTCAATGAAATGTTCCCTTGGTATCTCTAATTTTCTTGATGAGATCTCTTGTCTTTCTCTTTGTATTGTTTTCCTCTACTTCTTTGCATTGTTCACTTAAGAGTGCTTTCTGATCTCTCCTTGCTATTCTTTGGAACTGCATTAGTTGGGTATATCTTTTCCTTTCTCCTTTGCCTTTCCCTTCTCTTTTCTCAGCTATTTGTATGGCCTCCTCAGACAACCTGTTTGCTCTGACCAGCGTGTTCTCTTGACAGAACTCTTAGCCTTTGCCCTTCTTCATTTGGTACTCCAAGGCCAAACTTGCTTGTTAGCACAGTTATCTCTTGACTTCCTACTTTGCCTTCCAATCCCCTATGATGAAAAGGACATGTTTTTTGGTTTTGATTCTAGAAGGCCTTGTAGGTCTTCATAGAACTGTTCGACTTCAGCTTCTTTGGCATTAGTGGTTGGGGCATAGACTGGGATTACTGTGATGTTGAACTGCTTGCCTTGGGAATGAGCTGAGATCATTCCGTTGTTTTTGAGATTGCACCCAAGTACTGAATTTGGGACTCTTTTGTTGACTATGATGGCTACTCCATTTCTTCCAAGGGATTCTTGCCCACAGTAGTAGATATAATGACCATCTGAATTAAATTTGCCTGTTGCCGTCCATTTTAGTTCACTGAGTCCTAAAATGTTGATGTTTACTCTTACCATCTCCTATTTGACCACATCCAATTTACCTTGATTCATGGACCTAACATTCCTCTACATGTAGAGAGGTAGTGTAACTCCCAGCACAGTCAAGACATGTAACAGTTTCATTTTGCTGCTACTGCCCCTTTGTAATCAACTCTTACCCTCACCTCCAACTTCTGGCAACTGCTGGTCTATTTTGACTTTTGAATTTTAATTTTGACTTTTCTAAAATGTCATAAAAGTAAAATTGTATAGCATATGACCTTTTGAGTCTCATCATGGTACATTTGAGATTCATCCATATATTATTACTTTCTATTGTTGAGTTTAATGTATGTATGTACCATTTACTAGTTGAAGAACATTTGGGTTATTTCCAGTTTTCGGTGATTATATATAAAGGCACTGTAAGCATTTGTGTAAAGGTTTTTATGTAGCATAAGCTTTTATTTCTTTTTTGGGTAAAATACCTAGAAATGAGGTTGCTAGTTCAGATGGTAAACATACATTTAACATTGTATGTAATTGCCAACAGTGTCATTTTGCATTTTTGTCAGTGGTTTGGGAGACTTTCCGTTGCTCTGATTATTCTTCTCTAGCATTTGTTGTTGTCAGATTTTAAATCACTTCTTTTTGTAATTTTTGTTTTTAGCTATTTAATGTGCTTGTAGTGCGGTTTTAATTCCATCCCCCTAAAGACTAATAATAATGGTAAATATCTTTTTATATGTTTATCTGCTATTTAAGAAAATTGGATACTTTTGCTCATTAAGTTTAGAGTGTTCAATGTATATTTTGGAAACAAATAATTTGTTCATTATGATATTTGAAAATATTTTTTAATCTTTGGGTTGTCTTTTCATTCTCTTAGTGCCTTTCAAATAATAGAACATCTTAATTATGATGAAGTCCAATTCTATGTTTCTTTTTTTCTTTATGGATTGTGCTTTTGTTTTGTATCTAAGGAATCTTTGCTTAGCCCAAGGTCACAACATTTTCATCTTCTAGAGTTTTTATAGTTTTAGGTTTTCATTTAGGACTGTAATCCATTTTGAGTTATTTTTGTATAAAATGTAAGTTATGGGTCAAGGTTCAGTTTTTTTTTTAATAGGTTTGTCCAGTTGTTCCAACTTCATTTGTTGAAATGGCTATCCTTTCTGTTTTGAGTTACCTTTGCACTTTTACTGAAAGTCGGTTGACATTATTTGTGTCAGCCTGTTTATGGACTCTCTCTTTTGTTCCAGCGCTCTGTGTGTCTTTTCACGAGCATCATATGATATTGACCAGTGAATGTTCCACCATGCTGCTTCTGTTTTAAAATTCTTTACTTCCTTTGCCTCCATGTAACTTTTAGAATAAGCTGGTTAATTTTTACAGAAAAGAAATCTTGCTGGAATTTTGATTTGAAATTGCATTAAATCTCTGCATTAGTTTGGAATGAACTGGCATCTTAAAACTGAAATGTCCAGTTTACAAACGTCACATGCCTATCCACTTACTTAGGTTTTGTAGTTTTGGGGATATAAAGCTTATATATATTTATGTTTTTGCCTAGGTATTTTATATTTATGGTGGCTCAGTGGTAAAGATAGTATTGTAAATAGTACTTTAATGGAATTTCAATTCCTAGTGTTCATTGCTATCATACAGAAACACGAGTGATTCCTTAAAAAATATTGACTTTGTATTCTGTGACCTGACTTCACTTATTAGTTCTTAGAGGTTTTTGGGTAGATGTCTTAGGACTTTCAAGTATAGAACATAGAACCTATAAAGATGGTTATTTTATTTCATTATAATCTAGATGTTTTTAAAATTTCTTTTTCTTGCCTTGTTGTACATGCTAGGACTTCCAGTATGATGTTGAACAGGGTCAGTAAGAGTAGGTATCATTACTTTTTGGGGGGACTTAAAAAGGTGGGACTAGTCCTATCAAAAACCTGTTTTAGCTGAATAGCTGACATTGTTCTACTGCTAAGGAACAATTCAAGCTTTCCACTTTTTGTGTGTGTGAAATCACAAGTAAGTAATGAAGTATGTTAAAGAGAAATATTAGTTCAAAAAAATTTTATAAATGAATTGGCTAGCAAGAGACAGGAGGCCAGAAAGACTTATGTATTTTAATAGTCTAGTGTTAGTCACTCAGTTGTATCTCACTCTTTGTGACCCCATTTTACTGTAGCCCACTAGACTCTTCTGTTCATGGGATTCTCCAGGCAAGCATACTGGAGTCGGTTGCCATTTCCTTTTCCAGGAGATTGTCCTGACCCAGGAATCGAACCTGGATCTCCTGCATTGCAGGGCAGATTCTTAACCATCTAAGCCACCAGGAGGGGTAATTGTGGTACCACCTAGGTGATGACAGTGGGAAGTGAAAAAGAAGGTTCGATGTAAGAGATTTTGAAGGGGTAATTGACAGACCTTATGATGTGGATGGGGAAGGGGGAGAGGGATAGAAAGGCGTCAGAGACTGATAGACAGCTAAGATTTAGAACCTGAGTAATTGGAGATGCCATTAGTTGACAAAAAAGATGGGGGGAGAATAAGAGGAAGGACTCTTTTGTTGGGGAAGGATGTGACTTCAGATTTCGACATGTTAAACTTGTTTTGAAAGTGAGACAATATGCACATAGTTGGTAATTTTGTTTCAGAGTTCATGAGATTTGTCATTTATCAACCAGAAGTGATGGTGGAAGTTCTGATGGAAAAGAGGATGAGACCACCATGTGAAGCACTCTAGATGAGAGCAGGCACACCTGATTTTAACTTTAGGGAATGTTCGCTTTTAAGAAAGCAGTAAAGGAGAGAGAAAATGGACTGTTAGCGTATAGAAGAATCAGTATTCATTTGTCATTCTTTCATTTTTGTTATTCTCTCATTTTATTTTTAATTCACCCTATGAATTCAGGATTGTGTAAGATCAGGCCGCCAGTGTTAGGTGCTGCAGAAAAGTTAAGAAGACTGACGCATATGGAAGAGCCAGTAGGTTTTGAAATTAGGAGATTTCTTTTGAAAACAAAGGTACTATGAAGTCAAATTGTGGTGGTAGAATGAAGGAGCAGTACCGTGTTCTGAAGAGATTAATGGTGAGCAAGGAAAAGTAGCAGTTGTAAATTATTTTACAGAAATGTTTAGCAGTGAAAGGTTGAAAAAAATTTAGGACAGTAGGCATAGGAGTAAATAAGTTCAAGGTGGTCTTTGTTGTGACTTTTTTTTAAAAAATAAAGAATATGGGATATCTGTATATGGTTATCTTTAAAAGGGGAAAGAGTTCATGAGAAGGGAATGTGTGAATGATAATATAACAGTTAATTTGTATAGGAGTTACTATATTGATAGCCTCATAATAAGCAACAAGATATTGTGAATATGGTTTGTAATTTTTTTTTTAAATTGGAGTATAATGCCTTTACAGTGTTGTTAGTTTCTGCTATACAACAAAGTGAATCAGCTATATGTGTGTAAGTAAGTAAGTAAGTGAAGTCGCTCAGTTGTGTCCGACTCTTTGCGACCCCATGGACTGTAGTCCACCAGGCTTCTCTGTCCATGGGATTCTCCAGGCAAGAATCCTGGAATGGGTTTCCATTTCCTTCTCCAGGGGATCTTCCCGACCCAGGGATTGAACCCGGGTCTCCTGTATTTCAGGCAGACACTTTAACCTCTGAGCCACCAGAGAAGCCCATGTGTGTGTGTATATAAACATATATATCCCCTCCCTATTGAACCTCCCTCCTCCCACCCAACCTCCAGTTTGTAATTATTGATGTGTGGAGTGTACCAAGGAATTGAGATAACTGTCTGTTGATTTATCAGTGCAAATATAGTTCCATTCAGTTCAGTCAGTCAGTCGTGTCTGACTCTGTGACCCCATGGATGGCAGCAGGCCAGGCTTCCCTGTCCATTACCAACTCCTGGAGTTTGCTCAAACTCATGTCCATCGAGTTGGTGATGCCATCCAGCCATCTCATCGTCTGTCATCCCTTTCTCCTCCTGCCTTCAGTCTTTCCCAGAATCAGGATCTTTCCCAACGAGTCAGCTTTTTGCATCAGATGGCCAAAGTACTGGAGCTTCAGTTTCAGCATCAGTCCTTCCAATGATTATTCAGGGTTGATTTCCTTTAGGATTGACTGGTTTGATCTCTTTGCAATCCAGGGGACTCTCAAGAGTCTTCTCTAACACCACAGTTTAAAAACATCAATTCTTTGGTACTCAGCCTTCTTTATGGTCCAACTCTTACATCCAAACATGACTACTAGAAAAACCACAGCTTTGACTATATGGCAAATATAGATTCTTCAGTAAATTATAAGTAAACTGCTCCACAGATGAAAAGAAACCAGAAATGTGAGCAAATTTTCTGGTTAATCTTGTTTGTATATCTCAATGTAGTCCAGTTTGACTTCCTATTGTTTGGGTTACTTTTGGCTTTAATCGCTAGTAATGGGGCTACTGTTCCTTCATTAGAAACTGAGATACTTTTCATGGTTTTCTTGTCATTCTGTAGACCTTCTAAGATGTTACCCTATTTCTTGTAACAGACTGAATTGTTTACCTTTTCATGTTAATCTTTGTATTTTTAAAATAATGTAAAACTTAAGTGTTTCTTCAAGCACATGCTCAATAATACTGATACGTACCTTGCTCTGTGTGAGGGCTATTACATTTCTTTTTGTACAATTAGAAGACTTATTCCTGTTGGCTTGCAACTTTCTCGTATCCTGAGGTGCCCAAACAGAAATTTGCTTCTCTATTTTTATGCCCAGCAGTTCACTCATAATTTATTCTTTGTTTTGAAAACTTGCTTGCACATACCTATCATGTTAAATCTCAGTCATTGTGTGAAATAGATATTGTAAAGCTGTTTTATAGACCCAGAAAACAAAGTTCAGGACAGCTATGTTGTTTGGGATTACAGAAAGTAATAAAAATCTGGAAATTGAGCCCATATTTCCCAACTACAAGTCTTGTCCTAGTCCTCTTAATAATATCATAATTGTTGTGTGTGTGTGTGTGTGTGCGCTCAGTCACTCAGTCATGTCCAACTCTTTGGACCCCATGGACTCCAACCCACCAGACTCCTCTATCCATGGAATTTTCCAGGCAAGAATACTGGAGTGGGTTGCCATTTCCAGCCCCAGGGGGTCTTCCTGACCCAGGGATGGAACCCTTGTCTCTTATGGCTCCTGCATTGGCAAGTGGATTCTTCACCACTGCACCACCTCAGAAGCCCCAATATCATGATTACTTTACATCATTTATTCCTTACAACAACTTGACTTTATATTGTATTTCAGACTCTCCTTTTCATAGAAATAGTATTCCAGCCTTATTTCCTTTTTGGAAAAGGAAATAGCAACCGACTCCAGTATTCTTACCTGGAGAATTCCATGGATGAGGAGCCTGGTGAGCTATAGTCCATGGGGTCACAGATAGTCAGATACGACTAAGTGACTTAACACTTATTTCCTTTTAATTTGGCCACATAGCTATACATTTTTTATATTTTCTTATGTAATTTTAAATTGTTTTATTATTTGCAGATATCAGTTCCCTTTCAACTTAAGAAAATAATAAAAAACTTGTTATAAACAAGTTCTATGAAATGGAATAAAGAATTTCCATATACCTTTCAGCCAGATTTATTTATTGGTAACATTTTGCTGTTTTCAGTTTATTATTTTCTCTCTCCTTCTTTCTCCATGTATATATAAGTATGCACACATACACACAAGTCTTTTTTTCTGAACCATTTCAGCGTAAGTTGCAGACATTATGCTCTTTTACCCCTAAAACACTTCAATATTGCCTAGGAAGTTCTTTTTCTTTTAAAAATTGGTTGTTAGGGACTTCCCTGGTGGACAGGGGATAGGAATCTGCCTGTCAATCCAGGGCACATGGGTTCAATCCCTGGTCCGGGAAGATTCCCCATGCCGCAGAACAACTAAGCCTGTGTGCTTCAGCTACTGAGCCCACACGCTATAGCTACTGAAGCCCGTGTGCCTAAAGCCTGTGCTCTACAGTAAGAGAAGCCACTGCAGCGAGAAGTTCCAGCACTGCAAAAAAAAGAGAAGGTTGTTAGATAAATCCAAGACTTCCTGGTGGTCTGGTGGTTAAGACTGTGTGGGTGAGCACAGGGTCCATCCCTGGCCCAGGAACTGAGATGGCGCATGCTGTATAGCACATCTCCCACTCCCCCAAAAGTTAGGGCTTTGTGATAGAATTCTTTATTTACTTTCTGATGTATGTTTCGTAGACGGATTATATTGTTTGGTGCGAGACCTGCAATTTAATTGAAATATTTTGTCATCAATGTTTCTTTGGACCAATTGTTATTGCCCCTCTTAGCTTTGTTCTTTTTTGGCTCTCGCCTCTGGTTTCTGACACACCTAGTTCAAGTGTGAGAGCTTTTTGCCTTACCCTACATAGGCCATTCAGAGCCTGAGAATCTTTTTCTGCTACTGCCTTTTTTCCTTTTGCTCCCTGAACTCACGGGTGTGTATCATAGGGCAGGCTGAGTTTCAGTGAGCTCTTCTCGGGGATACTGCTGCCAAGTTCTTTTGGCTTTGAGCAGAGTGGAGGCTTGGTCCTTGTCATTCCTTTGCAGCAGTTAAGCTGAAGGAATGCTGCATGGCCTGTTGGAAATTGCTTAGTGGCCTCCGGTGGGGTGTGAATGAGGGTGTGTGTAGAGAGTGGAGGGTCTTGTAGTCTGTGTGGGGGACGTGGGATCTTTCCTGGTGCTGTATGCTAATCATCAGGCAGTATTTATTGACTAGCACTGTGTTAGGAGCTTTTGGAATAACATAATAAAATGCATAGTTAAGTCACAGTAAGTAGTCAAACAATTCTATGTCTCCCACTTACCAACTTTGATTTGAGCAAGTTAATGTCTTTAAGCTTCCCTTTACACTTCTGTAAAATGGAACTATTAATACCTACTGATTGGACTGTTATAAAGATTGAATAAAGAATGTAGGTATTGTTTAGCACATGTCTGACACTAGCTAGTATTCCATTTCATACAGTCATGGTCAGGATATATGACTGACACCATATAAAACAAAGAGTAATAAAAACAAATAGAGAATAACATGACACTATAATGTATAATCAAATACTTTAATTGTGACCTGTAGATTATAAATGGTCTGGGAATTTAGAGAAGGGAAAGAACATTCTTGTGCAACCATTTAATGTTCCGATGCCTCAGCTTTTCCACTGAACGCACTATGGATAGTGCTAGGTGATCTGAGAAGGATGAAACTGTTACAGCATTTTTGGTTTTTTAGGTCATCCATATGATGGTGAGCAGGAAAGGAGAAGCTTGGGCAACTGTTAGAAACCAAATTTAATATTTAACCTTCTTAATTTTTTCCTTATGTGGACCTGGCGGCCTTATAAGGAAAACTTAAAGGTGAATATTAGAAGCATTTTCTTCCAAGGAAATTCTTACCTTTTGCTTCTTTGGCATTTTAATTAGTTGAAGATTATTGTTGGTCAATGCATGGCCTCTGATGGTGACTGCCTTGGATATAATCTGAGGATTAAGTGATTTGTAACCCAAATTATCTCTCTGATCCTCTGGCCAAAAAAAAAAAAAAAAGTAACATACAAACAAACAGGGCAGAAGAAGATTTCTTTTTTTTGGACTGAATATTAAGGACATATGGTTTACTCACCATGAAGGTTTCTCTGGGATGGGACATCTTTACTCAGTAAAGTGATAACATGCCCCTCCCACCTTTAAATAGGCTTTTATAGCCATAGGCATGTAAAACACCTTTAAAAGTTTCTGTACTCAAAACATCCAGAAGAAAATTTCAATTTCCCAGTTTGGTATGTGTTTACTTGGTAATTTTTTTCTTAGCCTGGTTGTGGAAAGTTCGCATTGGAATTTTATTTTTGTCCAGATCACCTTTCTTCTCCTAGAAAATTTGAGAGAAATCTCCTATGAAAGTAAGGCTGCTCACACCTTTTCCCCCTGCCGTTGAGTGTTTCTCCTTTTTGTTGTTGTTGGGCTTATTTTTTTGGTTGGGGGAGGGCTATGTATTGTTTGCCAAGGTTTCAAGTTTATAGTGTGAGGTGAGGCAACGTTGATCTTGGCAGAACAACACAAAGCTAGTAGAGTCGTTAAGTGACGCAAGCATTTGATTATTTATTTATTTTTTTCTTTCTGTTAAAGCTCTCTGGCACAGCTGGCTAGTCTGGTCACGGAGGAAAAGAGAAGAGATTTTCTGAGGTTGTGGATGGAATAATAGAAGATGTTTGGGGCATACTAAAGAACAGCAGAGCAACAACAGCAGAAACTCCATGTATTTCAGACAGACTTCTTAGCTTTCTGAAATGTATGTCAGTTGCTTAGAACCTGGGTTTTTACTTCAGAGGATGATGGGACAATGGGACAGGGCAGTAGAAGACGAGGAGAGTTGTGCTGGATTCTTGGTTGTCTGTCTGCCTCTCCTTCCATTTGGGACAATCTTCAGTCCACAGGAAGCATTATAAACAAGCCTAAAGAACACACTCGACCCTGATCCTGGATTCTGTTGGAGTTGAGGATTACAGCCACTTCACCAGGACTTTATGGAGGCAGTTCAAGAAAAATAGAAGGAAGCGGTACTCAAGGATTCCTCTGTTTGAATCTGTCCTGTGCCGTGTTAAATTTTAGGCATTGTTTGGAACAAGTTGAGGACAGCTCTGGCTTATGGATCTAAGGATGCCTGAGTTTCTTGAGCTACCTATATGATGTTTGAAAGGTTGTAAATTCAAAGTCCGTCAGCATAAATTTGTTAAATTCTGGATTCTCTTTAAATTAAGGACTTCAACAAAGACTAAGGACTCCCCCAAAGATACAAAATATTGTTTTCAGGCTAAATGTGAACAGTAATGTCTTGGAAGAGAAATTATTTTTCAGGGGGCCGTGGTAGTGTCCAGGGGATGTTTGCGCCTCGAAGCTCAACCTCCATAGCTCCCAGCAAAGGCCTCAGCAATGAGCCAGGACAAAACAGCTGCTTCCTCAACAGTGCCTTGCAGGTAAGGATAATTTCTTTTTGGTGAACTTTGACTTCCAGTTGTTGATGGCTGTATTTCTGATTACTTTTTAAAATCTAATACTTGATAGTCTCTGTTTGAGGTCAGCAGCTTAAGATCATTTTTTAAGTTCATGTCTGTGATCATAGGCAAGTCACTTTATCTGAGTCTCAATTACCTGATTTGTAAAAGAGATTAATAATGATAATAGAAATAATAACTAACTACTACTATTTACCTGCCTAAAGAGAGGTACATGGACTAGGTCATACTACTTGTTTAGTGACTTTTTTCCTGAATAGTCTCAACTGTTTCCTTTTTTTTCCATTTGAGACTAAGGTGTCTCATCACTCTGGTTGCTTTCCTCCAGTCTAGAAAGCAAAATTCTTTCCATAAGTCAAAGCTTTTCAGGTATGTTATTCTTGTCTCATAATATTCAGGCTCTCAGCACACTCACTGATTGGGGTCCAGTCTTTGCCCACTTCTTTGTCTCCTTCCTCTGAGCTCTCCTGTAGTATCTGATATGCTTACACAGAGCTGGTAGAAAATAAATTCCCTTAAGTTGATTATCTGCTCTGAATTTTCCCTTTTGATCTTGCTTGCCACGTTAGCCTTCTCAAAACCCCAGTGTTGACTGTCTGTCTGCCTGCCCTGCCCAATCAGGGCCATAGTGTGATAGATTCATCCCTCTCAGTCTAACTTCTCAAGTGATAACTTTCCCCTTTCTCTCCTCTTCAGAGTAAAAGTAAATCTTAAGATAATTAAAGTATTAATTAGCTCTACACCTCAGATATATGAGAAAAGTTGTCATGAGAGAGAAAAAGACATGACAACGTATTTGGTATAAAAGGCACTGGACTTAAGAATTAGGAGAACTGGGTTCAGGTTTTAGCCTTTCTTTAGACTAGCCTTGTGACTTTGTACAGGTAATAGTATTTTAGTTTTCTCACTTGTAGTTCAAGAATCTTGTCAAGCTTATTTACTTACTTATTTTGTATTATAAATTTTCATGCACACATCAACCAGGCTCAACAATGATTAACATTTACCATTGCCACTACTTAGTTCATCCATTGCCACTACTCAATTATAGAACACATAATTTATCCACATATACATATTTCTATATTTATACTTGAAGACATTGATAGTTTTGGAGTGCCTGTGATAATCTTGTTACAAGTTAAAAATAATTGTTTCTATGAGCTAATATTCTAACTTTTATGGTATGAAAGCTATGTTCACCACAGGTGTATTGAACCCATTACATTTATTATTAAAAGGTGTTACTTATTTGGGAGTGTAGCATATTTCAACAAACGTTGGAAATATATACCTGTAGATACCTAAGTATCAATGTGAAGATGCCCCAGAGGTGTCTATTATCTGGTACGCCTAAAGTGTAGTGCCTTTTCAGATATGATGCTTTTAAAATGTTTTCCAGGTAAGAGAAGCTTCTCAAGGCATTTATGCTGTATATTACACTGTTTCTTTTTTAACTAAAGTTCAAAGTTTATTCAGATTTCCTGAGTTTTTTACACAGTGTCTTTTTGTATTCCAGAATCCAATCCAAGATACTGCATTTACTTGTCACATCTCCTTGTCACACTCCTCTTGGCTGTGATAGTTTCTCAGTTTCCTTGTTTTGATAATCATGACAGTTTTGAATAGTACTAGTCAAGTATTTAAGTAGGATGTCCCATTATTGGAATTTGATATGATACTCATGATTAAACTGAGGTTATGAGTTTTTGAGAGAAACACCATAAAAGTAAAGTGCTCTTCTCATCACTTTCTGTCAAAGTTGCATTCTATGAACACATTGATCACTGTGGATTTTACCGTTATTTTTTTAATTCTGTTGACTTAAGGAGGTCACACCTCTCTCAGAAAGGTCCAAAAATGGAGAAATCTAACCAAGACAAAATTCCACACCACAATTCAAGCTTCTAAATTAAGTTTTTAAATGTTTTTGCTTTTCTTGTGTGGACCATTAAAATAAATCCTTATTCTGCAGTTTTTAACCCATAAAATACCTCTTTAGGATCACATTTGATATATGTCTATACCACATTTTCTCTGTATGATCTACTTTATATTTGAATTAGTGTTTTTTCCATAATATGGTCATCTGTGCCTCTGACTAGGTACTTCACTTTATTTGGACTTTTTTGGATACATTAGAAATGAACTTTTCTCTTGAGAGTAATGATGTCTTCTGTGACCATTACCTATGTTTGCCTGACTTCTTGATTTAAAGGGGGAGTTTTTGTAGCGTAG
Source organism: Neotragus moschatus (assembly GCA_006410615.1). Lineage (NCBI taxonomy): Eukaryota > Metazoa > Chordata > Mammalia > Artiodactyla > Bovidae > Neotragus > Neotragus moschatus. The sequence goes on from SJYA01003051.1 coordinate 169,007, forward strand.
TGAAGTGTCTTCGCTTTTCCTCAGGTTTTATGGCACTTGGACATCTTCCGACGCAGCTTTAGGCAGCTTACAACTCACAAATGCATGGGGGATTCCTGCATCTTTTGTGCTCTCAAGGTAAATACTTCAAACTTGTTTCTTGTCACTGTCATTAGGTTGCCAAATGATCAATACTGAGGTGGTTTGATATTCAGATTGCTGCTAAAGAATTTGTTGCTACATTATCTGCCTGTGGTTTAGTGCAAAGGATAAGTATGATTAATTTTGCTTGCTTCAAAGAAATACTACTTGGTATTCTATTTCTCTGAACCTTTTGCCCATATAACTCTATTTAATGTGATAGGGTTCTATTTACATGTGCTTAGACTTTTGAGTAATTATCTGAAAAGCTAATACTAAATTTTCATTTTGAAAAAACAAACAACCAGCTGTTTTTCATGGAATTAACTATTGTCTATAAAAGCTAAATTTAGCAGCAAACTGTTTCTATGAAGAAGAACCAATACTAAAATTTTCCCATTTTCCCATTCCCTAATATTTCCCATTATCACATGTAATAGACTCTTTATATTGGTTCCATTTTCATCTGACTCCAGTTTTTTCATTTCTGAATAAAGTGAAACTGAGGATTCATTTAGAGACAAATAAAATGGTGTAATGTGAGAGAGTTCTGATTCAGAGATTTTAGGTAAGTTGCTAAAGAGAAAGAACCAGGATGTATAAAAGGCCCATTCTCCATCAGTTTTCCAACATGTATCCTCTCTGTTTTCTTGGCCCAGATATACAATGCATTATTTGTGGTTGGATGATGAAGCTTCTAGGGTCATTTTTCAGTCTCATGAAGTCTGAATCCTTGGTTTGTCACAAGGATGCTCGGTTATGATCATTATTAACTTAGTTGTTTTTATATCTGAAAACAGGAATTATAACTGGAAAACTCCAGGATTATTTCCTAGTGAAATTTGCAACAGCTGAGTCAAAACAATTTTTTGGCCAGCATCAATTTGAAGTTTTACTCCGTGATAGGCTGATATCTCTGGAAAGAGATTACTGAGACTTCTGAACTTTTTGCCACTAGGGTCACAAATATCTTTTTTTTTTTCCTAATTCTTTGTTTGCAACAATTATAGCTTAGCAAAATATAGAATATAAATCATTGAAGACCTCCTTGGCAGTCTGGTGGTTAAGATTACATGTTTCCACCACAGGAGACATGGGTTCGATCTCTGGTTGGGGAACTAAGATCCTCTGTGCCTCTTGCTGCTACTGCTGCTAAGTCACTTCAGTCGTGTCCAACTCTGTACGACCTCACAGACAGCAACCCACCAGGCTCCCTCGTTCCTGGGATTCTCCAGGCAAGAACACTGGAGTGGGTTGCCATTTCCTTCTCCAATCCATGAAGGTGAAAAGTGAAAGTGAAGTTGCTCAGTCATGTCCGACTCCCAGCGACCCCGTGGACTGCAGCCTACCAGGCTCCTCCATCCATGGGATTTTCCAGGCAAGAGTACTGGAGTAGNCTTGGAAGAGAAATTATTTTTCAGGGGGCCGTGGTAGTGTCCAGGGGATGTTTGCGCCTCGAAGCTCAACCTCCATAGCTCCCAGCAAAGGCCTCAGCAATGAGCCAGGACAAAACAGCTGCTTCCTCAACAGTGCCTTGCAGGTAAGGATAATTTCTTTTTGGTGAACTTTGACTTCCAGTTGTTGATGGCTGTATTTCTGATTACTTTTTAAAATCTAATACTTGATAGTCTCTGTTTGAGGTCAGCAGCTTAAGATCATTTTTTAAGTTCATGTCTGTGATCATAGGCAAGTCACTTTATCTGAGTCTCAATTACCTGATTTGTAAAAGAGATTAATAATGATAATAGAAATAATAACTAACTACTACTATTTACCTGCCTAAAGAGAGGTACATGGACTAGGTCATACTACTTGTTTAGTGACTTTTTTCCTGAATAGTCTCAACTGTTTCCTTTTTTTTCCATTTGAGACTAAGGTGTCTCATCACTCTGGTTGCTTTCCTCCAGTCTAGAAAGCAAAATTCTTTCCATAAGTCAAAGCTTTTCAGGTATGTTATTCTTGTCTCATAATATTCAGGCTCTCAGCACACTCACTGATTGGGGTCCAGTCTTTGCCCACTTCTTTGTCTCCTTCCTCTGAGCTCTCCTGTAGTATCTGATATGCTTACACAGAGCTGGTAGAAAATAAATTCCCTTAAGTTGATTATCTGCTCTGAATTTTCCCTTTTGATCTTGCTTGCCACGTTAGCCTTCTCAAAACCCCAGTGTTGACTGTCTGTCTGCCTGCCCTGCCCAATCAGGGCCATAGTGTGATAGATTCATCCCTCTCAGTCTAACTTCTCAAGTGATAACTTTCCCCTTTCTCTCCTCTTCAGAGTAAAAGTAAATCTTAAGATAATTAAAGTATTAATTAGCTCTACACCTCAGATATATGAGAAAAGTTGTCATGAGAGAGAAAAAGACATGACAACGTATTTGGTATAAAAGGCACTGGACTTAAGAATTAGGAGAACTGGGTTCAGGTTTTAGCCTTTCTTTAGACTAGCCTTGTGACTTTGTACAGGTAATAGTATTTTAGTTTTCTCACTTGTAGTTCAAGAATCTTGTCAAGCTTATTTACTTACTTATTTTGTATTATAAATTTTCATGCACACATCAACCAGGCTCAACAATGATTAACATTTACCATTGCCACTACTTAGTTCATCCATTGCCACTACTCAATTATAGAACACATAATTTATCCACATATACATATTTCTATATTTATACTTGAAGACATTGATAGTTTTGGAGTGCCTGTGATAATCTTGTTACAAGTTAAAAATAATTGTTTCTATGAGCTAATATTCTAACTTTTATGGTATGAAAGCTATGTTCACCACAGGTGTATTGAACCCATTACATTTATTATTAAAAGGTGTTACTTATTTGGGAGTGTAGCATATTTCAACAAACGTTGGAAATATATACCTGTAGATACCTAAGTATCAATGTGAAGATGCCCCAGAGGTGTCTATTATCTGGTACGCCTAAAGTGTAGTGCCTTTTCAGATATGATGCTTTTAAAATGTTTTCCAGGTAAGAGAAGCTTCTCAAGGCATTTATGTTGTATATTACACTGTTTCTTTTTTAACTAAAGTTCAAAGTTTATTCAGATTTCCTGAGTTTTTTACACAGTGTCTTTTTGTATTCCAGAATCCAATCCAAGATACTGCATTTACTTGTCACATCTCCTTGTCACACTCCTCTTGGCTGTGATAGTTTCTCAGTTTCCTTGTTTTGATAATCATGACAGTTTTGAATAGTACTAGTCAAGTATTTAAGTAGGATGTCCCATTATTGGAATTTGATATGATACTCATGATTAAACTGAGGTTATGAGTTTTTGAGAGAAACACCATAAAAGTAAAGTGCTCTTCTCATCACTTTCTGTCAAAGTTGCATTCTATGAACACATTGATCACTGTGGATTTTACCGTTATTTTTTTAATTCTGTTGACTTAAGGAGGTCACACCTCTCTCAGAAAGGTCCAAAAATGGAGAAATCTAACCAAGACAAAATTCCACACCACAATTCAAGCTTCTAAATTAAGTTTTTAAATGTTTTTGCTTTTCTTGTGTGGACCATTAAAATAAATCCTTATTCTGCAGTTTTTAACCCATAAAATACCTCTTTAGGATCACATTTGATATATGTCTATACCACATTTTCTCTGTATGATCTACTTTATATTTGAATTAGTGTTTTTTCCATAATATGGTCATCTGTGCCTCTGACTAGGTACTTCACTTTATTTGGACTTTTTTGGATACATTAGAAATGAACTTTTCTCTTGAGAGTAATGATGTCTTCTGTGACCATTACCTATGTTTGCCTGACTTCTTGATTTAAAGGGGGAGTTTTTGTAGCGTAGTGAAGTGTCTTCGCTTTTCCTCAGGTTTTATGGCACTTGGACATCTTCCGACGCAGCTTTAGGCAGCTTACAACTCACAAATGCATGGGGGATTCCTGCATCTTTTGTGCTCTCAAGGTAAATACTTCAAACTTGTTTCTTGTCACTGTCATTAGGTTGCCAAATGATCAATACTGAGGTGGTTTGATATTCAGATTGCTGCTAAAGAATTTGTTGCTACATTATCTGCCTGTGGTTTAGTGCAAAGGATAAGTATGATTAATTTTGCTTGCTTCAAAGAAATACTACTTGGTATTCTATTTCTCTGAACCTTTTGCCCATATAACTCTATTTAATGTGATAGGGTTCTATTTACATGTGCTTAGACTTTTGAGTAATTATCTGAAAAGCTAATACTAAATTTTCATTTTGAAAAAACAAACAACCAGCTGTTTTTCATGGAATTAACTATTGTCTATAAAAGCTAAATTTAGCAGCAAACTGTTTCTATGAAGAAGAACCAATACTAAAATTTTCCCATTTTCCCATTCCCTAATATTTCCCATTATCACATGTAATAGACTCTTTATATTGGTTCCATTTTCATCTGACTCCAGTTTTTTCATTTCTGAATAAAGTGAAACTGAGGATTCATTTAGAGACAAATAAAATGGTGTAATGTGAGAGAGTTCTGATTCAGAGATTTTAGGTAAGTTGCTAAAGAGAAAGAACCAGGATGTATAAAAGGCCCATTCTCCATCAGTTTTCCAACATGTATCCTCTCTGTTTTCTTGGCCCAGATATACAATGCATTATTTGTGGTTGGATGATGAAGCTTCTAGGGTCATTTTTCAGTCTCATGAAGTCTGAATCCTTGGTTTGTCACAAGGATGCTCGGTTATGATCATTATTAACTTAGTTGTTTTTATATCTGAAAACAGGAATTATAACTGGAAAACTCCAGGATTATTTCCTAGTGAAATTTGCAACAGCTGAGTCAAAACAATTTTTTGGCCAGCATCAATTTGAAGTTTTACTCCGTGATAGGCTGATATCTCTGGAAAGAGATTACTGAGACTTCTGAACTTTTTGCCACTAGGGTCACAAATATCTTTTTTTTTTTCCTAATTCTTTGTTTGCAACAATTATAGCTTAGCAAAATATAGAATATAAATCATTGAAGACCTCCTTGGCAGTCTGGTGGTTAAGATTACATGTTTCCACCACAGGAGACATGGGTTCGATCTCTGGTTGGGGAACTAAGATCCTCTGTGCCTCTTGCTGCTACTGCTGCTAAGTCACTTCAGTCGTGTCCAACTCTGTACGACCTCACAGACAGCAACCCACCAGGCTCCCTCGTTCCTGGGATTCTCCAGGCAAGAACACTGGAGTGGGTTGCCATTTCCTTCTCCAATCCATGAAGGTGAAAAGTGAAAGTGAAGTTGCTCAGTCATGTCCGACTCCCAGCGACCCCGTGGACTGCAGCCTACCAGGCTCCTCCATCCATGGGATTTTCCAGGCAAGAGTACTGGAGTAGGGTGCCATTGCCTTCTTCGTCTGTGCCTCTTAGTGCAGCAAAAAAACAAACAAAAAAAAAAAATTTAAGAAAATAAATTATTGATTAATTGAGGAGTTTAAATATGAAATTTGAAGAAAACCAGAGTTTTACAAGTTGTGAAAACATATCTGACTATACCCATTCAGACAGAAGTCCATTCAAAAGACCATTTGGCTTGATTTTCTGAAAGGTACATTGACATTAAGTATCTAATTTTAGATAGACAAGAAACAGTGATCCTTTGGCCATCAAATCCAAGGGAAGTCTGGTTCATGACATTAAAACAAAAAAAACAGGGCAAATTACTTGCTAGGGATATGTGAATCCTGGGGAAATACCTGGTAGGAGAATCTTCTACAGATAGAATTTCTACAGATAGATTTCTACAGATAGAAAACTCCTGTCTGTACCAGGAAGAGATGATGGCACTTACGTGACCCTCTGACATGCCTTTGATTAGTTAGGACAGTGCCGTATTCTTCACTGACCCAGACTGGACTCTGGAGAATTGGTTGTCACTGTCTTGTTATATTTCATTTTCTAGAGGGACAAATTTTTACTTTATCATAAATCAATAGAATTATATAAGTCAGAGAGATAAAGAAAACCAACCGCTAGACTTCACGGGACACTTCCTCAGACATCTAGTTTTTCAAGCTAGAGGGCTAAGGCTGTATCTTGGGAGTTTTTCAGAGAAGCAGTTGCTTATGATAGGTGAGTAAATGGGCTTAGTGGATCAAAGATTATGATTTAGGACTTTCTGGCTCTGAGGATGTGTTGGAATTCTGGTGCTTTCCTCATCAATCACGTCATTGCCTGGTCTGTCACGGCATTAGATTTCTTTTCCTTCACTGATGCTTTTGCTACGTAACGTGAAAGTTGCTCGGTCACATCTGGCTCTTTGTGACCCCATGGAGTATATAGTCTAGGGAATTCTCCAGGCCAGAATACTGGAGTGGGTAGCCTATCCCTTCTCCAGGGGATCTTCCCAACCCAGGAATCAAACTGGGGTCTCCCGCATTGAAGGCAGATTCTTTACCAACTGAGCTATCAAATTTGCTATCTTGGAAGATTAAAAAGTTGATTTCTTTTCCTAAAATGCTTTTCAGTCCCTCAGTGCTAAATAAATGTTTAAATAATTAAGCTCTAGTTTTTAAGTTTTAGAAGAAACTATGAGGGAATATCATGGCCTAAGTGATAGAGAGGATTTAACAAGTCATGAAAAATACAAAGCTAAAAAGTTTGACATATTTTACTATAGAAAATTCAAGAACTTCTGTTCATCAGAGGATTCCGTAAAGACAGTAAATATACAGGGCAACAAATTGTGAGAAAGTGTTTGCGTTATATATAGTCAACAAGGATTGATATCTCGCATAGCACTTAGAGAACGTCCATGAGGAATAAGTAAAAAATAAAATGAGTCAACAGAAAAACTAACAAAAGACATAAATAGACATTTCTCAGAATGGGAAAGCCAGTTAACTTTTAAGGATATGAAAGAGGCTTACCCTCTTTAGTAGTCTCAGTCAGTTCAGTTCAGTCGCTCAGTTGTGTCCGACTTTTTGCGACCCCGTGAATTGCAGCATGCCAGGCCTCCCTGTCCATCACTGACTCCTGGAGTCCACCCAAACCCATGTCCATCGAGTCGATGATGCCATGCAACCATCTCATCTTATGTCGTCCCCTTCTCCTCCTGCCCTCAATCTTTCCCAGCATCAGGGTCTTTTCCACTGAGTCAGCTCTTCACATCAGGTGGCCAAAATAATTGGAGTTTTAGCCTCAACATCCATTTAGTAATCTAAAAATGTTAATTAAACCATACCCTTCAGATTAGTAGAAATTTAAAAATTGGATAAAATTGTTACCTAAAAGGTAGAATAATGAGAATTTATGTACATTGTTGATTGGAATATAAATTGATACCACTATTTAGGAAACCAAGTTGTCATTGCATTTGTCAAAAAAAATTGAAGTAACAGGTATCCTACTACTCAGTAATTCTACTCCTCGATATTCCCTGTAGAAAACTTCCTATACATACATACCAGAAGATATATTAGAGGATATTTAAGGTAGTATTTTTCTATGATTACAGAAAAATGGAAGCAACCCATTCCAACTATAGTGTAATAAATTAAAAATTATGGTTTATTCCCAGAGTAAAATACTATATAGTAATGATAATGAAATATTTGGCAGCTACATATTTCAACTTAATCACAGAAACATTGCAGACACTCCTTGACTTATGATGGCTTAACTTATGATTGTTTTCACTTTATGATGATACAAAAGGGATATGCATTCAGTAGAAGCCTTATTTTGCATTTTGATTTTTTTCCTGGGCTAGTGATATGTGATATGATACTTTGTTGTGTTGCTGAGCAGCTATAATGAGAGGTCAGTCAGCCACAGTCAGTCATTCCCTGTCAGCCACACAATCATAAGGTTAAACCAGCCAATACAGTTATAACCATTCTGTACCCATACAACCATTCTATTTTTCACTTTCAGGATTCAGTAAATTAGATCAGATAGTCACTTTACAGTAAAGTAGGCTTTGTATTAGATTGTTTTGCCAAACTGTAGGCCAATGTATATGTTCTGAGCATGTTTAAGGTAGGCTAGGCAACCCATTCCAATATTCTTGCCTGGAAAATCCCATCAATGGAGGAGCCTGATAGGCTACAGTCCATGGGGTCATGAAGAGTCGGACACAACTGAGCGACTTCACTTTCCCTTTTCACTTTCATGCATTGGGGAAGGAAATGGCAACCCACTCCAGTGTTCTTACCTGGAGAATCCCAGGGATGGGGGAGCCTAGTGGGCTGCCGTCTGTGGGGTCACACAGAGTCAGACACGACTGAAGTGACTTAGCAGCAGCAGCAGCAGGCTATGATATTTGGTAGATAAGTTACATATATTTTCAGTAGGTTGATTGGGATGTAATCCCATTGGTTTCCTAAGATGATTGGTTTCCTCTCATCTCTAAGAGCAGTAGAGATGCAATCTCATTGAATGAAAAAAGCAAGTCACTGCAGACTGCTAAACTATGATTCCATTTATATACAAAACAAAAACAGGCAGAACTAAATAACATATTGTTCAGGGATACATACATATGATAAAACTGTAGAGAAAAAAGGAATGATTTTCACAAAATTTGGGGTAATGGTTACCTCTGGAAGGTGGAATGGGGAGGATATAATCAACTGGGGGGTCTCAAACTCAATTTTTCCATTTTTTTAAGTTGTGTGGTAAGCACATGGGCATTTGGTTGTTATACACCCATCCTGTTTGTTCTTTATTTGAATGATGATTTTTATTATAGAAAAATACAGCAATCTAGAAAGCCTGAAGTATAAAGAGGGAAACGAAATAGTGTGTATTCCCTCATGGGGGTCGTCATTTCGCTTTATGCCTCCTCTCTGGTCTGTGATATTTCTAGTAATAAGTCTTTTTGCCCACCATTTTAGTAAAAAGAGTACTCCCCCGCCATCCTTATATTGCTNGAAAGCCTGAAGTATAAAGAGGGAAACGAAATAGTGTGTATTCCCTCATGGGGGTCGTCATTTCGCTTTATGCCTCCTCTCTGGTCTGTGATATTTCTAGTAATAAGTCTTTTTGCCCACCATTTTAGTAAAAAGAGTACTCCCCCGCCATCCTTATATTGCTTTTCCATCTCTAATATCTTCCTATTTGTTTGAACCTAAGACTGCCCTGGAGTGATATTTTGAAGTTACTCCCTTCTTATAACCCTGGAGCGGCTTCCAATTGTCTGTTAAATCACTTTAAAAAGCAAGATTATAGATGTGTAGAAAACTAATTTCACACTTCCTTTTCCCTTCCTCTCCTTCCCAAGACTGTGTTTCAGCTATGACAGTAGATAGTGCACATAGTATGCCTGCTTCTTAGATGCACATCACAGACGTCATTCACTCTGCCTGGATCCCTTGTCAGCCCAAACAATAGCATAATGATAGATAAAACAATGATACATCCGTTTTGAATCAAACCACATCTACCTGTCAGAACTCTTTTCAGAATTTATCTTCTTTATGAAGTTTTAAAAATATTCTCTCTATGTAGATCTGTGATTGACTTAACAGTGTTTGGCATGGCTGAGTGGGTTTCTTCTCTCTTGGTGTTATGCTCAGTGCCTTGACCTTGATATAAACACAGCTTTTCTGGGTTCGTATAGTCTTTTAGTTGCCATACCTTCCTCTAGGTGATCTTCCCAACCTAGGGATCAAACTCAGGTCTCCCGTATTGCGGGTAGATTCGTTACTATCTGAGCCATTAGGGAAGCCTGAGTCTTTTAGTAGTTCTTGGCGTTCTTGTAACGGAGTTTGGGTATTGCCTTTTTCTTTCTGTCTTATATTCTCTCTCACTTTGTCTTGTTTAACAGATTTTCATATTGTGACATTTAGCCTCATACTTTTTTTAGTAGGTCCACTAATCTCAGCCTTCAGGCCTCATTTAGTAAGGGAAGAGTGAGATATGCAGGGGTTGGGGTGGCGACAGGGAGGGGAGTCGATGATGGTAAAGGTCAGCTGGTGAAAGAGTGAAAGCCTAGGGTTCTGGCAGCAAAGCAGTTATATGGTATCCTATGGTTAAGTTACATGTTAACTTTGTGGTGACCAGTGTGGGCATAATTCTTTATTTTTTTCTCTGTGAGTATAATTGTAAATATTTTTCTATTTAAAAAATTAGGGGAATATTTGATGAAGCCAGTAAGAATTCCTTTTTGCTGATACTTCATGATCTGTTAGTGCTAAGTTTTATCCCTGAATTTGAAATAGTCTGCAAAACTTGCCAATTCTATAAAGTGAGAATTCTTTATGTTAGACCATAATTGCTTATCTCTAGAACCTACTATTAAGGTATTAAGGGCAAAAAGAAACACAAACGTTCCTCGAGGAGTCAGAAGTTAGCCAACTTTTTCTTAATCTGATGTTTGGATGAAGGATTTGCCCTTCCAAGTCTGGCTGAAAGATACGCATCCTTGCTCTTTCTCTAGTTGTTTACTTTACCTAGCACCTTAAATATACATTTACTATTGGCCTTATGTGGATACATTTGGATCATGTCTATTTTTTTCTTTTGGTCTATGAATGTCTGTCCATAATCCTGTCTTACACCCTTCACTGGTATAGTAGAATATGTTGTGTCCAGTACTTTTGGTGATTTGTACACAAAACCACAGAAATGGACTAGTCCATTTCTTTTGGTCCTGAAAAATATACTGTTGGCTTTTTTTTTCTGTGTTACTTAACATTAAGTCCCTAAAGTAATTGCAGCGTCAAAATCTTGCATGCAAATTCTTAATGAAGAATTTGTTAGTCTTTCTGCTTACTTTGAACCAGGATTTCTTTCAACTCTGATTTAGCAAATATAAGGGACTTGTGTGCTAATTACCCTGTCCCTTCTAGAACACCAAATTTACTCCTATCTAGTATTATTGACCTAAACCGTTGTCATGCCTATAGGCAGAGCTCTTACTCATATTGAATCTGCTCGTACACCCTGGCCCCCAGGGTACGACTTTACTTTAGTGTTGGTTTATTTATTTATCTCTATCCAGAGGAGGAAATCCGTCCTCTGTACTTAGTATGCCACAAAGATTTTGTTCTCCTTCCAGGGATTGTACTAGAGGCTTTGCAGTGCCAGGATGTAGGACAGAGTGTTTTTTGTTATAGGCAAAGAAGAATGCTGCATTGATTGATTAAATCCAATAAATCTTTTCAATTAGTGAAATTTTTTTTTTTTAAGACTTAGTATGAGGCCTAAAAGCCTCGGAGAGGTGGTGATGATGGAGGTAGGGATGGAGGAAATAGGTTTTTGTACATTATGGTGTCCTGGAATGTGTAAGTCTGTATCTGTAGAGCAGTAAGACTGTTGTGAAGGAGCGGTAAAGTCTATGTTCTGCCGACTGCTCACTTGTTAACTGGGAGGAAATTTGAGGATTAAGGGAACAAATCTCAATATTTCTTGATTTTGTACCATGTAGCTGTTCCTATACTGGGGACTGAAACATACACATATGGAGTAAAGTGGTATAAGGAATTACAGTCTGGTCATTTTTGCTTGTTTGTTTTTTCTGTAGATTTTAGGAATCGAAAGTTCTTCATTGTCTTGTAGTCATTGCCACTATCAGAAAACAATAAACCCATTATCCTGGACTATGTAAACTAGGAAATTAGATTTCTGGTATGTTACACAGAAATTTTAGCTCGTAACACATAGCCCTCACATAAGGAAGGTCCTTTTGTCTAAGGCACGTGTCTAAGTTGAACTCCATTGTTTTGCCTGTTTGTGGAATATGACTGTATTTTTGTGATCTTTTGGTTAACCTTTCTTAGTCTTTTTTTTTAAACTTTTTTGCCACACTGCACACATGGCATGCAAGATCCCTGACCAGGGATGGGACCTGTGCCCCCTACAGTGGAAGCACAGATTCTTAACCGCTGGACCACTGGGGAAGTCCCTAACTTTTCTTAGTTTTAAAGTTGTGTTAGTCTGTCCCTAAGTTTTCTGAGTTAATTTAACAATTGACCTAACTTGGATAGTATAAAATTTAAACTCTTATCCTTTTAAAAATTATATATGTGCAGCTGAGTCTCATTGCTGTCCACCTGAAACTATCACGGCATTGTTAATTGGCTATGCTGCTACTCGTAAGTCGCTTCAGTCACGTTCAACTCTTTGTGACCCTATGGACCGGAGCCCATCAGGCTCCTCTGTCCGTGGGATTCTCCAGACAAGAATACTGGAGTGGATTGCCATGCCCTCCTCTGGAGCATTCCTGACCCAGGAATCAAACCTGCCTCTCTTATGTCTCCTGCATTGGCAGGCAGGTTTTACCACTAGCATCACCTGTTAATTGGCTATACTCCAATATAAAGTTAAAAAAAAAAAATGAAATTCTAGAGTTCAGAATTTTACATGATATTTCAAATAGAGAATATGACGACAGGGGAAAATATAGTAGATCACCATGATTCTTTCCTTTCCAGAGTTTATGGCAGAACCTGAAACTTTTACAATCTCACAATCCTTGTGCTTGTCCAGAAGGGTTCCATTTTTTATTTCCCCATGGAGTAAATGGTTAGGATATTGATTCTCAAAATTTGATTTGAATACTGTTGGTAATCTATATGGTCCTACATTTTTGATCTTGGCAAAAACTAGCAGATTAACTTTAGTTTAGCTCAATATTAGTTTATGATTTCCCACTGAAAGCAGTACTGTTCCCTGATGAATCTGACCTATTTATGCCTCTGTGTCTACCTGTCCAGCGTCTTGAAGTCTTGGTATTTCTATCTGTGTCTCTACCTTTGTGTGTATGTGGGTGTCTTTTTTGTATGAGTGGGAGGAATGAGTGTGAAAGGTAGTTTATGATGGTCTTTTACTTTACCACTGCAAGTCCAAGGTTTTAGATTATGAACTAAGTGCAAATAAAGCCCTGAACTCGTTAGGAGATAATGGTATTGATACCTGAATTTAATTTAAAGGAACTAATATAGGATATGTGGTTAATTTTCTAATTAGGAAGTCCAGAGGCTATTTTAATCCATCAAGTTAAAGAATCCCAGGAGAGAAACTGGCCAGCTGTTCTCTGCCTCCCCCAAAGTTTGAGCAAGCGTTTCTGTTGAACTGACTGGATACCTTTTTCTAAGAGTGTGGTAATAGTATTACGGTTATGTTTTAAACTAGAAGTGTTCTTATTTTTTAGAGGCATCTCCTGAAATATTTACAGATGGATAATGTCTGGTATTTGTTTCAAAATGATCTGGGAAAGGGGTGAGTGGGTAGGTGATATATATAGAATAAGCTTGGCCACAGACCAATAATTGTTGAAAATGGATAATGGGTACAAGGGAAATTTATTGTGCCATTTTGTCTAACCTGATATGTTTGAATGTCTTTGCAATAAATGTTAAAAATCCAGTGTTACTGTTTTGGGTGCCAGAATGGTAAACATTTAAACATTCTCCTCTTGAAAGAAAACGTTCAACTTTCTTTTGAACACACAAAACTAGGGTGAAATTTCTCTCTTTCAGTGTCAGTGACCCACTAGGAGTAGCTCCTTTATCTTCCTTTCAAAGGATTTTGTTTACAAACAGGCTCAATTGGCCATATCTAGGTTTAGGATTTATCTAGGTGTATGATTTCCAGGAGATGTGGGGGGAAAAAAAGATAGTTATAAGAGCCAAAATTATAGATTTGGGAAGCTCAGAGCAAGAAGAGAAATCCAGAGAACTGAGTTAGTAGCAGTGTGTAACATGCGTCATGCCTTTGTAGAAAATATTGCTGGACACCTCTCAGAGGTGAGTTGGACTGCCAGCTAGGGCACTTTCCAAAAACCTTGGGTCCATAAAGCATCAAATTTAGTGACAGCCTTTTTCCTTGACCTGTATCTTTCCTACTCATGACTTCTTGATACAAAGCTAGGAAGTTCTGAGAGAGAAATCAGCTATTCCTTGCTTAAAGACAAAGTCTGTGTTTTAGGGGAAAGAAAAAAAAAATCTCAAGCAACAGCTGCATTTGTACATGCCAAAGTACAAAGACTTTCTGTCTTTATGGTGCTTTTATCTTATTTACATGGTTTTTACTAATCCAAATAATTATATGCTCATGTGGGTAGAATTGTTTTGCTACTTGATCCAAGAGAGATGGGTGGGGAAGCACCTGCTTTTAGTCATTAAAGTCTTGTTGCTTTTGCACCACATCCAAGAAAATAGTTAATAAACAAAAAGTAATTTGCCTTTTCCTGAGAATGAAAAGGAACACCTCTTTGGTTTCACTCTGTGAAGAAGAGCAGAGAGAAACCTCAAAGTTAGGTTTTCTATTTATTGAAATGAAACTGACAGGGACCCCACAGAGGAAAATGATTCCTGGGTTTTGGTTCTTCCTGCCCTCTCTCCCTCTCTGCCATAGAACTCAGCAACTGGAAGAATACCAGTTTTTGTTCCTTATTGGTGCTACCACCTGTTCTTATTGCTGAACTAAATGTTCTTGGCTTTCTTTGGTGTGAATAGGATCTCCCTCTGGGAAAGGTGGAAGGAGGGCAAAAAAAGGGAACAGGAGAAGGCTCGTTCCAGCCTTGTGCTCATGTGAGAGGGACACACAGGGTTAGTGTGCTGCCCGAACAGAGGGGCTTTGTGCTACAGCTTCTTCCAGAGCTGTGGCTCCACAGATGCATGCTGGGCAGGCTTAGGCTGCACCATCCCTGATGCACATGCTTGTTCCCAGCAAGACCGATAATAATTAAAATAAGAAAAGAAGGAAGATGCAAGCAGAGGCTATTCTGAAAAGATATTCAGCGTGTATGGAGAAAGCTGTCTGTAATTAAGAGGTTAGAAAAGAGTAGCGTGGAGATGATGCCACTGAACGCAAGAGCCAGATCTGTTGTTGCACATGCAGTGGATGCAGGCAGAGCTCTGACTTTAAGTCTTTCTTTCCCTTGTTATCTAGGTCATGGGAAAGCAGCCTCTTAAATACAAGCGGCAGAATAGAGAAGAGTTTCAGCCTTCGTACCCAGATCTCAGAGACTGAGGAGGTAGCTCAAGGCAGAAGTGTATCTGACTCAAGGCCTTTCTTCATAGGTCAGTGCAGGCAGTAACCTAAAATAACTCCCAAATAGAATGGTGATGATAATAACAGTTAGCAGTTAGATAGCACTTTCATACTGTCAGACTAAGATATAAGTATCTGTCTAAGATATAAATATAGATAATTTATGTAATCCTTAAATAATCCTAGGAGGTAAATACTATTATTAATTCTCTTTTAGAAGAGGAAACTAAAGCCTAGAGAAGTTAAGTAACTTGTCCAAGGTCATATAGATGATAAATAATAGGGCTGGGATTTTGAACATAAATAGTATGGTTCCAGAGTCCATACTATTATGCTATTATGCTATGCCATCTCTCCGTGGAGCTCTGTCCTTTCTCAAACAGGGTCATCAAAGCCATAAAGTATTTTGAGTGACTATTTTCTTAATTCTTGCTAGGATGGTAGCATAACTAGTACTATGTGTAGGAGAGAAGTTAATTCATTAGGAGCTGTTGATGCCTTTGAGTATTAAGACTTAATTCTTGAGGAAGCCCAGTTGAGAAAGACTGAAGGGGCTGTAGTTTGCATTTGTTGTGTTTGTACAGAACTGTCCTGAAACTAATTTCATATTGGTTTGTTTTGGAACTGATTGTGGGCTCTGAACAAAGGACCAAACCTTATCCGTCCCTTGCCCAAGAGCATTGATGCTTTACCATTAGTGACGGAGAAGAATGACAGGTGGGAATATGATAGTGGTTACCAAGTTTGGCCATGCTAAAGTGACTCTCATTATATCATCAAGTGTTCAGATCACCATATGTAGAAGCAGTCACTACTTCTTTTCCTACTTTGCTTTTCCTTTTTTCTTCACATTTTCCCAAGTTTCAAAATACCATTGGTCACTTGATCGGTATCCAGTTGCCCTCTGGGAGTGTTTGAATGTGGACCTAGACCTGGTCTAGTTTAAGGGATCACTGATAGACGTTCTTTCACTTCCAGCAACAAATTATGGGAGATCTTGCTCTGCCTTTACCTGATCTTATAAGAGACTTTTTAAAACTTTCTAGGTCAATCTAAAATAACTTAAAAGTAATTATAAGAGACCTCTGCTCCCAACTCCATGCTTGTTAAATAATACTAAATATGGTTTGTTGGTACTGCCTCCTTCATATCATAGACTTGTTTTATAGGCAGATAATAGCCAGGTACATGGTAAATTGTTCCCAAGTTACTATAGGGATAGATGTTCAATGTGTATGAGGTGGAATGATGATATTAAGAAAATAGTGTGAAGAAAACAGTTCCTACTTAAAATTAGAAGAATGAGGTTTAGTCCCATTTTGCTTGAACTGGTTGTATTACTTTAAAAATTTTCACTCAGAAAGTTGATTCTTCATCTGCGTAAAAAGAGTAGGGACTTAATATTTTCCCTTGATAAGATCTACCCATATAAAATCATTCATTCATTTAAAACTAGATTTTTAAAAATTAAAAAAAAATTTTTTTAAATTTATTTATATACTATTTTAGCTGTTGCAGGGTCTTCGTTGTTGTGTGGTTCTCTGTCCAGTTATGGCGAGAGGGGCCACTCTCCAGTTGCAGTGTGAGGGCTTCACTTCTCACCATGGTGGCCTCTCCTGTTGCGGTGCACGGGCTCTAGGAACTGTGGCTTCAGTAGTTGGGGCGCTCAGGCTCAGCAGTTGCGGTTTCCTGGCTATAGAGCCAGCCTCAGTAGCCATGGCGCACAGCTTAGTTTCTGTGCAACATGTGGGACCTTCCCAGGCCAGGGATCGAACCTTTGTCTCCTGATTGGCAGGTGGATTCCTTATCACTGAGCCACCAGGGAAACCCGAAAACTAATTGTTGGTAGCCTTTTACATGCCAGTACTATTCTTGGTGCTGGAGTATAGCAAGGAATTAAAGGATAGAAATTTCTGACTTCATATTCTAGGAAGTGCAGTTAGACAATAAGTAAATAAAATATATGGTATGACTGTTGGTAACAAGTGCCATAGGGAAAATTAAAACAGGTAAACGTGGGAGGTTTAGAAAAAGTGGGTGAGGCTTGCTGTTTTAAATAGAGTGATCAAGGAATACTATATTGAGAAAGTAATGTTTGGATAAAAATCTGAAGGGAATGAGTGACTGAGGTACTGCAAATAAAGTGTTAGGTAAAATGAGGACCAAGAGGTAGCCAATTTAGGTTGGTGGGACCTCTTATTGTTAGCTCACATAGGTAGGTTGATAAAAGTGATCTCATTTCTGGTCTCATTCATAAGTCTGAAAAATAACCCTGGATTATTTTTTTTATATGAATAATTACTAACAAGGATTTCAGGAGCGTGGCCTTCTTTGTCATGTTGATATGTAACTCACTGTTGGGGGAGTAGTTTATCTGGGTGGCTTAGTGTGGATTTGGGCCATGTGATGTCAGCAAACACGTTCTAATCTCAGGGTGGAAGGTCTAATACCACTGGGGAAGACACCTCAAGCCAGGTGCCACTTGTTGCCTCTCTTTGTTTCCATTCTCTGCGTATCACGTTCATCAATGTTTCAAATACAGGTAAAGATGGAGAAGGCAGATACATTTAGTTACACCAAAATAAAGAACTGCTGCGCTTGAAAGATACCAGAAGACTAGGAGAAGGTATTTGCTTAAGTAGTACTCACAGAAGACCCAGAAAAACTAATGCAGTTAGAAAGACTGAAATTAACCAGTTTGACTATATTAATTGCTGACAAGTATACAGGGAAACTTATTTATATTCATGCACTGGTAGAAGTTTAAGTTGCCATAATCTCTTTATAATAGCAAAAAAGTGGAGACTGCCCAAATTTCTGTCAATTAAAAAATGATAAATTGATGTGATAGAGTAACCTGATGTAATGCCATACAGCAAGGAGAAGTGATGAAATGTGTGGATAACCTCAAAAATAATGCTGAATTTTTTTTTTTAAAGAAAAATTCAGTGTGATACTTTTTACATAAAGAACATATACACACAAGCATGCTATATGTTATTGAGAGATAAATATACACACACACTTACAAATATATATAAAATATTAAAAACAAAAGATTGTGCTATGAACTCATGATATTGAGTGACTGGTCTTAAAGGGGACTTTAGCTTTATCTGCAGATTAGAAGTAAACATGATACAATGTTTATTTCTGAGTGTTATACATGTACGTATTTGTTATTCCTTTTACTTTTGGGTAATTTTATAGTAGCTAAACAGTTTAAAAGAAGAGGGCCAGATTTCATAGGATGAGTCACCAGAGAATAATTAACCAGTTTATTGACATGTAATTTATCTTTATTTACTATAGACCATTTATCTCATTATATATCAGAGGAAATGAGATAACTACATTTCTTTAATGCATGACAACAGTCTCTCCTAATGTGTCCTTAATGGTATTTCACACTCAGATGGAAGAGCAAGGATCCTTATGAGCTCATGTCATGCCCATTCTTATGAATCTTGATTTTTACTTTTTTTGTTACTTACTGCAGGCATATCAACTCCTGGAAGGTACATTTGGTTCCATAGCTATAAGCATGGAGATGCTAGCATAGCAGACTGGGATGCATAGAAGCTGAGTAACAGCATTGTGCTTTTCCCCTTGTCTAACCTCTTCTCCACAGGGAATCTTTAACCAGTTTCAGTGCAGCAGTGAAAAAGTGCTTCCATCTGACACTCTCCGCAGTGCCCTGGCAAAGACTTTTCAGGATGAACAGCGTTTCCAGCTGGGAATTATGGATGATGCCGCGGAGTGCTTTGTAAGTGCTGGCCTCTGGCCCTCTTTGATATGGGGTGAGACTATGGATGGCCTCCATCAGGGCCTTGTTACTTTACTGTGGTATTTACTGTGTTCCTCATCTCTACAGCTAGCACTAGACTTTCCCTAGTTTCTCAGAGCTCTAAGTTGTCTCTGCTGAGTATGAATTCATTTTCAGTATGAATTGCCTAGTGGGCTTATTCTTTTTCCTTCAGGCTTAGGGTCATTTCGTGCTTGCCGTTGCACAGGACAGTAGCTCTCACCTTCAGAGGAGACAAGGCTCATTATATAAATATAAATTGCTGGGTCCTACTCTCTTGAGTTTCTGATTTGGTAGGTTTGGAGTAGGGCCCAAGAATATCTGTAACAAATTCCTAGGTGGGCTAATCCTGATACTACTGGTCTGGGGAACCGCACTTTCAGAGCTCCTGCATTACCCAGGATAATTAAATAGAGAGCAGCTGAGTCCTTAGCACAACCATGATGTGCTACTTTTGGTGACTTTTAGTAGATAAGCCTCACTTTTTTCAACTCCAGGTGCCACCTGTCAATCTTCAGAAGGCTCTCTTTGTGCAACTATTAAACAATCTGAGTAATGTACATCCTATTACAGGTTAAAATGTGTCCCTGAGAAACTGGATCCCTGATTTATTGCTGGTAGGAATCTGTAATGATCTAGCCACCCTTGAGAACACTTTGGCAGTTTCTTTCTCCCCTGGCTGCACTGCACAGCATGTGAGGTCTTAGTTCCCTGACCAAGGGTTCAATCCATGCCCACTGCAATGGGAGTGCAGAGTCATAACCACTGGACCACCAGGCAAGTCCCCTGGCAATTTCTTAAAACACTAAACTTGAAAACTACCATAAGATTCAGAAGTTAGATTCCTAGGCATGAATCCCAGAGAGATGAAGACATATGTTCATATGAAAACCTATCCATGAATATTCATAGAAGCTTTATTTATAATAGCCCCAAGTAAAAAGCCCCAAATACTTTTAATGGATAGATGGTGAGACAAACCGTGGTACTTCTATGCCATGGAATACTATGCAGCAGTAAAAGTAAACAGTTGACGTGCAGCTACTTGAATGATCTAAAGGGAATTATGTTGAGTGAAAAATGCAGTATTAAAAGGTTGATCCCATTTATATAGCATTCTTAAAAAAATTATAGGAGAGCATATTAGTGGTTGCTAATATGTTAAGGTTGGGATTGAATGGGTAAAGTTATTAAAGGATAGCGTTAGGGAGCTTTGTGGTGATGAAACAGTTTTATATCTTGATTGTGGAGATGTTTACACGACTATACATGTGATAAAACTGAATCAAGCTTTACAGACCCACAGATGAATGTATGTAAAGCTAGTGAAATCTGAACAAACTCTGGATTGTGCTGATGTCCATTTGCTGGTTTGGGTATCATACTATAGTTATGTAAGATGCCTTCTGTGGAGGAGACTGGGTGAAGTGTACATGGACTGCCTATACAATTTTGGGGGGGAAACTTTCTGTGAATTGGTAATTATTTCAAATTAAAAATTTTAAAAATATATCAGAGATATTCTCACCTCCCAGAAGGATTACTGTCTCTCTAAGTAAACTGCCAACAAATTTGTGCTTTTCTTTGTTAAATGTTTTTTGTACACTGCCTTTGTTCCTTCCCTGTTAGGAAAACCTCCTGATGAGAATTCACTTCCACATTGCTGATGAAACCAAAGAGGACATATGTACTGCCCAGCACTGCATCTCCCACCAGAAATTTGCGATGACACTGTTCGAGCAGGTGAACCTTATCTTTGTCCCTATCACTTCTTAGACCTTTTCTTTAAGAACACTTTATCCGAGAATGTAGAGTGTCACGTTGGGGCCAGAGGAGTTAATGACTATGGCCTACTGGTTTCCCTTTTTTTTCCCTGGGCTTAGTGTGTATGTACCAGCTGTGGCGCCACTTCTGACCCGCTGCCTTTCATCCAGATGGTGCATTATATCTCCACTACTTCCCTTTGGTGAGTCTTACAGAGTTTCGCTCTCTGTATTCGTAGGCATTCCTGGGTTTTAACCAAAGGCTCCCAGGTAGCTTGTAGCCTTATTGCTGAGTCTTTGCTATACTGTGGGATCTCAGAACAGTCATTTTGAATAACCTTTGTTCTCTTCCTTTCCTGTCCTATTGTGGGAGGAGGAATGGGGATTCTATGAGCTTTGGATTTGGGACCAGCAGGCTCACTTACCCTGTGGGACACGAGGCTGGTCAGGACAAGGGGTTTTAGCACAGTGGACAGAGGAAGGAAGTCAAACATGTGAGTTAGGAATCTGCATGAATGATTTATTTGATTTAGCTATAACTCTGTTCAACTCCCCAAATCATCCCCTTTCAACTTCCCATCTCAAAGCAATCAGGCTATTTGTATGCTGGAAAGACGAGAAAAGCCCTCACCAAGCATGTTTGGTGAGCTGCTGCAGAATGCCAGCACCATGGGGGATCTGCGGAACTGCCCGGTGAGTTGTCAGGTGTGGGGTTCAGAGTGGGGAGGAGAGCCCGGGTTAGTGGAATTAAGGCAGAGCCAGTGAGAAACATCTCAAACTGACCTGATATGTATATTTCAGAGCAACTGTGGAGAAAGGATTCGGATTCGCCGTGTGTTGATGAATGCACCACAGATTATCACAATTGGGCTAGTATGGGACTCGGACCACTCAGACTTGGCTGAGGATGTCATTCACAGCCTGGGCACCTGCCTTAAGCTGGGTGATGTGAGTGTTAATTACCTGTATCTCTCACTTGGAGTTCTTATATCTTAGTATTGCTCAAGGGCAATGAGCTCTAACCACAAAGGTGTATCATAAATGACAAATATTAAAGAGTTTTGAACAAATGGGTTGTGTGTATATGTAGACATGTATATGCATGCATGTACATGCTCACATACCTTCTTTGTATAGGTGGCAAAGGCTTTTTGGAAGATATGGGATGGCCTTGGCCCTAAAAGATACGATGGGCAGAGCTTAGTTATTGATAAAAATGAAGTAATTCAGTACTTCCTTGGTGGCCTGTTGGTTAAGAATCCGCCTGCCAGTACAGGAGACATGGGTTTGATCCCTGGTCCAGGAAGGTCCCATGTGCCACAGAGCAACTAATCCCATGTGCAACAACTGCTGGGCCTGCAGACCCTAGAGGCTGAGCTCTGCAACAAGAGAAGCCGCTGCGGTGAGAAGCCTGAGCATCACAACTGGAGAGGAGCCGCTACTCACTGAATCTGGAGAAAGCCTGCACGACAATGAAGACCCAGCGCGGCCAAAAATACATAATTAATTTTAAAAAAATCAAATAATTCATAGAGTTATCCTGTCCTCTGCTCATTGTTAGTTAATACCAGTGTATTCATCCTTGGGAAGTAGTGATGTCAAAGAGGTAAGCAGTCCTGACTAGTGCTCCTATGGGCGATGAAAGAGGTAGAAGATGGTGACATGAGTCCCAGATATTGAATTCATGGTGAGGAACCAGTGTCTGTTGACACTGTAATGAATTGGCTTGGAAGAGAGTTCTAGTGGTTTTCCATGCATCTATTCAGGGAAATAGGGAATAGACTTCAACGATGGGGTCATTGCCTTNGAGGTAAGCAGTCCTGACTAGTGCTCCTATGGGCGATGAAAGAGGTAGAAGATGGTGACATGAGTCCCAGATATTGAATTCATGGTGAGGAACCAGTGTCTGTTGACACTGTAATGAATTGGCTTGGAAGAGAGTTCTAGTGGTTTTCCATGCATCTATTCAGGGAAATAGGGAATAGACTTCAACGATGGGGTCATTGCCTTATCAGCTGCATGTCCTAGTGTAGGTACAGCCAGAATTTTCCTTCAGTTCAGAAGAAGAGCCAGGAAGTATGTAATTTCCTTTCTACTGGTTTCTCTCTCTGATGGTCCTGTGACTAAGGAGATCCTTTGTTGTCTTTTAATGTCATTAAGTTATGGCTGAGAATAAGTGGACTACTGGGATCTTATTTTAGATTTCCTTGCCAAAGAATCTCTGACATAATAGCTTTGTACAATAAAAATCTCACTTTTTCTAAGTTTCTGTAGCATATGTTTTCTTCTACTTTTGTTTTGTTTTTAAGATTGCTTTCTCAACGAAACAGGTTCCTTAAGGCAAGAGTCCTTGCCTTCAAACATTTTATATATCTCTTTGTACCCAGGACAGTGCTGGACATCTTGCAATTGAAATGCTAGTAACCAGTGTGAAACAATTCCTCCTCCTAAGGCCTTTCTTATCCTCTACTTAGTGTCTCAGCAGGAACTTTGTATTTATGGCACCAGCTGATAAATAACTTTTGAAACTTAAGAATGTTTTATTCTTTTCCCCTCTTAACATTCCTGGCTCCTCTTAGGATAAGCCCCAGCAAGAAAAATTATTACAATGTATGAAGAAACATCACCACCTTACCAGTTTGGCCATTTTCTCTCTTTTCCTTAAATTCTGCCTTTTTAGGTGCATTACTTACGATAATATGGACTAGCAAAACGAGAAGCAAGTCAGTACCTTAATTAAGAAATGATGGAGTCTTCTGAGAGATGATATGAGAGGATTGAGTATGTGACTCTTCTTTGCTTTCTCCTCTTTCCCCACAGCTGTTTTTCAGAGTGACAGATGACCGGGCCAAGCAGTCTGAACTGTACTTAGTAGGAATGATCTGTTACTACGGCAAACATTACTCTACATTCTTTTTCCAAACAAAAATCCGCAAATGGATGTATTTTGATGATGCTCATGTCAAGGAGGTAGGAATATTCAAACCCTTCTTGATGTGTTTGGTGACTGGAACAAAAAGCTACTGTTATTTGTGTTCAGTGTTTCATTTTCATAATTTTATTGTCTATCTGCCTGTCTCCCCCAACAGAACAAGTTCCTTGAAGACAGGATCAATTTATCTTCTATATTATCTTTGAATCCCCTCACCAAGCATTCAGCACAGTTCTATATTTATAGTTAAAAGGGCTTTTTAAATACATTCATTGGTTGATTTGAGCAAGAACAATCTAATGCCTCAAATTAGTTTATAAGCTTAGCACGGAATTCAGAATTCCAAATCTTGTAATTAACAGTGAGTAATGCTTTGTCTCAGGACTGCTATAGATTGTCCTCTGGTCGTTATCTCCCTGAAATACTCTATCATGGATTAACATGTTTTGGGGATAGTGTAAAAAAAAAATAAGGTCATGTTGATATTTAAAGCTGGAATTTGGTGCTATCCAAACCATGGAGTGTGTGGCTGCAGTAGTTTAAGTGACCCATGTGAGTTAGGAAGCGCCTCGTGATAAGGTTAGCAGCTAGGAAATTGCTGACTCTAATCTGTCCCAACTTGTGGACCTTTCATAGTATCTTCCACAAATAGTGAAGTGGGAATTTGTTAAATTCCCTGATTCTCTTCTTCGTCTCTTTTTCCCTGTGGTAATTTTGGGCAACTTACGTAAGTTCTTTGAGCTTTAGATTTTTTTTATTTGAAAAATAATACGACCACCTTATAAAATAGTAAATAAGATTTGTATGAAAAAAGCACGTAAATGTGTTTCAGTTAAAATAACTCATATATACATTGACTGAACATCTGTTATGAAATAAGCACTCTGCTAGTTGTCTGACTGCAAGAACACACCATCTAAGAATGTGACTGGTCCAGACTTAGGCGAGAGTCAGTGTGGGGATTGGATTGGATTGTTGTTTCCACGGCCATCCTGTCACTTTTTCCCACTGCTGGGGCAGCACTGAATCCAGCACAGAGCTCAAGCTGCAGGGTTCAGCTGTCCATTCTAAGCAGTTTGACATTTTATGTCCTGCCACGTGTGAACTCTGAAACGGAATGTCACTTATTCTAAGGCAGTCTGTGAGAGTTTCTGTGTGCTCTCTAGCATCAAACAAGTGATTTTAATATTTAGGAGGAAATGATAGAAATGCAGATTTCAAGCAGGGGCTTTTATTTGATGTCTGTGAAAAGAAATTGATCCCCAAGTACAACTGAAATTGCCTCACATAGCATATGCAGCTTTGAGAATTTTTATTCATATTTCATAACTGAATTGATGTTTTACATAAATAAAAATAATTTTATTCATCATTCCTATCTGTTATAGGGTTTTAGCTAAAAGGATTTCACAAAAAAAGACTTAACAAAAATTCATTAGTACTTTCCTGGTGGTCCATTGGTTAAGATTCTGTGCTTTCACTGTGCAGGAGGCACAGGTTTGATCCCTGGTTGGGGAACTAAGACCTGCATGCCTCATGATGTGGCCAGAAAATAAAAAAAAAGAGAGATTTTGTCTTAAATTTAGATGTATGATCTCTTCTGTTATCTTTTTACCCAGTTCTTGTCTTTTCATCTCTTTTTCTTTAGAAAAATAGAACACAAAGATATATGTTGAATTATGGACATGAAGTATAATTGGTCTTGCTTTTCTGGTTATTCTGGTTCAGATTGGGCCCAAGTGGAAGGATGTGGTGACCAAATGCATCAAGGGGCACTATCAGCCTTTGCTGCTGCTTTATGCGGATCCCCAGGGTACCCCAGTGTCCACCCAGGACCTGCCCCCCCAAGTTGAGTTCCAGTCATACAGCAGGACATGCTACGATAGTGAAGATTCAGGTGAGCAGCCCCGCTCTTTACTTTCCTCCCTCCCTCTGGCCGTGTGATGACTAGGTAGTAGGGTCTCATAGCCATGAGCCTAGCACTTGGCTGAGCTTGGAGAAAGGTAAGGCGAATTTGCCAGCTCGTGCTGAAGCCCAAGTTGCGCCAGGCTTAGTTTCTTCACTGTTGTCTGAAGGTGTTGCCTTGATCACCTGGCCCCGATTCAGAAGTCAGAAGACAGTTATGTTGATTTAGACTGAGATATTAAGTTTATGAGGAAACCTCGTTATTTAACCATCTCATATTGCTAAGGTGACTGATTCTTACTAGCTATTTAACAGTGACGTGAGTTGTTAGGACCAAGAAAATGATACGAGTTACTACAAAGCTAGTCACTTTGTTTGGGATGAGAGATTTTTGTTTTAAAATGCCAAGTGCAGAAGCAATATTCCTTAGCTGTTCACTTCTAATTCAATTATTTGGAACTTAAATCGTGTTTTCCTGTGGAAACAATTTCAGCTTTATTGCTAAGATCTCAGGCTGTCCCTCAGAAATTCATCCTATAATAGAAATACAACCCTAATGGTTTTGGCTTGATTCCTAAAATGAGGAAAAAGCCATGTTCTTTTTCCTCTGTTGGATCTAGGGCTGGATGGCCCTGAGTATAATTCTGAAGGAGAAGAGACTCATCTCTGGACTCGTCCTCTTTCTCTGTGCCTCCCTCCCACTTGGGGTGCTCACTCCGCCCTTGCGCCCCACCCAGACCTGCTCTGCTTCTCCCTTCAGTCAAACACCCGTTCACACTGTCATGCTTACCTCAGCCAGGCGTGCAGAGGAAAGCAGTCCAAACGAACTAGTTCACACCGGAGTATAAGTGACTGCCCCTGAGTGTCTCATGCATGTTAAACATGCTTATAATTTATAATATCAACTAAATTTTTACAAATGACTTCTCTGACAGTATAGGGGAAAAATTATGGGATAGGGAACAGCTTGTTATGTGTGCCAGGTCAGCCTGGGACTTGCCATCTAACTAGATTTTACTTTCCACCGCTTTTTCCTTTCTTCTTACTTTTCCCTCCTTAGGCTTCCTAAAAGCCCCACAGTTTGTCTCAGTGGCAGGCAAATTGAGGGCTTCAGCAAGGTAGGGGCAGGAGTGGGGGGCATTATGTATATGTGTGTGTGTTATCTGCGGTTGGGTGTCAGAAAGAGGGGCTCTGGTATATCCTTCTTATCCTACTGTTTAGGAAGTTGCTGCCTCTTGGACCTTTGTTGCCATCCAGCTCGTTGCCCCTCTCTCTGTCACTGTCCTCTCTCTGCTCACCTTTGCCTGTCTCCTCCTTCCCTCAGGGAGGGAGCCCTCCATCTCAAGTGACACTCGAACAGATTCCTCAACGGAGAGCTATCCCTACAAACACTTGCACCATGAGTCTGTGGTCAGTCACTTCTCTTCTGATTCTCAGGGGACAGTCATCTATAATGTGGAGACTGATTCCACGTCTCAGAGCAGTCGGGACACAGGTAGGGACTTAACACAGTCAACCCTGCCTGCCTTACTCTGTTCTACATAGAAGGTCTCCCAAGAAAAAGGAAACGGGGCGAGTCAGAAATGTTTCTCATGCAAAGAAGGCAATGCAGGGAACTTGGGTAATTGACTGGGATGAAAGGAACCAATGCCAATTCTGAATGAACAATGGTGTTCACTGGACGGACATGTGCCTGTTAACAGCAGCTTCTCAGTAAGGACCATTGTAATGAGATGATTTATGTGATTATAATGTGATTGTTTATCCTGAAGTCTTTTTCTAAAGACTTTTCTCCTGCTGTGCTCTTGATCCCTCGTTCTCATAGTGTCCCATTAACCCTTGTGATCCTGTACCTCATCACATTCTCATCCCAAAGGGATTTGCGAGAAGGGATGTATTTATGGATGGGGAACCTGCTCATCACCTTGCTAGGCTTCCTGAAGGACAGAGAACCAAAAAGATGAAAAGCTAGCCTGTTTGTTATTGTGAATTCCATGCAGAGAACGTTCTCGAATTGCTCTGTTAATCCATAGAGGATTGTGCCTGTGACAGAAGAAGAAATCATTACAGGATATAAAAGGAAGAACAGTGAGTGACTGCTGAGATGAAAAGCTCATCACTGAAAGCACAGAACAGTACCCATACTCTTAGAGACTTGGGAATTAGTGCTCTCGTGGCTTCAGATTGGTGGTTTACATCCTGTGCATGCCCTTAAAAAAAAAAGAGAGACTCTCTCTCAAACATGTTCAAAAGTATACAGAGTAGTATGCAGCCCCTTCATGTACCTGTCACCTAGTTGCAGTAATTATAACTCTTTGTCAGTCTAGTTTTATCTGTACCTCTGGCCACTTCCCCTACTCGTGGATTATTTTGAAGCAAATCCAAGACATCATATCCCCTTTTCCATAAGTATTTTAGTATGTATCTAAAATCATCATTTTTTAACATACCATTAACTCCTTAAAACCACTAAATAACCAGTGAGTGCTCAAATATCCTATTGTCTATAAATTTCATATTTGTAGTAGTTTTTTTTTTTTGACTCAGAATCCAAATGAGTCACATTGTAATGGGTTAATAAATCTTGCATTTCTTTTAATCTGCAGGTTTCTCCCCTATTTCTTCCTTTCTATTTATTGTTGTAGAACTAGACAGTTTGTGCTATAGTTTCTCCTCATTCTAAATTTTGCTGATTGTGTCTATATGGTAAACTTTGGCATATTTCTTTGTCCTCTGTGTTTTTTATAAATTGGTAGTTGGATATAGTGTTTTGGTCAGATTCATGTTGGATTTCTTTTGATGACTGTTGTATGAATGACTACGGCAACGTGTGATTTTTGTTAGATGATATTTCTGAAACGGAACCAGGGAGAAACCAAGTCACAGGGTAAATGAGGAGAGTCAGGTCTATTCTAAGGGTCTGAGAATGGCTGGGGGTGGGGAAGCACACGAATTTGGTTTCACATTTGTGGACTTAGTTGTTCCAGTTGATTTCCTCCTTTCTTAAATCTTTCTTATCAGCCCAGAGATTGCAAATTATTAGATAAAAGCAATAAAAGATTGTGTTGGTAAGTGATTGTAAATATGTAGCCATATCATTACATCTTATACCTGAATATGTATAACGATTTTCATAACTAACATATGAAAGCAAATTTCTGCTAGCTCTCAGACATTTTGAGAACCCTAGGGGGTTTCCTCTAAGTCTACATTCCAGTTTATTTCAGTTGCTTAATTCACTTTTGGCTTCCAGCAGCTTTAGAATCTGACTGTGGTCGGATCATACATATGTACATACAGTATGTACATTTACATGCTGTGGTCATGAAATGTGGCAAGTGACATAAAAGAGCCCAGATCTCCCGGGTTTCCCAGAGATTAGTATTGAGGAACTATGAAATGTAATCTCTGGGTGAAGTCAAATTTGGTAAGATTCGGGTTATGGCTGGGGATGATTTGAATCATTCAAAGTTCAAATGTCCTTTGGGATGATTCACACTTAACGCATGTTTAGAATTGGGTCTTAAAGCCACACACAGTCAGTGCTTTTGTGGGCAAAGGCTAGGACCCCTGGGATAATACCAGATATAACAAAAATTAGCCTTCACTTAATTTGTGTTGTTAAATAAAGAGAAGGAAAACTCTGTCTTCTTTTGATGAGAATGAAAATATATTGGTACATGACGTTCTTATATAATCTTTAAAACTTTTGCTTTTTAAAAACTACCAAGTGATGTATCCTTCTGGGTCACCGGGAAGGATTATGAGGGAGATTGAGACTGGTCATTGCTCAGGAGACACTGTAAATTTGGAAATTCCTGATAAATACTTGAGCTTTTCTGCCTTTGTCTACTGAGAGATTCCCGCTGCACTTAAATCAGATACATAGTTTTGGCCTCTACAGCTTCTGATCCCCTAAGTTTGGTGACACTGCCATGAATCCCAAAGGGAGAGTAGATTCTCAAATGGATGGAGGTCAGTCTCAGATACCAACTTACCCTCATTTCCTTGTTTTCTTCAGGACACCTGACTGACAGTGAATGTAATCAGAAACTCCCATCCAAGAAAGGGTCATTGGTAGAGCGCAAGAGGAGCTCTGGCCGGGTCAGGAGGAAAGGCGATGAGCCTCAGGCCTCAGGGTACCACAGTGAAGGCAAGCCCCCCTGCAGAGCTTCTCTTTCTTTCTTTGCTCTGTCTCCCTTTGGTCACACTTCAGCCTGTGGCTTCTTCTCTCTGCTCAAAGGCCTTTCTTTTTCGACTCTGGGGCCTGGGTATCCATGATGGCTTTAAACATGTACAGTTGTTTCATTCTTTGTGTTTTTAGGAGAAACACTGAAAGAGAAGCAGGCTCCTAGGAATGCCTCCAAATCATCCAGCAGCACCAACAGGCTAAGAGATTTTAAAGAGACAGTCAGCAACATGATCCATAGCAGACCATCCCTGGCTTCTCAGACCACGCTAGGACCTCCGTGTGTAGGGAAGGGAGGAGAACAGACAGACAAAAAACCTCCTCGGAGCCTGCCTTTACACTCTCGTGACTGGGAAGTAGAGAGTACCAGCAGCGAGTCAAAATCCAGTTCTTCTAGCAAATACCGTCCAACCTGGAGACCCAAACGGGAGTCTCTGAATATTGACAGTATCTTTAGTAAGGACAAAAGGAAGCACAGTGGCTATACCCAGCTTAGCCCCTTTTCTGAAGATTCAGGTGAGAAGATAATTAGCGAAGAATTGAGCTTTTGAATAAAGTTGATTTATATATATATAAAGCCTGGGGTTTCTGGTAGACTTGGCAAGGTACATTTTTACCTTGAAGGGTAAAAATTTTACCCTCCTGAGTGGCCTGTTGTGGATATGAGCTCAATGAATGAGTCACTAGAGGGAGGGGTTAGTTCTGTCTTGTTTTGAGGCAGATGCTAAATCTACCTCCCTTTCCACACTTGTCCTTTGATCGGTATAGCAAAAGAATTTACGCCAGATGAGTCAAGCAAGCCACCTGCTTATGACATTAAAACTGGTGGACCGAGCCCCCAATACAAGATCTGGGGCCCAGCACGGCCAGGCTGTCACTTTTTAGAGCAACACCCTCGCCTAATCCAGCGAATGGAATCTGGCTATGAGAGCAGTGAGAGGAACAGCAGCAGCCCTGTCAGCCTGGATGCAACCCTGCCTGAGAGCTCAAGTGTCTGCAGGTATTGTTTGGCCTTTGAATGGCTGTATTGTTCCTCACAGAAATGTAAGCCACCAAGAGGCTTCTTAACTCACACAAGTGAAGAGATGCACTGTCTTACCCTCTTGTGGGCAAGCAAATGTGCTCTATCAATTTCTGTGGCAACAGCACCCTCTGCTGGGGGAAGAAGCAAAGGCATTTGAGAAAGGGGAGACCACTTTTTTCAAGTGTTATATATAAAATAACTGGCAAACTTTTAATGGAAGAATGAGTTAGTGAATTGAAACTTGTATACGATCAGAGAGAAAATCCAGTTGTTGTTTATTCCTGCCTTTTATTTTACTATTTTTTTTTAGGTTCACCAGGGATTGTGTCTTATGAAGCCAATTATTTTCTTTTTATTTTATTTTATTTTTTTATTTTATTAATTAGAATTTTCTGTCTTAGGTGTACATGAGTTCCCAATCTTGAACCGCCCCCCCCCCCCACCTCTCACCCTATATCAACTCTCTGGATCATCCCCGTGCACCAGTCCCAAGCATCCTGTATCCTGTATCGAACATAGACTGACGATTCGTTTCTTACATGATAGTATACATGTTTCAATGCCATTCTCCCAAATCTTCCCACCCTCTCCCTCTCCCTCTCCCTCAAAGTCCAAAGGTCCATTCTATACATCTGTGTCTCTTTTGCTGTCTCGCACACAGGGTTATCATTACCATGTTTCTAAATTCCATATATATGAGTTAGTATACTGTATTGGTGCTTTTCTTTCTGGCTTACTTCACTCTGTATAATTGGCTCCAGTTTCATCCATCTCGTTAGAACTAATTCAAATGTATTCTTTTTAATGGCTGAGTAATACTCCATCGTGTATATGTACCACAGCTTTCTTACCCATTCATCTGCTGATGGACATCTAGGTTGTTTCCACGTCCTGGCTATTATAAACAGTGCTGCAGTGAACATTGGAGTACATGTATCTCTTTCAATTCTGGTTTCCCCGGTGTGTATGCCCAGCAGTGGGATTGCTGGGTCATATGAAGCCAATTATTTTCACCATTCCATAAGATAATGATGACAGTTTAATAGTGGTCATTGCATCTTATCCATAAAACCCATTTGCTTTATATATTTCAGATCTCTATACATTGTTTTTTTACTGAGTTGCCTCAGACACAAGTTTGCTAACGGTATAGTTGCTTTGAAAGGGGAGCATCATCTACAAGATTGATAACTGTATCATCATACTTTCCCACTGCTCTTCCCTGACCTCAGACCCTGTTCAGTTTAACACATAGAAAGATGCTATAAAAGTGTAGGAAAGAGGAAGGCAATCTGTATGAGAACATTTGTTTATTAATTCATTAAAGAAATTTTGTGCCAGACACACACACAACGTGAATGAGGTGTGATAAGATGGGGGAACGAATGAGTGTTTCAATATTCAGAAATAGTTTAGCAGATATTTTAATGTTAGTTTGGTGCTTTGGGTTTTTGTTGTTGCTTTTGGAGGGAATTTGGTCCTATTCATGTTGCTATTTACCAGCGTTCTGATGCTTTCCCTCGCCTCTGGTTTCTGTTTTGAAGGGATCCAAGTGCTAAGAGGTCAGCAGGGTTGGCCCCTTCCTGGCGTCACATCCCTAAGTCTCACAGTAGCAGCATCCTGGAGGCAGACTCCACCAAGTCCAGGAGTGGCTGGATGAAGAACCAGCCCCTTTCAGGTAAGTGGACGGACACTGGATTTGGAGAGCTGGATTTCACTGCCAGTTCTGTCTGGGAAACAGCCTAACCTGAGCACATTTGAAATGAGAGAGCAGTTGCGCTTCGTTCCACCAGAACGTGAATGTGAAGGCGTTTGATCTGCTCTCTCTCCAGGTTTATCTTTATAATTGTTGTTCTATCACAGCTCTCCTGCTTGCTCCTTTCCTTCTGGTGGAAGCAAGAAGGAACAGAAATATGGTGAACAGTGTCAGGAGCACCTGCTTTCCTCAGAAGAATAAGTCCTGGGGCTTTCCTCGGTGTAGAGGCATCCTCTTGGGAATGGACTTTTTATTGTTTATTTCTCTGAATTGAGATAACAAGGGGGACATGTAGACTATAGAAAAAATTGGGAAATGAGTAGGTCACAGCTACCCTTACCCCTGCCTCTCTGTCCTGCCTGGTATCCCTGCTTGGTTTTTCCTTCTTGAACGTGCCTGTGTCCCTCCTTCTCCAAAGAAGCTCGAAAGGGATGATCTGACTCTTTCACACTAGATGTATGTGACTGGAAATGTGTGAAAATGTGCTTTCTTTAANGTAGGTCACAGCTACCCTTACCCCTGCCTCTCTGTCCTGCCTGGTATCCCTGCTTGGTTTTTCCTTCTTGAACGTGCCTGTGTCCCTCCTTCTCCAAAGAAGCTCGAAAGGGATGATCTGACTCTTTCACACTAGATGTATGTGACTGGAAATGTGTGAAAATGTGCTTTCTTTAAGAGAAGCTAGTATTTTCACAAGTCAAAGCTTAAAGATAAAGGAATATTGGAATTTTAGGCATCATACACCAAGCATAGAAATTTGAGGTAGTCATAGATTTTATATCCTGTTTTCATTCTCACAACACACGTATATACTTAGAGTGCATATTCAAATAAGCAAAATGAATAGATCCTTACTTAGAGCAGAGAATTGAGGTAATAACTATATAGTCTCCCCAAGATGGAGACTTTTTGTGATTTTTGAGGGAAGATAATATGTATTCAGTATTGTTTACTCAGCTGAGGATTTCTGGGATCTGCTTGTCTAACTTAGAAATCAACCTTCTCTGAAAGGTGTGTTTCATCATTCCCCTTTTTTTCTGGTACGTTAGATGAATTGGGAGTCGCATGTGTGGGCAGAAGTTTAATTATGGTCTGATTTAATGAGCATCTGAATATAGATTTGTGGCCAGCTCACTAGGGAGATGAGGACAGAATACTCCATGGCAAACTGTAGAGGTGAGCCCAGGAACTTTGCTGGTTTGACAGCCAGTTCTCTTAATGACCACGGAAAGTTCCTAGAGGTGGCTGGAAGCGTGCTATGCAGCAGAAATAAAAAGGTCTGAACTCTTTAAGGTATGAGTGAGGGGCATAGACTGCTAACATCTGGCAAAGCAGAACAATGCATGTAGGGGCAGATAATCTCTGAAATTCTGGGCTAGAGTAGGTTACAGTTAGAAACCCATGGAAGAAATGTATTCTTCCTAATGAAATTATAGGTTTAGTTTATTTCCCATATTTTGTCTCATATTGACTAACATGGCTTTGAGATACCCGTGCCCTTACTTTAGCCTGTTCTCCCTTCTCTTTTCTTTTAACAGCCAGTAGCTTTTCAGTACACTAAAGACTGAATCTCAGGACTTCACTCATATCCCTAATTTTAGACTAGCTATATGGAATTCACCAACTGGATTCCTCAACTGGTAAAAGATAATTTGGCTAGGAGTTAGAATAAATTCCTTATATACTATACTACACTTGTATAGTATATAGTTCCTTGTATAGTAAACTCTATTTTTTTTTATCTGGTGACTAATCACCCTTTTAAAAAATTACAGAGGTTAACACAAGTCCAACAGTTTGGGAACTTGCCCTGTGCCTCTTCAATTTGAAGGAACCAGTGTTACCATTATGGTATATATCTTTCTACATCTCTTTCTATGCTTTGTATTCTGTGTACAAGTATAATGATAAGTTTATTGTAGTTGTTTAGTTGCTAAATTGTGTCCAACTCTTTTGCGACCCCATGGACTGTAGCCCACTAGGCTTCTCTGGCCATGGAATTTTCCAGGCAAGAACACTGGAATGGATCGCCATTTCCTTCTTGACCCAGGAGTCGAACCCAGGGCTCCTGCATTGGCAGGTGGCTTCTTTACTACTGACCCACCTGGGAACCACTAAATAAACGTATTACTACCATTTAAAAATCAATAAATGGAAGTTATACTATAGATATTATTATATTTTATCACTTGGCTTTTCACTTAATATACCATGGATATCCTTTTAGATCTATTTGATTCCATCTATGAACACTGATAAAATTAAAGTTTACTACTATGGATATTTTACAAACTCATTTGGAAGGTGGTGGAAATTAAGGGAGAGAAATTGACTTGCTTGAAACTTCCTGGTGAGTCAGTGGCAGTAGAGAATGCTCCTTAATAGTTAAAAACTTGGATTATGAATTTAACCTATTTGACTTTAATTCAGCTTTACCATTTGCCATCTTTGTTATTTTGGGGAAGCTATTTATTGTCTTTGTGACTCAGTTTCTTCATTCTTAGAATGTGGGCAATAATAGTATCTACCTCACATATTGTTGTGAGGATTGCATGAAATAATACAGGTAAAAGTGCTTGCAGCTATGCCTGTCACATAGTAAATACTCAACAAATGTTAGTTGCTATGTTGTTATTTTTGTTATAAAGTGCTCAATAAATATCACTCTTATTACTGTTATTCATGGTCCAGGCCTCATTCTGAATCTGATATGGAAAACACTATCCAAATTTGCATTCCAAACTGAAGCCAAGGGTTTTAAAGAAAAAGCAGGGTGATGGCTCTGAATATAGCAGGTGCTGAGTCTTGATTGGGAAAGTGGCGATTTCTCTTCTCCCTTGCTTGTATTCCAGGTGGGGAGATACCTTCCAAAACTGAACTGGATGAATTGCAGGAAGAAGTGGCCAGAAGGGCACAGGAACAGGAACTTCGAAGGAAACGAGAGAAGGAATTAGAGGCAGCTAAAGGGTTTAACCCTCATCCCAGCCGCTTCATGGACTTGGATGAACTGCAGAATCAGGGTAATTGTTGTGAGCATTAGGTTGTGGGCAATGGGGACAGAGAGGAGGGGGAAGGAAAAAGGTATTTGAGCTCATAAATTCTGTCTTTTCTTTAGCAGAGTTATATTTTATCTTAATTTAGCCATTTCAGTGAGAACCAAAGTAGGAGGTAACAAGCCTGTTGGATAGAGACAGGCACTGATTTGGGGCCTGTCTATTAAAAGCTTGTAGATTAGAGATAGTATATTGTTCATGGAAAGTATTTCTGATGAGCAGCTAAAACTACTCACAGTTCAGAAACAGCAGAAAAAGGCAATGAATGAACCACATTGACTGTGAGGGGAATTCTTCTTCAGCAGAAAAATGCCCTTGAGATTTCCTACCTGGAGCTTCAGGGAAGTGGATCTACCAAGGAGGTTCTAAGAACAAGAGGCTGACTGCCTTTTCATCCTCTGATGGTTCATTTTCCAATCTCACACAGTTTTCCTGGCCTTTATTTCAGCTGCTCTGGCTGCCCCAAATTAGTTACTGTTTTTTTCTTCGATTGCTTTAAGATGTCATTTTACACCAGGAGAGACTAGCCTTCAAAATAAGAGTTTAAAAGGGCTGAGGTATCTATTTTAAATAGGCTCTGAAACCTATATCTCTGTTTGTCTGTGAAATAAATGTATTGTTCAGAACCTGCAGCCAGATACAGCAGATTGTGCTAAAGCAGTGTAAAGAACAGGAGCCTGGGCTGTTTTGGGTGGCTGCTTTCTCTTGCCGACTTCTTTCTTCTTATCAACACTCAGAGAAACTTCCTGGGCTTTTTGAGGGGCCCCTTTTCTCCTCTAATTCTACTGTCTTTTGATTCAAGGCAATTGTTGCTTTATACTTTCCAGAATATTGTATTTGTCTCCAAATTAGCTTACCTTTCCTAATTACTTAGATATCCCTATACTTAGATAGCTTTTTCTGATTTTTTTTCCTTAAGCTATATCACACTGGTGTCTCAGGTTTATGTCGCTTCTGAAAGAGGGGTCTTGTCAGCTTCCTCCCTTGCTTTTCTCCCCGCTCTGCAGTTGGTTAGTGCATCAGAGCTGAGAGTGGGTCCCTCTGGTTGTATTTCACTGTCAGTGCTCCAGATGTTTTGGTTTAGCACCTCCTGGAAGAGCAAGGAATGGAGTGCTAAGAATTCTGGAGGATAAGAATTAAAATTTAGTACAATGATTGGCCAGCTGTAGTTTTCCTATGTCTCTGTAGAGAACATTTTTTAATTGCTGTAGGCACCACCTCTGATTATAAAGGTTGCATAGATTCAGTTGATTTCAGATATAATGAGAACATTTCAGGCCTGTGTACCCGCTACCCCAGGGACCATAACTCTAGTGATGGAGTAGAACCCAAATGCTACTTCCACTGTCTTCCCATTATTCTTCAAAAGTTATTAGTGAATTGGGGAGTGAATGTTAGAGGTATGGGAGAGCTTTTCTTACCATGTCCAACTGGAGGTTAATGGAGGATGGGGATATTATGGGAGAAATAATATGATTTTTTTTTTCTTTTTGAGTTTGTGAAACTCACCATTAATTCCAATCACAGATGAAGTTACATTACAGCTTACAACTGATTTATGGTTATGAGTGAGTAAAAGGCAGTGGGATACATAAACTTGAGGATTCTTTGACAGAAGTTACATTTCTGTAGTAGTTTGTCACTTTTTATCTGGCACTGTTCTTCGACTCCTGTACCTACTTTGGCACGTATTCACTTTTGGGGAGAAGGCAACATTTCATGGTCACTGTGTGGGAAGGTGACTCTTTTGTGGTAGGTTTGGTGAGCAAGGGCAGGATAGAAGTAAATACTTAGCTGTGCTGATGAAAGGTATGTGTGTGCAAACCAAGAACAAAGATGGTTCCACTGACTTGGTAGATATATTGAAGTTCGGAACTGTAGAACACCTGTGCCCAAGAGGAGTACTGATTTTCCGGGTGCAGGTGGTAGAGAGAGGACTACAATTTAGTACAGGAAAGAAGGGTTACACATGGCCATCCACAGAGTCATGAAGCCACTTTTGCCTTCACACAGCAGTGGCGGTCTCGGTGGAGATCTGGGGTTCTGGACACACATTGCCGAGATGCATCTTGTTACAGTCTTGTGGGAAGCAGGTCATTTCCAGGCAGAAGAACCCGCCCTTCTATTATAGACAGTACTTTGTTCTTTCTTGAGGGCCATCGTAAGAGGTCTTGGAGTTGAAATATGTGGTGGGCAATGACATGCCCATCTTTCACGGCTTTGGAAAGGTCTCAGCTAAGGCAAAGAAAAGTGG
Organism: Neotragus moschatus; assembly: GCA_006410615.1. Taxonomy (NCBI): domain Eukaryota; kingdom Metazoa; phylum Chordata; class Mammalia; order Artiodactyla; family Bovidae; genus Neotragus; species Neotragus moschatus. The sequence continues at coordinate 206,741 of SJYA01003051.1, forward strand.
ATGTCCTACCTGTTTCAGAGAATTCGTACTAGTAATGGTCAGCTGGAGTAGAGGTGGGCCAGAGAGGCTCAGCAGTGAGGATTTACGTGCACCGAAGGGAAACAACGGTACATAAGAAAAGTTGGAACAGGTCGTTATGAAAATGAAAAGTGCTGGCCCTTTCAGGGAGGAGTGACGGCTTTGAGAGGTCCCTGCAAGAGGCAGATTCAGTGTTTGAAGAGTCGCTGCATCTGGAGCAGAAGGGAGACTGTGCTGCCGCTTTGGCTCTCTGTAACGAAGCTATCTGTAAGTAACTCTAACTGCTATGGCTATGGCAATTTTGACTAACTTCATGATAGTATTCACTCAGATAGGATAAAAAGAGCTTTTAGGTTTCGTTATTCTCAATCCCCCAAACTGAGGCCCTTTAGTGATCTTTTCCTTTCAGATTCCTAAATGTGCTAGGCACTGTCACTGTAGCCTGTGGATATTTACTGGAAAAATCTCAGCAGGAGTCTACAAATAACCATCCAGCCATACCTATCTTCTAATCCCCAAATAAAGTTAGGTCTCAGAGGCGAGGTTAGTCTGCTCTTGTGCTAGTTACTGACTAGCGCGGTGGAGCTTAGGGCAGGAAGAAATGAATAAATCGGCTGTGACTTCTTACTGCATATTTGATTCTTTACATTTCTTCCCTGCCTTCCTGGTATGCCGCACCATAGGGTTACAGCAGGGGACTAAGAATTTGTATCTGGTTCTCAAATATGACCCACAAGAAGCTGTGTTCTATAAAGACAGACGCAGGTTTGGATCTTAGTTCTGCTGTTGGCTGTCAGGAAGGGGGAGTTGGGAGCAGAGAATGGAGACCAGAATTGGACAGGTTAGTTGCAAAGGACAATGAGAGTGGTAACATCTGAGATGGAAGCACCAATTTATCTTCTTGACTCATTTTAGTTTAGCTTTTTGTTTGTTTGATTTTTAAATTTGAATGAACCTGTTTGGCCTCCATGGCTCTCATGAATGTTCCTTGCTGCCAGAGGCAGCTCTGTGCCCTGGAGTCATATGCATGGTCCACGCCTTGTAGTTCTGCTGCCTATTTTCAGTTTTACTGCATAACTTTGCTCATTTTTGGTTGAATTTTATTTTTTATTTTTGTTTGTAGTTTTGTGTTCTGTTTCTGCTATATTTTCTTTTGCATTTTAGCTAAACTAAGACTTGCCCTGCATGGTGCCAGCTCTAGCACGCACAGCAGAGCCCTAGTCGATAAGAAGTTGCAAATCAGTATTCGAAAAGCACGGAGCCTGCAGGATCGCATGCAGCAGCAGCAATCATCTCAGCCGCCGTCGCAGCCCTCAACCTGCCTCCCCTCACAGGGAGGAGCCCTCCCTCAGCCAACAAGGTAGTGCCTGGGAACCACTGTAGTTTATGGACGCCAGGGGAGGAAGTGACCATGGGTGCTCCATAGCCAGCTCTCATTGTCTTGGCGACTCCAGGGAGAGAGAAGAGTCCTCTGAAAAGATTTCTTCTCTCAGGTCAGATATACAAAGAAAAGCTCATCCCACTGCTGGTCCTTGTCTTAACAGTTCCTAGAAAGATACAGAAAGTATAGGATCATAAATAGACCACTTGTCCATATTTCCTGTGGGTGAGTTTGTCTCTGGACTTGTATAATAACATGATTATTAAATTGGTGCATATTACGATCTTAGACATGGCAATCTGAGTTGCATTTCACTTTGCAATAGAAACCATGTGATATTTGCAGATTTCAGTGTCTCGTGTCCCTTAAGGAAGCAGAGAGAAAGCAGTCTTCCTTGCTCTGACTGAATGATTGAGAGGAGACACAGATTCCCTTTGTTTTACTTCCCTATGGTCAGGAATAGGAAAAAAGTCCCCATGGCCATTAGTATAGTTCCCACATTTTAGCCCTTGAAACTGGCTGTTACTTAGAATAGATAGAATTAAGTAAGAATTAATGTTGGCTATTAATAAGCCTGAGTAGTTTTTAGAATATAAATGTTATAAAGGACGCTAACATTTTTTGCATATTTGCCCAGGCAGTAAGCTAGATTCTTTCCTGTTTTATTTTACCTATCTCACAATAACTTAGGAGACAGGGATTACTATTTAGTAATGGTTTATAAATAAGGAAACTCAGGCTCAGAGAGGATTAACTAAGTATGATACCCAGGATTACTCAGCTAGTAAGTGCTAGAAGCATGGAATTTCAAATCCAGGTCTTTTGGACACCATTAGATTTCCCTTATAAGTAATACATTCTTCACAGTGTTATAAGGGTAATAGAGTTACTATATCCACAAAAGTTTATAGTATATTATCACTGAAATTTAATGCTTCTAGTTAGGATCTTCCATTTTCTTCTTTTCTCCTATTATTTACTCCACTAGTTGAATGCTGATTTGAGAATCTGATCAGAGATATATTTGAATGTAAGCAAATGAGGGAGCTAAATTCTTTTCAGAAATCTTAAGGCCACTTGATATACGTGAGTAATTAAGGTTATATCTAAGTGCTTCTAATGAGATTTTCAGATCAGAAATATAAAACAATTAGTAAGAAACCAATTAAATGCATTTAATCCCTACTCCCAGATCTCAAGAGAGTCACCATTTATTACTTTGGGGAAGCATCTCAGTGAATAAACACAATGAAATCCAGATTATAAGAATACACTTGAAATGGTTGATCTTTCTATTAATGCCAGGAGCCAAAGTCATCCTGTACTCTGTAAATATGGCCTTCTGGTTCTTTTGGCTGATCTGCCTCTCAGGACCCTAGGTATGAGAGATCTCTAGGCTCTGCTTACCTTCTCTTGTCGTCTGCATGTGGGACTAGAAATTTTTGTTTTTGAATTTTTAAGTAGAGGATGATTGGAATGGGACTTTACAGGTAATAAAGAATAGTGGCAAGAGCTTTGCTTACTATTACTGTGTACAACTTTGGTGAGGATATTTAATGAAGAGAATTAATATTACCCGTTACTTGGGTATGAGCTGACCACATGCCTTCTCTTGTGAACCTCCAATCTGTTGACTCTACTTATGCCTGTCTTTCTATTTCTTTTCACCATTTCCTCTGTAAAAAGCTAAAAATGGGAACCAGATGAACAGTTCTTTTTGTAAGTAATCTTGTCAATTAAGACAGCTTATGACTGGCTCTCTCTGTTTATTTCAGTGAACAGCCTCTCCCGCTCCAAGTATTGTTAAGCCAGGAGGCCCAACTGGAACCCTACACGAATACGGAGTTTGGGGCCAGTACTTTGATTTACTCACCTGCTTCCTGCCATGAGCCACACTCGCCATTATTCCCAGAGTCATCCGCCCTGTCTGCTCCACAGCACAATTCCCCCAGTGGGTCTGCCTCGAATCTTCTTACTTCTGTTGAGGTGGACAGTATTGACCCCTCTGTGTTTCACAGGCAGGGCTTACCTAAAACACCAGGGAGAACTGAGAAGAATTCTCATCACGGTTGGGAATCAGAGGATGAGCTGCAAAGCTGCAGGGGTGACAATAGCAACGGCACCAGGTTCCCCCAACAAGAAGGAAGAGACACCAGTCCAAAACAGCTATTCCAAGAACAGAGGGATCCTGCTGACTCATCCCAGGTGATGCCTTGGCCACAGCCAATTGGAATAATAGCCACCTCTGAGAGAGGAGATGCACACAGTCTAGGCTGTGGTCCTTCAAATTCAGCAGCTCAGCCTAGCCTTTCTCTGTACAGGGCCTGCTACCCCGTAAAAGCTGCTCCTTCCTCATCTGTGCTTCATTCTTCTAATACTGTACAGAAAACTAACCAATGCCTCCCAGCCCCAAACCTCAAAACTCCATTGACTTCAAATATGGACCGAGGCAGCGAGGAGCCCTCTATGCCAGAGTTTCCTACCACCAAGGGGCTTGTCCGCTCTTTGGCAGAGCAGTTCCAGAGGATGCACGGAGCCTCTACCAGGGATGGTACAGGTTCCCAGGATAGAAGTTTGCCAAATAGTCTCAGGAGGGACTCTCCACCTTCCGACTGTAAGCCTCCTTTCCCACAGGGTCAAGGGAAAGGCCACAGGTCTTGGGCAAAACAACAACCCTCTTTGGATGGTAGGAACAAACTGCCTTCCTGGGAAGAGCCTGCTAATCATCCTTCTCTTGCCATGAACTCTGGGCCGCCTAACGGTGAAGCTTCTAGGGGAGGACAGCCCAGATTAGCAGAGTCAGGTATTTACCACGGGAAACCGTCTCAAGTGAGAGATGCTAGGCCTAAGGAGCTGGGCAGCAGTGTCGACTTGGGGACTTCCTTGCCTTTGGATTCTTGGGTGAATGTCACAAGGCTCTGTGACTCTCAGCTTACACATGGGGTCCCTGGGCCAGGAATGAAGTCCTCCCCTCCTGATTCCCATACCTGTGTAACCTATCCAGAAAGAAAGCACATCATTTTGCATCCACATTGGAACCAGGACACAGAGCAGGAGACCTCAGAATTGGAGTCTCTCTACCAAGCCAGTCTTCAGGTTTCTCAATCTGGCTGTTCTGGATGTGGGCAGCAGGAAGTAGCCTGGAACCCGCTGAGCCAAACAGGTAAGAATGCAACCAGGGGCAGGAGATGTGGGAGACACAGAAAAGCTGAAGGTAGGAGGATAAGATCAGAAGGGGTGATGGTGTTCTATCTAAATAATATCTTCAGCTTAGGTGGCAGCAGCAGAATTTCTGACTTTATTTATGACTTCATGATAAGAGCTAGACATTTTCCTGGCTAGAGTAGAGAATGGGGGCAGAATCATCACTCACGGGCTATTTCCCTCCTTCTAAAGAAAGAGACCTGGGCATGACTCTATGCCCAGGGCTGCTGCAGTATATATGCTAAGGAGTGGTTCAGCATGAGACGGAGTTGGGGGGGGCGGGGGGAGGCGGTTGAGGGGGGTAAGGGCTGAGTGGGTAAGTCATCCTTCTATGGCTAGGGAACTGAACTGATCCCAAGATCCAGCTTCCAGATCCAGCTTGCAACAAGGATGTACACACTGAGCCAGGTCTCCAATGTAGCATTTCCAGATTGTACTGAACCAGCTATTTTGAGACCTTCCCTCATCCATTCTGGAAATACCAGGTTTAGAGTTTGTAAGGAGATATGCTTGTAGAGTACCTGTTTACTGACTCTTTGTGAGATTATATTGTGTGAGGAGTGAAGTCTAATATTAAATGCAAAGTATACACATAGTTCTATAAACTGAAGACATAAAGGATATTTATAATTTAGGATTGATGTACTTAAGAACTCCAAAGCCTGAACTGTCATCCTGTCTCCATCATTAACTGTCAGTATAAATTTGGATAAGTCATTTACTATATAAGATTTTACCTATAAGAAAATTGGTCCAGTGATTTTCTTTTAAAGATACTTTGCAACTCTTAAAATGATACATATGATTCTGTGAAATTGACTCAGAGAAATGTATCTTCAGTCCAGGTGGTATAGATTCTTTGCATGCTGCCAACCAACATTTAATTGCAGTCAAACAAGTGTTTATTCAGAATCTTCTGTTTCCAGTAGTGTCAGAGTGGGGGTTATCACATAAATATAAGATTTGATATTAAGATATGTTTTTCTTAGGATCATCTTCACTTTAGACTTTGCAATAACATTTTTAGGATCCTTAGATACATAGGACAAAGCAGTATGGGAAGATTCTAAAGAATAAGGAAAAGTAGGAGTTTGCCTCAGTTAGATCCTGTCTAATGTAACAGAGAAAGAATATACAAATGTGAAGTGTTTTAAGAATAAGAAACACATATGAAAATACAATGTGACTAAAACTGAACTAAGCAATTGAATGTCAAACATTTTAGTACAAACAAAACAAAAAGTCCATATGTTACCCCAAACAGTGGGCTTCCCAGGTAGCACTANTTAGGTGGCAGCAGCAGAATTTCTGACTTTATTTATGACTTCATGATAAGAGCTAGACATTTTCCTGGCTAGAGTAGAGAATGGGGGCAGAATCATCACTCACGGGCTATTTCCCTCCTTCTAAAGAAAGAGACCTGGGCATGACTCTATGCCCAGGGCTGCTGCAGTATATATGCTAAGGAGTGGTTCAGCATGAGACGGAGTTGGGGGGGGCGGGGGGAGGCGGTTGAGGGGGGTAAGGGCTGAGTGGGTAAGTCATCCTTCTATGGCTAGGGAACTGAACTGATCCCAAGATCCAGCTTCCAGATCCAGCTTGCAACAAGGATGTACACACTGAGCCAGGTCTCCAATGTAGCATTTCCAGATTGTACTGAACCAGCTATTTTGAGACCTTCCCTCATCCATTCTGGAAATACCAGGTTTAGAGTTTGTAAGGAGATATGCTTGTAGAGTACCTGTTTACTGACTCTTTGTGAGATTATATTGTGTGAGGAGTGAAGTCTAATATTAAATGCAAAGTATACACATAGTTCTATAAACTGAAGACATAAAGGATATTTATAATTTAGGATTGATGTACTTAAGAACTCCAAAGCCTGAACTGTCATCCTGTCTCCATCATTAACTGTCAGTATAAATTTGGATAAGTCATTTACTATATAAGATTTTACCTATAAGAAAATTGGTCCAGTGATTTTCTTTTAAAGATACTTTGCAACTCTTAAAATGATACATATGATTCTGTGAAATTGACTCAGAGAAATGTATCTTCAGTCCAGGTGGTATAGATTCTTTGCATGCTGCCAACCAACATTTAATTGCAGTCAAACAAGTGTTTATTCAGAATCTTCTGTTTCCAGTAGTGTCAGAGTGGGGGTTATCACATAAATATAAGATTTGATATTAAGATATGTTTTTCTTAGGATCATCTTCACTTTAGACTTTGCAATAACATTTTTAGGATCCTTAGATACATAGGACAAAGCAGTATGGGAAGATTCTAAAGAATAAGGAAAAGTAGGAGTTTGCCTCAGTTAGATCCTGTCTAATGTAACAGAGAAAGAATATACAAATGTGAAGTGTTTTAAGAATAAGAAACACATATGAAAATACAATGTGACTAAAACTGAACTAAGCAATTGAATGTCAAACATTTTAGTACAAACAAAACAAAAAGTCCATATGTTACCCCAAACAGTGGGCTTCCCAGGTAGCACTAGTGGTAAAGAATCCTCCTGCCAAGGCAGGAGATGTAAGAGACATGGGTTCAATCCCTGGGTTAGGAAGATCCCCTGGAGGAAGGCATGGCAACCCAGGCCAGTATTCTTGCCTGGAGAATCTCATGAACAGAGGAGCCTGGCAGGCTACAGTCTGTAGAGTTGCAAAGAGTTGGACACACTGAAGTGACTTAGCATGCACCCCAAATAGCAACAATTTATTTTTTTTACTATAGATACTTTTGAAAATATACTGTATATATTTACTTTATATATTTATATATATACTATATATATACATATACTATACTATAAATATATATATAGTATATANACTTTGGCCACCTCATGTGAAGAGTTGACTCACTGGAAAAGACTCTGATGCTGGGAGGGATTGGGGGCAGGAGGAGAAGGGGACGACCGAGGATGAGATGGCTGGATGGCATCAGCGACTCAATGGACATGAGTCTGAGTGAATTCCGGGAGTTGGTGATGGACAGGGAGGCCTGGCGGGCTGTGATTCATGGGGTCGCAAAGTGTCGGACATGAATGAGCGACTGAACTGAACTGAACTGAAAGTAAGAAAAATCATTGATAACCCCACTTAGTAATTTCATGAGTTTACTTCTGGCTTTGGGTTGTGTCCCAGCCCTGGTTGATGCACTTTTTAAAAAAATTAAAGTACAGTTGATTTACAGAGTTGTATTAGTTTTAGGTATATAGTATACAGCAGGAGAAGGCAGTGGCACCCCACTCCAGTACTCTTGCCCGGAACTCCCATGGACAGAGGAGCCTGATGGACTGTAGTCCATGGGGTCGCTAAGGTTTGGGCACGACTGAGCGACTTTCACTTTCACTTTTCACTTTCATGCATTGGAGAAGGAAATGGTAACCCACTCCAGTGTTCCTGCCTGGAGAATCCAGGGACAGAGGAGCCTGATAGGCTGCCATCTACGGGGTCGCACAGAGTCGGACACGACTGAAGCGACTTAGCAGCACCAGCAGCAGAGTGATTCAGTTCATATATTAATATATATAATGTATGTATATACATATATATATGCATGCATGCTTGCTTAGTTATGTCTGATTCTTTGTGACTCCTTGGACTATAGCCTGCCAGGCTCCCCTGTCCATGGAATTTTTCAGACAAGAATACTGGAGTGGGTTGCCATTTCCTCCTCCAGGGGAGCCTCCTGATCCAGGAATGAAACCTGCTTCTACACTGCAGGCTGATTCTTTACTGCTGAGCCACTGTATACATATGTATGTTAATATATTTACATGTATGTGTGTGTGTGTTGTTTTTCAGATTTTTTTCCAGTATGGGCTATTACAAAATATTGACTATTACCTGTGCTATGCAATAGGTCCTTGTTTATATATTTCCTATGTAGTAGTGAGTGAGTGAAGTCGCTCAGTCATGTCCGACTCTTTGCGACTCTTTCCTTTGTCCCTGGGATTCTCCAGGCAAGAATACTAGAGTGGGTTGCCATTTCCTTCTCCAGGGGATCTTCCCAACCCAGGGATTGAACTCAGGTTTCCCGCATTGCAGGCAGATGCATTAACCTCTGAGCCACCAGGGAAGCCCTATATAGTAGTATATATATGTTAATCCCAAACTCCCAGTTTATCCCTTCCCCACTTTCCTCTTTGATAACCAAAAGTTTGGTTTCTATGTCTGTGAGTCAATATCTGTTTTATAAATAAGTTCATTTGTATCATCGTTTTAGATTCCACATATAAGTCATGTGTATTTGTCTTTCTCTGATTTACTTCACTTAATATAATCTCTAGGTCCAGCCATGTTCCTGCCTGTTTTTTTTTTTTTTTATGCATATGTACTATATATTTATTTGTATTGTTTTTGTCAAAAGTAGAATCATTGTAAAATATGGTTACAGTGTAGTCCCATGATTTTCTTATATCCATAAACTTTTTCCCTTTGGAAAAAACTACTTTTAATGACTATAATATGCTTCACATGAATGTACCATAATATATTCAACCATTCTACTTTGGTTAAATACTTACTTCCAATTTTTTGGTAGTATAGCACTGTGATGAGTATCTTTATACTTAAGAGTTTGGCCACATTTCTGATAAACTCCTTAGAATAAACTTTTAGAAGGATAATAACTAGTTGAAAGCTTTAAACTTAAAAAAAATCTCTTGATACATACTAGCAAACTCAGGAAGATTATACTTCTGAAGGCAATATGAAAGCATACCTACCAACCATTAATTTGTACTTGATAGTGAAAGAAAACTAATTTTTAAGATCCATCTAATGAATCAGTCCTGAAAATAACTTGTCAAACCAAAGTAGGCTGTATTTTGGTTAGTCTCTTTTAAATCGAGTCTTTCAGAACTGACATAACAAAATAAAGAAGAGATCAGTGGAAGTGAGAAGTAGATGAAGGAAGGAAATCGAGAAGGAAAATGCTGGTTAGGGTCCATATATGATAGAATATATCTTTAGGGGAGTCCTCTTTTATTGGAAAGCATTTATTAAGCACCAAATTACTTTCTTCTTCCAGATTTATATCTCTAGTTATAAGTAACACTGTAAGTTTAAGGTATACAGTGTGATGGTTGATACATGTATATGTTGCAAAGTGATTACCACAATAAAGGTAGTGAACAAAACCATCACCATACCTAATTACTGTTTTGTGTGTGTGTGTGTGGTGAGAATATTTAATTAAGATCTATCTTAGCAACTTTCAGGTATATAATAACACAACATAGTTAACTATAGTTACCATGCTGTACATTAGGATTCTCAGAACTTATTTATCTTATAATTGGAAATGTGTACCCTTTGACCAATATCTCTATATTTCCCCTAACCCCGAGCTCTTGGCAACTATCATTGCATTCTGTTTCTATGAGTTTAATTCTTTTAAGATCCCACATATAAGTGTGATCATATGTTTTTTGTCTTTCTCTGACTTAACTACTTAAAAAAAAAGCTTTATTGATATATAATTTACATACTGGACAGCTCACCTATTTAAAGTGTATAGTTCAATGGTTTTTTAGTATATTCATAGTCATCCACTCTTCACCACCATCTGTTTTAAAGTGTTTTTTCAGTACCCTAAAAAGGTGTCAGTAAACCTCTAATCCGTCTAGTCAAGGCTATGGTTTTTCCAGTGGTCATGTATGGATGTGAGAGTTGGACTGTGAAGAAAGCTGAGCGCCGAAGAATTGGTGCTTTTGAACTATGGTGTTGAAGAAGGCTCTTGAGAGTCCCTTGGACTGCAAGGAGCTCCAACCTGGGTGTTCATCCTAAAGGAGATCAGTCCTGGGTGTTCATTGGAAGGACAGATGCTAAAGCTAAAACTCCAATACTTTGGCCACCTGATGCGGAGAACAGATTTATTAGAAAAGACCCTGATTGCTGGGAAAGATTGAAGGCAGGAGGAGAAGGGGATGACAGAGGATGAGATGGTTGGATAACATCACTGACTCAATGGACATGAGTTTTAGCAAGCCCTGGGAGATTGTGAAGGACAGGAAAGCCTGGCATGCCGCAGTCCATGGGGTGACAAAGAGTCGGACACAACTGAGCGACTGAACAGCAACAATTAAGTATTATGATCACCCCCTTTGCCCTTATCACTAACTTCCATGGTGATTATCTTGGCCAATTATCAACATGTGGCTTATATTGATTTAGCAACCCTCCTCCCCTTTCCCTTCCCCACTGGATTTTTTTTTTTTTCCTTCTTTTTTTGCCTATGCTGAGTCTATATTGCTGCAGAGGCTTTTTTTTAGTTGCAGTGCCCAGGTTTCTCATTGCGGTAACTTCTTTTGTTATAGCATATGAGCCATACGGTGGGCAGGTTTCAGTGATTGCGGGTCCCAGGCTCTAGGGCACAGGCTCAATTGTTGTGGTGCACGGGCTTAGTTGCTCCACAGTATGTTGGATCTTCCTGGATCAGAGAGTGAATCTGTGTCCCCTGCAATGGCAGATGGATTCTTCACCACTGAGCCACCAGGGAAGCCCCCTTTAAAAGCCGAACTATGATACTATTATACCTAAAAAATTAGCAATAATTTCTTAATATAGTAGAAATTATATAATATAGTAACTAGCCAGTATTCATTTTTTTTCTAGTTTTTCCACAAATGTCTTTTCACAGTTGTTCATCTCTAAGTTCTGTCTGACTGTTTACAACCAATGCACTGCAGCATGCCAGCTTCCCTGTCCTTCACTATCTCCCAGAGTTTACTCAAACCCATGTTAAGTCAGTGATGCCATCCAACCATCTCATCCTCTGTCGTCCCCTTCTCCTCCTGCCTTCAATCTTTCCCAGCATCAGGGTCTTTTCTAATGAGTCTGCTCTTCATATCAAGTGGCCAAAGTATTGGAGCTTCAGCTTCAGCATCAGTCCTTCCAATGAACATTCAGGACTGATTTCCTTTAGGATTGACTGGTTTAGTCTCCTTGCTATCCAAGGGACTTTCAAGAGTCTTCTCCAACACCACAATTTGAAAGCATCAATTCTTTGGTGCTCAGCCTTTATGGTCCAACTCTCACATCCATATATGACTAATGGAAAAGCCATAGCTTTGACTAGACAGACCTTTGTCAGCAAAGTGATGTCTCTGCTTTTTAATACACTCTCTAGGTTTGTCATAGCTTTCCTTCCTAGGAGCTAATGTCTTTTAATTTTGTGGCTGCAGTCACCATCTGCAGTGGTTTTGGAGCCCAGGAAAATAAAATCTGTCACTCTTTCCACTTTTTCCCCATCTGTTTGCCATTAAGTGATGGAACCAGATGCCACGATCTTAGTTTTCTGAATGTTGAGTTTTAAGCCAGCTTTTCCACTCTTCTTTCAACCTCATCAAGAAGCTCTCAGTTCCTCTTCACTTTCTGCCATTAAAGTGGTATCATCTGCATATCTGAGGTTGTTGGTATTTGTCCCAGCAGTCTTGATTCCAGCCTGTGATTCATCTTGCCTGTCATTTCACATGAGGTACTCTGCATATATTATAATAAGCAGGGTGACAATATACAGCCTTAATGTACTCCTTTCCCAATTTGGAACCAGTCACTTGTTCCATGTCCGGTTCTAACTGTTGCTTCTTGACCCACACACAGGTTTCTCAGGAGACAAGTAACATGTTCTGGTATTTACACCTCTTTAAGAATTTTCCACAGTATGTTGTGATCTACACAGTTCAAGGCTTTAGTGTAGTCAGTGAAGCAGATATTTTTGAAGTTCCCTTGCTTTTTCTATGATCCAACAGATGTTGACAATTTGATCTCTGGTTCCTCTGCCTTTTCTAAATTCAGCTTGTACATTCGGAAGTTCTTGGTTCACAAGCTACTGAAGCCTAACTTGAAGGATTTTGAGTGTTACCTTGCCAGCATGTGAAATGAGCATGATTGTTTGGTAGTTTGAACAATCTTTGGCTTTGCCCTTCTTTGGAATTGGGATGAAAACTGACCTTTTCCAGTCCTGTGGCCACTGCTGAGTTTACCAAATTTGCTGACATATTGAGTATTGCACTTTAACAGAATCATCTTTTAGCATTTTAAATAGCTCAACTGGAATTCTACCACCTCCTCTAGCTTTGTTCATAGTAATGCTTCCTAAGGCACACTTGACTTCACACTCCAGAATCTCTGGCTCTAGGTAAGTAACCACACTATCGTGGTTATCTGGGTCATTAAGACTTCTCTTGTATGGTTCTTCTGTGTATTCTTGCCACCTCTTTTACTGTCTTCTGCTTCTTTTAGGTCCTTGCCATTCTGTCCTTTATTTTGCCCATATTTTGCCCATCTTTGCATGAAATGTTCCCTTGGTATCTCCAGTTTTCTGGGGAAGATCTGTATTCTTTTCCATTCCATTGTTTTCCTCTATTTCTTTGCATTGTTCGTTTAAGAAGTCCTTCTTACCTCTCCTTGCTGTTCTCTGGAACTCTGCCTTCAGTTGGGTATATCTTTCCCTTTCTCCCTTGCCTTTCGCTGCTCTTTTCTCAGCTATTTGTAAAGCCTCCTCAAACAACCACTTAGCCTTCCTGAATTTCTTTTTATTTGGGATGATTCTGGTCACTGCCTCCTATACAGTGTTATGAACCTCCATCTATAGTTCTTCAGGAACTCCATCTGCTAGATCTAAGCCCTTGAGTCTGTTTTATCACCTCTAGTTTATTTGCTTTAGGTCATTCCTGAATGGCCTAGTGGTATTCCCTACATTCTTCAATTTAAGTCTGAATTTTGCAGTAAGGAGCTTATGATGTGAGGCACAGTCAACTCCAGGTCTTTTTTTTTTTTTGGTTTTTTTTCCAGGTCTTATTTTTGCTGACTGTATAGAGCTTCTCTATCTATAGCTACAAAGAATTATAATCAATCTGATTTTGATATTGACCATCTGATGATATCCATGTGTAGAGTCATCTCTTGTATTGTTGGAAGAGAGTGTTTGTTATGACCAATGCTTCTCCTGACAGAACTCTGTTAGCTTTTGCCCTGGTTCATTTTGTATTCCATGGCCAAACTTGCCTGTTCTTCCAGGTATCATTTGACTTCCTACTTTTGCATTCCAATCCCCTGTGATGTAAAGGACATCTTTTTGATATTACTGCTAGAAGGTCTTGTAGGTCTTCACAGAACCATTCTTATGCTGTTCATGGGGTTCTAGAGGCAAGAATCGGAGAAGGCAATGGCAACCTACTCCAGTACTCTTGCCTGGAAAATCCCATGGATGGAGGAGCCTGGTGGGCTGCTGTCCATGGGGTCTCGAAGAGTCAGACTCGACTGAGCGATTTCACTTTCACTTTTCACTTTCATGCATTGGAGAGGGAAATGGCAACCCACTCCAGTGTTCTTGCCTGGAGAATCTCAGGGACAGGGGAGCCTGGTGGGCTGCTGTCTGTGGGGTCCCACAGAGTCTGACATGACTGAAGCAACTTAGCAGCAGCAGCAGCAACAGAGGCAAGAATACTGGAGTGGTTTGCCATTGCCTCCTCCTATGGACCACGTTTTATCAGAACTCTCCGCTGTGAGCCTGCACAGCATGGCTTATAGCTTCATTGTGTTATTCCGCAGGCCCCTTCACTATGACAAGGCTGTGATCCATGAAGGGGCACCTTAATTCTGCTTTCTGTCAAAGCCAGAAGTGCCCTCAACAGTACCCCTTACGGAGGCCACCTTCACCTCTGTTTAAATGTCTTTAAAGGAATCAGTGTCTACTCTCTTCAGGAGATTCCAGTGGCTACCTCGTTCGCTAGATAGGAATCACATTTGATTAGAGCAATTCCAAATTCTAGATTCTTAGATTGCCAGGCTCATGGAGAAGTCCTTATTAAGGTCACTTAGTTGAAAAATTAAGCAAAGGTATCTGCAGATAAGTGGATCCAGGTTCTATCCAACAGCTCTTTATATATCAGTGAAGCAGAAGGCAAGTAAGGAGTTCAGTCTGATGAAGGATTTTATCAGTGCTTGTCCATGAATAACATGGAGCCATTCTTAGTCAAAAAGCTCATCTTAACCTTATCAATGTGCTCCTGGGCTTCCCAGGTGGCTCAGTGGTAAAGAATCAGCCTGCCAGTGCAAGAGACACAGGAGACAGGGGTTTGATCCCTGGGTTGGGAAGATCTCCCAGAGGAGGAAATGACAACCCCCTCCAGTATTCTTGACTGGAGAATCCCATGGATAGAGGAGCCTGGTGGGCTACAGTCCATGGGGTCACAAAGAGTCGTACACGACTGAGCAACTGAGCAAACTCTAACCATTACAGCTATAATTCTTAAATCTGACTGCCCATCACAGTCACTGAAGAAATGGCTTAAAAAAAAAAAAAAAGAGGAATAATTTCATATAAATGGGATCATAACATACCTGATGTTTTTATTATAGAAAATTTGTTTCTCTCTCCTATCCTTAAATCAGTCCCTTCTGTTTACCCCTGCCCTCAGCCTTCTCAGATAATAATCTATTGGGCATATATCTGTATTTTTCTGTTCATGTAATCCTCTGCAGATATATATATATATATATCATGTTTTTTTGTTGGGAATTATTTTACAGATTTCTTTTAACTCAATACTTGAAAATTCCTCTAAGTCAGCTAGTTTAATTCAATTCCTTTTTTTATTTAGTGGCTGAACAGTATTTGATATTGAGAATACTATAAAGTATCTAGCCATTCTGCTGTAGATAGGCATTGCTTTATTTCTAGTTATTAGCCAAACAATGCCACAATAAACTGATATTTTCACTTCTTAATCTCAAGAGGGTAAGAGGGTAAATATATTTTCAATCTTAATGGTTATCTCTAGATTGCTTATTAGGAAGACTATAGTATTTCACATTTCCTCTAACAATGCTTAAGGCTATTCTCCCACATTCTTTCTGGAAATCGCTTAAAAATAAATATTCCCAGGCTCTAACCAGAAAGATTCTGATTTAGTATGTCCATGGAGAGATACACAAAGCTGTACTTTTAACAAGTTCTAGATGAATCAGAGGAAGTATTGGAACCACTGCATTTAAGCACAAGAAAATATTAAAAAATAACTGACCTTTTAGCTTAGTATCAGCAATATCATGCTTTAGCTAGGTACACATATTAGAATCAAAATATCAAATCAAGATGTGAATTGGCAATAGACATATATATCAAATGTAGGTCAAGGGTGTGTGCACTTTCAGAAGGCTTAATTAGTTGTATTGGAGCAAGCCCCTTGGGAGTCACATATCCAGTTTGGAGCAGCTCATCGCTTTACAGTCTCATAAGATTTTTAGGAAGAGATAAACATTTAGAATTTGTTTAGAATGTCAGTGATTAGAGAGATGCTAATGAGGAAATAAAAGACCACGCTACACATATAAAATGTTGACGAGCTCCTGCTCATAGTATATAATTGGAAGTGAAAGTCCAAAGACTTGAGTTTTAATCCTGATTAAACTACTTACTACTTGTCAGACTCTAGAACTTGTTTTCCTGTTTTGTAAAATGAGATGGTTTAATATATGATTACTATGATGATTTCCTAACTAGACTGGAGACATTTCCCTTGTCATTGCAGATGCTCTCGAGAATTACTGTGTCAGGTAATTTCCTCTATATCTACTATAAGTCTTGGACCCAAATCTGACAGCAGCAAAGCTGATTATATTTACTATTTAGCTATGTGTCCACAGAGCCCCTTCTCTAGGGCCTGTGTTTGAGATCCCTATGGCCAATGGGAAGCTATCCACATTCTGAAACTCCTGTTTCTACCTTCTAGGAATCCATCCTCCATTGAATTCAGAGATGAATATTTGTTATTTAATGAAGCAAAAACTCCAGAGTTTTGTGTTGCAGGCTGAGTGCAGACTCTGGAAGAAGAGATGGGTTCAACTTATGTTTATGCTTTCCTCCTCAGGCTCTGCAGATGATGTAGGGAGGAGGTTGCACTCAGCCCCTGGCCTTGGTCTCTCAAAGACCCCAACAGCAGAAATGGAGCACAGTCTCCATGAAGCCAACACAGTATCTGCTTCTCAGGTAGCCACCTCAGGTTCTACAGTTCGGGAATGGGGTGGTGTGTTGGGAAAGAATTATGGAGAGATGTCGGTGGTGGGGTTGGTGATAAGGCAGGGCATAGGAATGTGGGGCTATTAGAAGAAAACAAGATCTATGATTGGGCTTCTTTGAGTGAGAGGAGGTTGCCACATGGCTACTACCTTTCAAATATATCAAATTCAGATCTCTACTAGTGAGTCTTACTTACCCTATTCTCTCCCATATCCGTTGGGACAGAGTCTGTGGGAAAACCACAGGTCTGATGTTACGTGTCTGCCTGTGTGTCTGTGTGTTTGAAGGCCGCACCTTGCCAAGCCCCCAGCAGGGAGTGTGGGGAGGAGGATCAGTATGGTGCAGAGAACTTTCGGCGCATCTCACGCAGTCTCAGTGGCACCGTTGTCTCAGAGAGGGAGGAGGTCCCAGTCTCTTCCCACAGTTTTGTAAGTAGAATCAGGGTCTGTCTATTTAGAGCATCTTCTTTCTCTTGCTAGGTAAAAATATACTGCGGTGAAGGGGCAAGAGAAATGGAAGGCTGTAATTTGGGGAAAGCCATGTGCACTCAGCAAAAATGAGGACATGTAATCATTATATTTTTTGGTCACACATTCACTTGAATGAAGGATGTTCTTTCCCTGTAGCAGTTCTGGAAGGTGTAATGTAGGCTTCCTCGGATGAGAAGTGTCCCAGAAGCCTTGAGAGGAGTCTCTGAGGAGCCATGGCTGCTGACTGGGTCAGAATCCATTGCACTAATCAAAGGAAAAAGAAGAGATGGGATGACGTGTTGCTCTGCGTGTTCTTCCCCATCCTAGAAAGTGACCAAGCGGGGTCCAGTGGGCTTTCAAGCTGAAATGAAGCATATGCATTAGCAGCAGAAGGAAAATGATTTAAAGTCCTCATCTTTGGGGCATTTCATATAGAATTAATGCAGTAATCTGTAGATGAAAGGGACAAGGATATCCAAGTCAGCAGAGATCAGCAAACTCAAATAGTTTCAGTGGTTGGATTTCTAAAATGTGCCTTTTGAGAATTTCATACACTTGCCTGAGGCAACTTGAGATTTTATTACAGTATAGGTCAAGATATAAAGCACCAGTAGTACACTGAAGCTTGCTCACCATGTCAGTTTGATATAAATTTTAAAAAACAGGTCTTAAATATGTGGTATAAAAATAGAAAAGTACAAAAAGGAAAACTAAGTTTCTTCCACCAGTTCTTCAGATCCAGTTTCTTTCCCAGTGACTACCCAAGAGGTAGTCATTTTTTCCAGTTTATTGTCATAAATTTATAAATAGCTCTGAACAATTGGCCACTCTTTTTGAAAAAGGTGGTCTTTTCTGCCCAGCATTTATTATCATATACCTTTAATGGCAAGTTGTTATTTTCCTAGGAGAGTTGGCAGAGAAGGCAGTGGCACCCCACTCCAGTACTCTTGCCTGGAAAATCCCATTGGTGGAGGACCCTGGTAGGCTTCAGTCCATCCATGGGGTTGCTAAGAGTCGGATACGACTGAGCAACTTCACTTTCACTTTTCACTTTCATGCGTTGGAAAAGGAAATGGCAACCCACTCCAGTGTTCTTGCCTGGAGAATCCCAGGGATGAGGGAGCCTGGTGGGCTGCCGTCTATGGGGTCGCACAGAGTCGGACACGACTGAAGCGACTTAGCAGCAGCAGCAGCAGCAGGAGAGTTGGCTTCCTTTTGGCCTGACTTCTGTATCATTCATTTATTCATTGATTCATTCATTTAAACAAATGCTTTCTGAGCTTATCTTCTAGGTATTGTCCCGAAAAATGGTGTTGAGTGAGCTAGATACAGTCCCTGCTCTCCTGACTTTACAGTCTACTGGAGGAGGCAGATAATTATAAATATGATAGAATTTAATGCTATGGAAGCAAAATAGAGGGGACATCTAAACCGGGCTTGAGGAATCAGGGAAGTCTTCCTGGAGAATTAAAATGAATGTAGCAGATAAAGGGGACTGAAGCAGATATTAACTGAGTTTAAAAAAAAGCTTTTTGGTGTGGTATGATTAGAGTCTGGCAAGGGATAAATGGAGAGTGTTGACAAGTGAGACTGTTAAGACTATAAACAAGGGTCATATCATGAACCATTGTAAGGAGTTTGGGAGGATAGAGCGATGTAGACATATTGGAGAGTCAGCTAGGAAATTAAAATGTTTGGTGCCTACTTGCCTGGACATGGGGAAAAGAGAATCAAGGATGATTTCTAGGAATTGTGGGTTGATAATGGTAATATTTGAGGGAAGAGAAGCAGGAATATATTTGGAGGGAGAGATAATGTGCAATTTTGGACATACTAAGCTTGAGTTGAGATAGATATCTGGTAGGCTTTTGATTTTGAGACATAACAACTTAAAATTGAGATTTGAGAATCATAGCCACTGAAAAGAGGAGGAAAATTGCAAAAAGAGGAAAAAAAAAAAAAAAAAACCAGGAGACTCAGTAAGAGGCTATAGGGATGGAAGGGAACCCAGTGAAGAGGGGTGGCTTTCTTTTGGTGATTGTGTCACATGCAGAGAGGACTGGCATCTGGTCCTTAGGCTACTTGGTAAATGCCTACCATGTGCCAGGCTGTGTTAGGTGCTGTGAGCACACACTGCTGAAACAACACAAAGTATCTTACAATCTCAAAAAAGAAACAAGATACACCGGCATATAGATTATTTTATTTAATATATTATTTATTAAGTGCCTATAATAATCCTCCAGGAACTGTTCCAGGTTATGGGGATACTGGAGTGAAAAGAAATGTATTCTAGTAGGAGAGAAAAGACATTAAACAAGTAAACCCCAGACAATGTGTGATAAAGAATAAAACAAAGCAAGAGGCTAAGGAGTAAAGAGGTAATAGTGGTTATTCTCAGGGCTATTGTTTTTTTGATAGGGTAGTGAGGAAAATCAGCTCTAAGAAAGTAACATGTGATGAGAGACCTCAGTGATATGAAGGTGTAAGCCATGCGAAGATCATTCCCAGTAACAGAGACACAAAGTGTAAAAGCCCTAAGGTGGAATAAGCTTCGTATGTTTGAAGAACGTTAAGAAGGTTGGCGTGTAAAAGGCACAGAAATGGTAGGAGATAAAGTGAGAAAGATCAGCTTTGCCATATCATACAGAACTTGCAGGCCACACTAAAGGAGGCAGTGGGCTGGAGACAGGAAGACTAAATTGGAGGCTGCTGCAGTGGTCTGCTGCTGCTGCTGCTGCTGCTAAGTCGCTTCAGTCGTGTCCGACTGTGCGACCCCATAGACGGGGGCCCACTGTCTCTGGGATTCTCCAGGCAAAAACACTGGAGTGGGTTGCCATTTCCTTCTCCAATGCATGAAACTGAAAAGCGAAAGTGAAGTCCCTCAGTCGTGCCCAACTCTTAGCGACCCCATGGACTGCAGCCTACCCGGCTCCTCCATCCATGGGATTTTCCAGGTAAGAGTACTGGAGTGGGGTGCCATTGCCTTCCTGTCGGTAGAAATGACAGTATAAGGCATAGGCAACTAATGGAATTATGGATGAAAAGTGCAAAATCAAGGGCATTGTCGATATTTTGAGTCTAGGTGACTTCAGAAAATACGGTACCAGAAGGAGGAGTTGGGAAGAATGATGGTTCGGTTTTGGACATGTTCATGTCTCATATATTAAAACACATATTTCTGAGACTTTGCCACATAATTGAATGACAGATGAAGAACAAAGTGGGTCATAAGCAACAGTGGGTACAGACTTAACAGGCAGCACCAGAATGGAGACTGGAGTGCAGCAGTAACTGGAGAGATGGAATAGAGAGCTTCTCACTGTACATTTAGGGAGATATTAGTTCCCAATGTTTAGAGTGAGTGTAGAATTTTTCAGTCTTTTTGGTTTTCTGAATTTCTCTCTCACTTCTTCTCTATTTTAAATTTTTATTAATTTTTTTAGAGGCTTCTGTGTGTGTTTGTTTTTTTTTAACCACATCACACAACTTGCAGGATCTTAGTCCCCTGACCAGGGATTGAACCTTGGCAGTGAAAGCTTGCAGTCCTTACCACTGGATAGCCAGGGAATTTCCCTCTTGTCTATTTTTAAATTTTTATCTCATTCTCTAATTTTAATAGTAGCATTAAGGACTTTGCTAAAGACGTTGATGTTCAGATTGGGAAAGTGAGGGTTATGAGGAAGACATATTAAGAGAAGAGAACTGTACTTTGGCTTCTTAAGTTCATAGTGGAGGATGTTTCATAGTCAGGATGTTTCTAGAGGGGCTGATGGGAAGAGTGTCGAGTAAATTGTGTCCATCTCTAGATTAAGGAATGTTTGTACTCTAGTTCCTTCCATATCCCCCTGCTTCCCTCATTGTGTTTACCCAACCATAGCCTGCTGTGTGTTAATCCTCATCTCTATGTTTTTTTTGTCTTGTCTCATTGTAAGGATTCATCAAGCGTGAGGAAAAAGCCTTTGGAAACTCGGCATCGTTGTTCCAGCTCCTCTTCCCTCCCTGTCATCCATGACCCTCCTGTATTTCTCCTTGGTCCCCAACTCTACCCACCCCAACCACAGTTCCTGTCCCCAGATGTCTTGATGCCCAGCATGGCAGGGGAGCCCCATAGACCCCCAGGTAACTTGCCCCAAATCTAATATTATGTGCTGGAATGTAGTACTTTTCCAGGGACCTGGAAGAATCAAATCAGTGCATCTGTTGGGGGATGGGAAAGGGGAAGGAGGGTCCCAAGGTGGAGGTGTAAAGGGAAATGAATTATTGCTTTAAAGATCAAGCATTGATCATGATGAATCATGACTGAATCATTTCTTGGGCAACATGAGGTCTAGACCAGAGCTCCCAGAATCTAACTACTCATGAAAATGAACTGCTTCAGTTGTGATAGGATATGATTTTAAGTGACCCAGGGAATTAGTACCCAGTCTTTAGGATCCCCCAAAACAGGAAATATCATCTCTATCAACTGTTTTTCTCTCCTTTTATCCCAAGTCTCAGTTGAGGGATGGTCTAGGAGGATGAGTAGTATGAATGGCAGACTTGGAAATATCCTATGCACAGAATACCCATGCCATGCATAGAGACCCAGACCATCCTGGGGAAGGTGGGCAGCATCCTTCTGGCTTTCTTTGACCCTCCACAGCAAGATTTGTTCCATTTTTCCCCTCATGGACCAAATCTACAGTTTAAGGCAGTGGTTCTTAATGAGAAAGAGGAGGTGCCAGTGGCATCTGGTGGGTAGAAAGACCAGAGATGCTGCTAAACATCTAGCAATGCACAGAGAAGTTTCCTTGCACACCCCTACCCTACTCCTAAGACAAAGAATGATCAGCTCCAATTATCAGTAGTGCCAAAGTTGAGAAACCTGTCTATGGGTATAAATCCCCAGGGAAAAAGGATCTTCTTAGAACTGAGTAGTACTATTGATATTTGTGTCCAAATTTTAGGGAGCTTTGGATAAGCGGGCCTTCTGGATAAATGGACTTCTGATTACTCAGTGGAGCTGCCAGGTCAGCAGCATCCTTTGAGAGTTACTAGAAGTATCTGATCAATAAGGCAGCATTTATTGCAACTTGTTCTGCACCAAATACTACAGTAAATACATGGGAGAAAGAAGGCAGTTCTCTGCTCTTAAAGAGCTCAAAGTTTCAGTAATCAGGTATATATACGTATAGTACAGCTATTGATGCAATTTAAAAAATAAAAATGAGAAGTACTATTTAGAAGTCACGTTTGGAAAATTAGTTATTTTGTTTCTTTAAAGGGGAATCAATGTACAGAAAAAGTATTCTACATTATGTATGTGGGAGTTGTGCAAACAAAAGCAGAAATCTTGGAGAATGAACACAAATGTAAGCAGACACAGTTCAACTGGAGTGAAAGTACCGTGTTAAGAAAAACTGAGTGATGTTTTGGAGTGGTGGCTCTGAGTAAAATTAACACAAAGAACATATATTTGGAATATCAGAGAGCCGTTCATGTATGTGTGTTTGTGTCTGTCTGTCTTTTGGAGGACAGATTATAATGCAGTGAGATAGTGTGCAACATCCAGGAGACTGTTTCATTTGCACAGATTGGCAGTGACTTGATTTTAATGTATATTAAGAATTTTTTAAAATGAAATTAAAAGCAAAGCTAGGTTCCTTCTTTCCTTTATTTTTATGTTCTTAAAGAGGTGAGGAGTTGGAAGGAATAGCCAGGAATGGTCCTCTGGGAAGGATAATGGTTTTACTGAAGATACTCAATCTTTGGGTTTCTTTTGTCTCCCCAGGAACTTCGAGGAGTGTCCAGCAGTTTCTGGCTATGTGTGACAGGGGTGAAACTTCCGAAGGGGTCAAGTACATAGGAAGGACTTTGAACTACCGGAGTCTCCCCCATCGTTCCAGAACAGATGCCTCCTGGGGACCATGGTCAGAGGCCAACCAGCATATTGGGGCCAGATTCCTGACTACTCCAGGGTGCAAGCCTCAGCTAACCTACACTGCCACACTACCAGAAAGACACCAGGGCCTTCCGGTTCCTCATGCTCAGTCCTGGGGGGATCTTTTCCATTCACCCTCCCACCCTCCTGTTGTTCACCCTGTGTCGCCACCACCAAGCAGTCTTTGTGTACCCCTGAGGTCAGCTTGGAATTCAGGTCCTGTTCCAGGGTTTCGAGCCCCTGGTCCTCGAAGAGTAGACATGCCCCCAGATGATGACTGGAGGCAAAGCAGTTATGCCCTGCCATCTAGGCACAGGAGGACAGGGAGAGAGGAGTTTCTGTTTGTCCTAGCAGATGCCCCTGGCAGAGAACAGATCAGGGCTAGAGCCCTGCAGCACAGCAGGTGGTAAGGGTTACCCCTTTCCTCTCCTGGAGCCACAGCTTTCTAGGTTACACTGTACTGCAGCAGAGTTGGTACCCTGTATCCCTGCCAAGGTTGTGCAAGTCTTATCTCAACACAGAGTTGGCAGTTTCTCCCAGGTGCCAGGAACCCCTAAGGAGACCTGGCTCTTTGAGGGAATATTTGAAACTTCAATTTCCATTCACCTAGCAAAAGGAAACAGATGCTGTTTAGGGTTTTATTTGATCCACTTTAAAGATGAATCCATGTTACTCTGGACACTAGCCATTCTTTAGGATCTTAGGGTCATCATTTTATTCTTGAATACTCTAAGCCCTCATATTCTCCCTGTTATATTACCAACTTCTAGGCTTTGTTTTATCCACCTATCCCTATTATCCGACCTTTCTGTCTTCTCCATCCCTCATCCTTAGAGGGACATGTAGCCCTGTAGTCTTGATCCTGACCACATCATTCAGGCTAGCCCACCTGCCCAGACTGTCAGCCTTCCCTCAGCCCCCAAACCTTAGGCCTAGAATGTGGGGCTGCCAACATAACACTTACTCTTCGGAACAAATGGGAGTCAGGCACACTAACATACCCTCCTGTCCTCAGCAGCACAGCCATTACTGCCACTTGCTCAGTCGCCGCTGTAAACCCTCAGAGTCAGCTGAACTATTTTAGGGCCAAACATACTGTTTTTGTAAAGTATTTTTCATTAATAAATCTATAAGATAGTTCTATTTAATTCCTTGTCATTTAATTGTCTATTTGATTCCTTTTGTATTTTCTTGCTCTCTTATATTGGGCTGGGGAATCAAGAAATACCAATTCCCAGTGGCCTGGGGCTCAGTATATGGGTTTTGACTGAGTGAAAGTGAGGAGCCAAAGAGGAATTGAAGACTGGTTGAAGGGTATGTATTCAAGGTNTTTAATTGTCTATTTGATTCCTTTTGTATTTTCTTGCTCTCTTATATTGGGCTGGGGAATCAAGAAATACCAATTCCCAGTGGCCTGGGGCTCAGTATATGGGTTTTGACTGAGTGAAAGTGAGGAGCCAAAGAGGAATTGAAGACTGGTTGAAGGGTATGTATTCAAGGTAGGAGTCAATGAGTCCTAATATGGAGTGACTTTCCTTGTTATTGCTGGTTGTATATTTTCTGTCCCTTTCCTGCCAAGAGGCACTCAACACATTGCATACTTTCTCCTTCCCCCCTCAGGGAGATTTTCTGGGATCCAGACTCTTACAAACTCACTCCTGATCTAGGTAGCCGTTGTACCCTCCCTCTTCAAGTTTACCATGTGCCTCTTACCCTTTCCTTGCTCTCTTCATATGGCTGCCCCTTCCCTTCCCTCCAGAATTATATGGCACTTCCATGTAAGAAAGATCCATTTTCACCCCTTCCTCACTCGAAAATTCATCTCCCTCTAAAAAATAATATGTGAGCTCCCTTAGCAAACATTACTCACTGGGCATTTCTCTTCTCTTAGATTATTCCAGCTCTAAGTATCATTAAGATGGACAAGTCAAGAGGTAGAGGTGGTGTTTGAGTCCTTTGGACTATTGCTTGCCTAATTATCACCATCTATTATGAACAGATTCTGAACACATGCAGTATTGAGCAGGAGGATGGGCAGGCATTTCTCACCTTATCCTACTTGAGTCCTATGCCATCAAGATATACAGATGTGGGACTTCCCTGGCAGTCTGTGGTGAAGACTCCACACTTCCACTGCATAGGGCACAGGCTTCATCTCTGGTTGGGGAACTGAGATCTGACATACCTCTTGGTGCAGCAAAAAAAAAAAAAAAAAAAAAGATACATGGATCTTAGGATGTTCTGATCCCTGCTACTGATCCAATCCCTCTGCTGGTGTCATAACACATCAGTTCAGTTCAGTCGCTCAGTCGCGTCCGACTCTTTGCGACCCCATGAATCACAGCACGCCAGGCCTCCCTGTCCATCACCAACTCCTGGAGTTCATTCAAACTCATGTCCATGCCATCCAGCCATCTCATCCTCTGTCATACTCTTCTTCTAATAACTATTGATTGAACAATCATTTCTTGTTCCACTACTCCCTTCCCCATGAGTGTACATCTCCGTAGAAAACCTGGGCCCACATTCTCCCCTAGAGGTATTTCTTATGAGGAACTAATTTCCAATTCCCTATTGCCTTCGAAATCGCTCTTTTCTCAGTGAGTCAAGAGGGAGGCTGTGTCCTTTTCAGGTGAATTTCGTAGACTCTGAACATCTCAGTGACAAAACCCTTCCTTTCCTCTTACCTGTTTTGATTCTGAACCCTTGGAGCCACGTCTGCTCTACCTGCATTCTTTGTGCTTTCAGACTCTTGACAATTCCAGGCTCTAAACACAAGGGCCAGATTCTCGAACTCCATTCTGAACTGTTGCTTCGCTCTAGAACCTACAACGCTTCCTCTAGTTCTTCTGTCACTTACCGACCGAAGTACCCGAATCTGATAATCAAATTGTTATACTTTTCTTTTCCCTCTATTTGCGGGAGATCCTTAGGTTTGGTCACATCTCTCCATCTTTCTAGGAGCTCCATGAAAGCCGGTGTCGTGTTCCCTAGCACTCATTCACCGCAGGAACTAGCTACAGACAAATCAACTCTCCTCTATCTTTTATTTCTGTTTGCCCAGAATTTTAAGCTGATCCCTTGGCATGGTCGTGTTTCTCTCCTAGCTTCAGTAATTTTGCTCAAGTCCCTAGAGCCTGCTCCGCCCCCGCCCCCGCAAGCGCGGTGCATGCCGGTCTTAGACCCTCTGTAGGGAAAGAGGGTCCGCCATGTTCCCCGGCGGCGCCGCCGCTTGGCTCTGGTAGCCGCCGCCCCCGCCCCCAGCCCCGCCCGGCCCAGCGCCTAGCCGAGCCCCGGGCCCAGCATGGCCGCCCCGGAGCCGGCCCGGGCTGCACCGCCCCCGCCCCCGCCCCCGCCGCCCCCTCCCGGGGCTGACCGCGTCGTCAAAGGTGAGAGGTGGACGAAGCCCTGGGGGCCTGGCCTGATGAGATAGCTGTGTGAGGGCGGGCGGGAGACCGTCCCCTCCGGAGCGGGCCCGGAAGGGCGGGCGAGTGACTGGCTGCCTCACTTGGGGAGTGGCCCCTGGGCGGGCCCCTGCTGGGCTGGGCTGAGTCGGTGGCGGCGGCTCCGAGGTCTCTCGCTTGCCTTCGGGCCGTGGCAGAGGTTTCGTTCTGTAGGTCTCCTAGCCAAAGGAGTGAGGCTACTAGTCTCAATGAGCCTCTTTCTTTTCCTGCCCGCCCTGTCAAAGCGGCCCAGAGGCCGCGACTAGCTTCCTGCACCGCGACAGCTGCACGCCTGGCTTGCCGGGGCGAACGGAGGGGCTCTGAGACCTTCAGCCACGCGGGGCTGGGCGATGAACAGTCAGAAATCACCTCTTCTTTGGCCCACGCCTGCTCCCCAGTGACAGCCGTCCGCCCTGTTCGCGCCTAGTTAATGCCAGCCGCAGGGGTTCGCACTCGGCCTTCAGGTGTCACCCCGCGCGGAAATTGGGGGAACTGTATGGGATTGGGCAAGGGTGAAGGGGCAAGCCAGAATTTGGGGACCCTGGGTTTAAGTGTATAAGAGATGAAAAAAAGACAGTTAAAAAAAAAAAAGATCTTCGGGGATAGGAAGAAGCATTTTCTTAGAACCGGCAACACTGGTCAGAGGGCAAGAGGGGTTAGCCCTCCGGTGCATGCAAACGCCTACACACTCCCCCTAGAAGACAAAATTAAATATTTCTCAGCTGGTGCAGAATTTATGATTGTTTAACTGCAACAAGTCATAACATTAATTTGAAATAGAGAAATTGAAGGCTAATTTACAATTGCTTAAATTTCCATGTTCTCTGGGAGAGCCCATCAACTTCAGACACTGTTGTGGAGGTGAAGAACATAATTTGAAATGATTTTTCTTTATCATGTAGCTTGGTCAATAAATTGAAACCATTTTAGAATAAAGTTTTCTTTATTGAATCACATTTATTTTTGAAAGACAGATACTTCTTTTGTTTTATTTATTTCATTCAACTTCTCAGACATACTGGCATAATGTTTAAACACTGTTAGCCCAGTTTTGGAAATCTGGCTAGACATGTTTCCATTAAAATATTTAAAAACAAGAAAAAGTTTTCATTTTGTGGTTTTTAATTTATCAATTCTAGCCTCCTTTAATGATAATACTAATTTGTATCTAGATTTATGTAGACAATTTTAAAAGCTTAATCGTGTATATATTCGGGCCAGGCATCAACTGAAAAAAGCTTTTATAGACTCCTTGTCCCAAGAAGTCTTTTGAAAAAGAGAAAGAAAAAAGATTGGCACTTCAGACATTCATGGTATTGTAAAGTCTTGAAGTTTTTTTGGGTTGGTAATAGAAGACATGAGCTGCCTGTTAATTTTCTTACAGTATACCTGTGTTGTCTGTTAATTTCCCCTGGCACTTTTCACCCTACTATTATATGGGACAACCAGTCACATTTCTGAACAGTAAGTTTATGCTATACTTAAAACGCTTGTGAATCTTCTTGTTTTTTGTCATTTATATGGTAATGTTTCCCTTGTACTGCTTTAATACAGTAAAAATAAGATTCCAGACATAGGACATATTCCTTAGGGGTGAGTTGTGAATACAAGACATAGTCATATTTCCAGTTTATTGGTAGGAAATAAAAGTCATTTGATTTAGGTAAATGGGAATTTGTTGATACAGAAAATCATAGTAGAACTCGTGGATATAAGATCCCATGTACTTAGTAGTAAGCTCTTCAAGACAACTTTCATTTCTTTATGGAATTTGTTAGCTAGTTGGAATGGCGGATATGGATCACATGCTTTAGAGATAGTGTGCAATAGACTGGTTTGTGCTGCTCCAGGAGTTTCTGGCTTCCTTGGAAGTTACTGGGAAATTTACCTTTCATTATAGAAATCTTTTGTATTTCATTTTCAAGCTTCTTTCTTGCCTTCCTCAGTAAGTAATTGTAGTATAATGTTTCATTTGATGACAAAGAACACCAGTTTGCTGAAGCTATATATATCCAGGGTGCTGATTCAACTTAAGTTTAACTTGTTACAGATCTAGATTTAAGTCTAGTATGTGCTGGTTTTACACCATTTCATAGTGGTAAGGTTATAGAGACCATCATTGGCATTGAATGTAAATAGTATTTTACTCCCTGAAACTTTCCCTGTTGTTTCGGATTTTGTACTCTTATACTTCTAGCCAAGAGGCCTGTATTTTATGGTCATATAGATTTTGAAGGGGAATAGGTCTTCTGTGTTTAGTATCAAATGCCTGAATTTCACGTTATGTGAAGTTTGAGATCTTGGAATATGGGAGGTGATTCATGTATAAGTTATCTATTCACTGAAATTATTAGTGGTAATTCCATATCCCTGATTATGTGTGATTAGGTTTCCTGGTTCATTAAGACAGTTCAGTTCTGGACCTGCTCCTCTGGCTCTGGTCAAATTCATCTGTTTGAAAGTTGGTGGAGCCCAAGTGGTTTAGGTGAGATAGTATGCCCTCTTAAGTAATTTCTGTTAAGCATTTTTCTATCTTAAGAAAAGATAGCATTTACTATCTAGCTAAGATAGTAAGTTGGCAATAAGAAAATAGAAACAAACTAGGAAAAACACTTAATTTTTCCTAGTGCCTTTTTGCCACATCAGCAAAATTGGTGTGTATAATTAAAGCATAAAACCCTTAATTTATTTATATTGTTCTTCCTCCTCCCCCTGAAATTTACTTGACCTGAAATGTCCACATACTTCCTTTTTTCCCTCAGATACTTTTAAAATGTACTTTTTGCTGTAGAGATGAGGTCCCAGATTTGTAAAACTAGATTTTCCATTGAAATTAATAAACCTATTACACTTAATGCAAAAATTCACCTTTATTGCTTACATTGCATTGTCTGTTTTGTGTACATGTTCATTTTAGCACACACAGTGCTACTCTCTTTTGCATTCAGCATGTTTTATTCCCTAGGTTTCATTATCCTGATCTCTTAAATTATCAGACTTTCAGATTGAACCAAAATGTGTGTGTTGTTTTTTACCTGTTACATATGTAATGGGCAGCCTTATGATTCTTTTAGGTTCTGTTGCCTGCTGCCTTGCTTAAAAATCAGAGGTTGTTTGGCTAACGTGTTTTCCAGTACCTTAGCTTTGATAGGATTGCTTATTTTCATCACAGATTTTTAGATGACCCACATAGGTCTTGGAGTCACATAGCTACTTCAAGTGTGTGTGTGTGTGTGTGTGTGTATGTGTGTGTGTGTGCGTGCACACGTGTGTTAATTCTAGTTCATTATGTTTGCTTGTTTTTTTTAAATAATTTTATTTATCTATTTATGGCTGTGCTGGGTCTTTGTTGCTGTGTTTTCTTTTTTCCAGTTGCAGAGAGCAGGGGCTACTGTCTAGTTGTAGTACAAGAGCTTCTTATTGTAGTGGCTTCTCTTGTTGCAGAGCATGGACTGTAGGGCGTGTGGGCTCAGTAGTTGAGGCTCCCAGGTTCTAGAGCACAGGCTCAATAGTTGTGGTGCATGGGCTTAGTTACTCCATGGCATGTGGGATCTTCTCAGAAGACGGCTTGAACAAGTGTCTCCTGCAGTGAGAGACAGATTCTTTACCACTGAGTCATAGGGAAGCCCTAGCTCATTATATTTTAAAGCAACCTGAATTTTAATTTTTTTTTAACAAAATCTGTTTTATGGACTTAACCTATCTAAAAGAGATAATTCTTGAAAATGATTTTCCTTTTTGTTTTTACCCTAGTCAAACTGTTAAGCATACTAAAATAAATCTTCAGTACCATGTGTCCTAGAGAAAGCAGGGGAACAGAGAAGTGTGTGTGTGTGTGTGTGTGTGTGTGTATGTGTGTCCTAGAGAAAGCAGGGGAACAGAGAATTGTGTGTGTGTGTGTGTGTATGAGACAGAGAGAGCAGTGAGAAGGAAAGAGAACACTTTGGCAACAAGTCATCTTGGAAGGAAAATGTCAAGGAAGAAGTACAGCTGCTCAGTAGTGAGGCAAAAGCTTCAGGTTCCGGTGCTGTTGAATGAATTGGCAAAAGTTATAAGGAAAAGTTTGGTGAAAGAATTTTGATTTATTAGATGAGATGTGTTTTAGTGCCAATCCTATGATTTCATTTCAGTATAAAAATGTTTATTTTTACATAGAGATGAAATAAGCTAACACTGATTGACATTTTTATATGGTATGTAAAATTTATTTTTGAAACTCAAAAGTAACCAAATAGCAACTACTTATTTAATGCCTGCCATATACCTAAAAATTGTAGGGAAACAGTATAAAAGATAAAATACAATCTTGGTCCTTGGGGAAATAGGTACTCATGAAAAGTTAATAATTTATGTCATAAGGCTGTGTGATTAATAATTGCCAGTTAAGTGGCAGACCCAGCAAGTTGAGTTCAAAGGAGATAGAGATGGGTCTAGTTTTGATTGGTCTAGCAAGGGTTTGTATAGGAGGAAAGAGCTTTGAGGATGGGTAAGATTCAAATAAGCAGAAGATTGGGACCATTTATTTGTGCATCATTTATTGAATAGGCGTTAGGGATACAGAATTGAATTAGATATATTACATATAAGTAACATAGATTTTTCTTGGAGGCAGTCTAGTGGAGGAGACACTATTGCAAATAAATAATAATGAATTAGGTACGAAGTGCTGTTGGAGCTGTATAGAGGGAATTGACTCTTACTTGGAGAGAAAGCTTCACTGAAAGGATTATATTTTGAAGGGAGCCTTACAGGATGAGTAGAATTTCTCCAGATATTAAGGTGGGGCTGAGAAGGAGAAGGAAATGGCAACCCACTCCAGTGTTCTTGCCTGGAGAATCCCAGGGACAGGGGAGCCTGATGGGCTGCCGTCTGTGGGGTTGTACAGAGTTGGACATGACTGAAGCGACTTAGCAGAGAAGGAGAAAATATTTTCTCCTTCGAGAACACAGCAGTAGAAAGGCATGGAGTTTGAAAAAAGCGTGGAATTTGTGACAGTATTGTGTAAAGTTCTTGGCAAGAAGTAGCAGATGAAGTTGAAAAGGTTTTTTTGCACACCAAGTTGAGGACCTGAAACTTAGGGAGTATAGCCTCTGGATGATTAAGAACATTGGATGATTAAGACTGCCTGGGTTTGAATTAAAACTGCCTAGTTCTGCCTTAATCGTTTCACTGAGGACAAGATACTGAGTATCCCCAGCCCTCAGTTTTCTCATCTGCAAAATCAGTTTTCTTTCCATAAAGCTTTCTCTCCATAAAGTTATGGGATTTTTGAAGGATTAACAGAGACAATTCATGAAAATTTGTACCATAGTGCCTGGCCTGACACATTATTGAAAGTTTTAAAGTAGAGGGATGACCCAATGTTTTGGTTTTTGAAAGCTAACATGATATTGTTGATAAGTGATTACTGATTAAAATGGAAGAGACTAAAATCAGGGTGTCAGAAGGTTAATGGAGTAGTCCAAGTGTAGAATGACCATGGCATGGATGAATTATGAGAAAGAGAAAAACCAAATATGACACAAATCCTGAGTAATATTAGAAAGTAGATATACAGGAGCAATGAGTGGGTGTGGAAATGAAACAAAAGAGCAAACTTTTTTAAGAAAACAGTAATGAGACTAATTTTGCTTTAGTAATTGTTTAAACTGAGCAGTTGTAGTTAGAGGCAGAGATTGGAGTGATAGGTAAGACTGGGGTGGTTAAGAAGGACTTTGAAAAATAAGTTTCAGACTTTTGCCTCCTTTATTCATTAGTCCTTTTTTGACTAAACAGTAGTAGAAAAGAAATTAGAAATTAGGGTGGAAACCACCCCAGTATTTTGAGTGGATTTATTTAGCTGTGCTTTGTACAACAAAGGGGAAGGAAAAGTAGAGCTTAGATTTTTCTAGTACACAAAGTGATAAGAACTTGAACTAGCATTGCAGCAATGGAGATATAAAAAAGAGAAAATTTAAAATAGAACTAGAGTCCAGAAAGAGAACAGTGACATCAAAATTTTAAATCTGAGTGACAGAGAATGGTGATATCATAACAAAAATAAACCAGGAAGGAGAAACTAATTTTTGAGGGAAGGGTATCATGTTCAAAGAACCACCACAAATTAAAAGGAATTCAGGGGATACCTAGAAATTTTGAAGACAGTGCTGTAGTATTTATTGAACCTTTCTTTAAAGCATGTGGCTAATACGTGCTTCTACCCCTGGCAGCTGGGTGGGTTATACCATTTTTCCTGATCAGGAGACTTTTGATGACTCTTAGTCAGAAGAGCATTGTTGTCGTGTTGGTATAAGACAAGTGGTACTGGAGTAGCATTCTGAAGACCTCAGTTTCAATCATGACTCTACCCCTTACTAGTTGAAACACCTTGAGAGAGCCATTAACTTGTCTAAACCTGTTATCCTCTCTGTGAAATTGAGGTAAAATTGCCCTACCAAACTCATAGGATATCTCTGAGAATCAGGATTGTGTATATGAAAGCATTTTCTAAACTGTAAGCACAGAACTGTATTGTCATTGCTGTACAAATTAGTGTACTGCTACTGCTGCTAAGTCGCTTCAGTCGTGTCCAACTCTGTGCGACCCCATAGACGGCAGCCCACCAGGCTCCCCAGTCCCTGGGATTCTCCAGGAAAGAATACTGGAGTGGGTTGCCATTTCCTTCTCCAATGCATGAAAGTGAGAGGTGAAAGTGAAGTCGCTCAGTTGTGTCCAACTCTTAGCGACCCCATGGACTGCAGCCTACCAGGGTCCTCCATCCATGGGATTTTCCAGGCAAGAGTACTGGAGTGGGGTGCCATTGCCTTCTCCAAAATTAGTGTAAAGATAAGTAATTTAGAAACTGTAACTAATGTTACATTAATTCAGTAAATGTTCATTAGTACCTATGTTCTAATCACTAGCTATATAGCGATGAAAGACAGCTTGCTCCCTTTCAAGGTGCTCCTAAGCTTGAGGGGGAAGCAAGGTAGTTACAGGGCAGCTGATAGGCACCACGCTTAGGCGCGCATCGTATGCTTTGCTATGAAACTGCAAAGGAGGGGGCACCATTAAGCTAGGCAGAGAACAGGAACATTTTTCAAGGATTGGAACACTGATACAAAGTTTAAGGACAAAGAGAAATTAGACAAAATGTGGAAATAGTGTACCTATAAATAATAGGGAATGCAATGTACAGAGGTTTTTTTGAGTGATGTAGTTTTAAAAATGAAAATAACTTCTGGAGTATAGTATGTGTCTGGAATATGAGTTAGTGGCAAAAGATGAGGGTTGGAAATGGAAATGTAGGTAAGGGTCAGATTAGAAGGGATCTTGTATCACGTGTTAAAGTACAGAATTTGGATTTTATGTGATGCATCCAGTCTTGCAACAGGTGGATGCTAAGATCTGAATTTTAAAAAGAGTATTCTGAGTTATTGTGAAACCTGGGCAAAACTGAAAAGATTTTTGTAATTTTAGGAGGAAAAAGTCCTCCTTATTCAGTGTTTTAGGCCCAAAGAGATGAAACCAGATCAGAGAATTATCTAGGACCTATTTATTGGCTGTGTTAGGGTGAGGAAGATAAACAACTGTATTGGTGATAGTTCAGAGGGAAAGTTCATGCATTAAGGTTTGGCTGTATTAAGTTTAAGATACTTATGGAACATCCAAGTGGAGATATTTAATAGTTTAATAGGGATTTGGAGTTTAGTGGCACAGTAATCTGTTTGGGAGTCCACAAAATATAGATTTTGGCTGAAGCCATAGTTATGAATGAGAGGAGTATAATATGAGGGCCAAGGACAGAATCAGCCACACTGTCATAGGGTTAGGAAAAGGACTGGAAGTTCATGAGATAGGCTAATCAGGTATGACCAGAGAATTAAGGGCAAAACCAGGTGAGTGATTTCAAGAGCCCAAGAGAGAGAGAATTATAAGGTGAAGGAATAGAGCAGAAGCCAGATAAATGTGGGTTGAGGAAAGAAGACAAAAAGTGAAAAAATGAAGGTATCCACTGTAGATTACTCTCTGAAGAAGCTTAGTTGTGAAATATGGGATATATATGGCAGAAACAGGGATGAGGAGTAAGGGAAAATTATTTGTTGGGGTTGTTTTTAAGATCATAGAGGATTGGGTATAGTCTTCCCTTGTTACCTGTGGGGATTTGCTTCCAGGATACCCCTCCCTCTTCCAAAATCAGTGCGTGCTCAAATCCCTTATATAAAATGGTGTAATATTTGGATATAGCCTGTCTGTATCCTCTATTTACTTTAAATCATCTCTAAATTACTTGTAATAAAACAGTGTAAGTGCTATGTAAACAGTTGCTAGAGAGGCAAATTTAATATTCTCTTTTTGAAATTTTATTTGAAAAATATTTTTCTTCTTAAAATATTTTCTATCTGTGGTTGGTTGAATCCTCACATGCCAGCCTGTCATTTTGAAGGGCTGGCTGTATGTTTATCTCTTCAAAGGGAAAATGCTATGGAGAGTTGGAGGCAGGAAACATAGAATAGGGGCCCGGGTGGGTGGGAAGGGTGACTGGAGTGAAGATGTTGGGGGTGGGGTGGCATTCAAAGCACAGTAGAATGTTTAGTATTGGGTGGGAGGAATCCTCTTCCTTGAGATAGGAAGAAATNGAAAGCATTTTCTAAACTGTAAGCACAGAACTGTATTGTCATTGCTGTACAAATTAGTGTACTGCTACTGCTGCTAAGTCGCTTCAGTCGTGTCCAACTCTGTGCGACCCCATAGACGGCAGCCCACCAGGCTCCCCAGTCCCTGGGATTCTCCAGGAAAGAATACTGGAGTGGGTTGCCATTTCCTTCTCCAATGCATGAAAGTGAGAGGTGAAAGTGAAGTCGCTCAGTTGTGTCCAACTCTTAGCGACCCCATGGACTGCAGCCTACCAGGGTCCTCCATCCATGGGATTTTCCAGGCAAGAGTACTGGAGTGGGGTGCCATTGCCTTCTCCAAAATTAGTGTAAAGATAAGTAATTTAGAAACTGTAACTAATGTTACATTAATTCAGTAAATGTTCATTAGTACCTATGTTCTAATCACTAGCTATATAGCGATGAAAGACAGCTTGCTCCCTTTCAAGGTGCTCCTAAGCTTGAGGGGGAAGCAAGGTAGTTACAGGGCAGCTGATAGGCACCACGCTTAGGCGCGCATCGTATGCTTTGCTATGAAACTGCAAAGGAGGGGGCACCATTAAGCTAGGCAGAGAACAGGAACATTTTTCAAGGATTGGAACACTGATACAAAGTTTAAGGACAAAGAGAAATTAGACAAAATGTGGAAATAGTGTACCTATAAATAATAGGGAATGCAATGTACAGAGGTTTTTTTGAGTGATGTAGTTTTAAAAATGAAAATAACTTCTGGAGTATAGTATGTGTCTGGAATATGAGTTAGTGGCAAAAGATGAGGGTTGGAAATGGAAATGTAGGTAAGGGTCAGATTAGAAGGGATCTTGTATCACGTGTTAAAGTACAGAATTTGGATTTTATGTGATGCATCCAGTCTTGCAACAGGTGGATGCTAAGATCTGAATTTTAAAAAGAGTATTCTGAGTTATTGTGAAACCTGGGCAAAACTGAAAAGATTTTTGTAATTTTAGGAGGAAAAAGTCCTCCTTATTCAGTGTTTTAGGCCCAAAGAGATGAAACCAGATCAGAGAATTATCTAGGACCTATTTATTGGCTGTGTTAGGGTGAGGAAGATAAACAACTGTATTGGTGATAGTTCAGAGGGAAAGTTCATGCATTAAGGTTTGGCTGTATTAAGTTTAAGATACTTATGGAACATCCAAGTGGAGATATTTAATAGTTTAATAGGGATTTGGAGTTTAGTGGCACAGTAATCTGTTTGGGAGTCCACAAAATATAGATTTTGGCTGAAGCCATAGTTATGAATGAGAGGAGTATAATATGAGGGCCAAGGACAGAATCAGCCACACTGTCATAGGGTTAGGAAAAGGACTGGAAGTTCATGAGATAGGCTAATCAGGTATGACCAGAGAATTAAGGGCAAAACCAGGTGAGTGATTTCAAGAGCCCAAGAGAGAGAGAATTATAAGGTGAAGGAATAGAGCAGAAGCCAGATAAATGTGGGTTGAGGAAAGAAGACAAAAAGTGAAAAAATGAAGGTATCCACTGTAGATTACTCTCTGAAGAAGCTTAGTTGTGAAATATGGGATATATATGGCAGAAACAGGGATGAGGAGTAAGGGAAAATTATTTGTTGGGGTTGTTTTTAAGATCATAGAGGATTGGGTATAGTCTTCCCTTGTTACCTGTGGGGATTTGCTTCCAGGATACCCCTCCCTCTTCCAAAATCAGTGCGTGCTCAAATCCCTTATATAAAATGGTGTAATATTTGGATATAGCCTGTCTGTATCCTCTATTTACTTTAAATCATCTCTAAATTACTTGTAATAAAACAGTGTAAGTGCTATGTAAACAGTTGCTAGAGAGGCAAATTTAATATTCTCTTTTTGAAATTTTATTTGAAAAATATTTTTCTTCTTAAAATATTTTCTATCTGTGGTTGGTTGAATCCTCACATGCCAGCCTGTCATTTTGAAGGGCTGGCTGTATGTTTATCTCTTCAAAGGGAAAATGCTATGGAGAGTTGGAGGCAGGAAACATAGAATAGGGGCCCGGGTGGGTGGGAAGGGTGACTGGAGTGAAGATGTTGGGGGTGGGGTGGCATTCAAAGCACAGTAGAATGTTTAGTATTGGGTGGGAGGAATCCTCTTCCTTGAGATAGGAAGAAATGTAAAGATAGATACTGGTATAGATGTAGATGGAGAGGAGCAGAAAAATGACATTTGGTCTGAAGGTCTCAATTTTCTCTGAAAAAAGTGCAAAGTTGATTACTGAGTAAGAGAGAAATTAAGTTTAGGGTTCAAGGAAGAGGTGACCATTTGAAATCTCCACTGAGGAGAATGGGAGAGAGCATAGACAAGGATGTTTAATTGGATTGCTGGCAAGTGCCAATGACCAACAAAGTTGCAGACCATTAATTTGTATAAGCACTGAACTGTTTTGATGATTTTTTACTTAATGTCCAACTTTAGAAACTAGCTCATCCAAGAATTGGCGTTTTAGAAGTAGAAAAGAACAAAATAATTCAGGATGTTGTTTAAAAAGTGGGTGGTTGATGGGATAGCTTCAGAGTTACAGAAAGCAAAGATTTCCAGAAGTAGTTGATGAGCGGAGGTGTCCAGGTTCTTGATATAATTGGAGAACAAATAGAGAAAAGGGAGTGAGTCTGAAAGCATTAGAGATTTTGGTTATGAAGTAAGAGATTGGAGTTCAGGATCTCAGAGGTAGAGCAGAAATTATGGGCAATGCTGAGAAAGTTTAAGTGGAGTGGAGGTCAGAACCTCTCATTTCTTGGGTTTACATAGGTCATCTCCAGGGACATTGATGATGGTGGTGCTTAGAGAGGAGAAGGCTTTTGAACTAGGAACCCGAGTTTCATGTAAGAGTTGACCAGAAGTGTAGTAGATGGCGAGGACAAGAATAAACTAGCCAGAAGAGATGAACCTCAAAGGAGGCAGCATTTTCTTCTTCACAGGAGTGATGATGTTAGATGTGGAAATAGAGAGCTAAAAGACTGTAGCCTTTTCTGCTCAGAGTGGTGGGAATTCTGGAGGCTGAATGAAGAGGATTGGGCGGGAGGGGAACAGCTTGAGGATGTTCTTGTTCAGTCGCTGAGTCCTGTCTGACACTGCGATCCCATGAACAGCCGCATGCCAGGCTTCCCTGTCCTTCACTGTCTCCTGGAGTTTGCTCTTACTCATGG
Organism: Neotragus moschatus; assembly: GCA_006410615.1. Classification (NCBI taxonomy): domain Eukaryota; kingdom Metazoa; phylum Chordata; class Mammalia; order Artiodactyla; family Bovidae; genus Neotragus; species Neotragus moschatus. Next base: position 245,012 of record SJYA01003051.1, read on the forward strand.
TGTGAATAAAAGAAATACAGAGAAAAAATTCAAGAGGAACTTATTTTTGTACAGTTGTGAGTAATGGCAGTGATGAAAAGCACAGATATCTGAATGCTACTTTGGAGTGGAGTTTTCAGGTGGTGCAGGCTGTGCCCCACATAGTGTTGGAGGCCTCATTGGGCTGATAGTTTGTAGTCTTTGCTTAGGGTTGGGCAACAGGGAAAAGCTCCCTTGTTTATTGACCATTCACATTGTATGTACATACATTTATGTGCTGGTTTTTCCCTATCTAAAACTTAGAAGAGTTGGAAAGCAGGAATAGTTGGCTGAAGATGAATTAGAAATGTAAAAAACTAAGTAAAAACCTAAAATTAGATGGAAATGCTTTAAAAGTACCTTAGGAGTTGCAAAATGGTAGTATTAATTTCTCAGTTACTAACAAATTCAACCCTCTATTGACCAGCAGTGTCAGTAATTAATTTCCTATTAGGCCAAATTCTATTTGGTCAGTTTTCTTTTGCTTAGTTAGATCACCTGCTATGGCTGCTTTTTCCATCTGCCAAAGAGCACAGTGCTTTTTTTGCCTCTTATTTACTGATACATTAAAACATTTTTCCAAAACTTTCTACTCTCCCGTTTCAGTGTTGTGTTTAGTTTTAATCTGCTTTTATTTATGGTGACATTTCTTCACCCCTCTACCTGCCCATTCCTTAGAAGGTATTGCAGCTGTTGTTGAGATTTAAAATATGCCTTGAATTGAAAAAGAAATGGAAAACATAGGTCGGGGCAGTGTATACTTTTTTCCCCCAAATGAATAGGACATTCTGACTCTTGGTTAAAGAGGAGCAAATCACCTCGGTGTGATTTGCAGTGGGGCATCTCAGTGTGCATGAAGACATGCAGTACCACAGGTGACTGGCTGATGGAGGGGAAGGTCTCCCACATAGGTTTTTAAGAAGTTCTGTATTTTGAACAAAGTTCAGCTATTCGTGGAATTATGTTGTTGATTATTAGAAATTATGTTCTGCATAATCTGGAATGCAACATCTTAAACAGTATCTCTTTCCCTGAGTAGAGGAGAAATTCTCTTGGCCTGATGAGAAAAATATCCCAGTTTGATCTCAGAAAATTTTATTTAACAGATATTTAAACTTTTCATTTTCATAATGTCCCAAAAGTAACTTTTGATTTATTTAGTAATTGTTAATTTCTGTAGTTTTTAAACAGTTGATTTACTGATAGTGGCAAATTTGGTTATAGTATATAGTATGCTGCTGATGCTGCTGCTAAGTCACTTCAGTCGTGTCCAACTCTGTGCGACACCATGGATGGCAGCCCACCAGGCTCCCCTGTCCCTGGGATTCTCCAGGCAAGAACACTGGAGTGGGTTGCCATTTCCTTCTCCAATGCATGAAAGTGAAAAGTGAAAGTGAAGCTGCTCAGTCGTGTCCGACTCCTAGCGACCCCATGGACTGCAGCCCACCAGGCTCCTGTGTCCGTGGGATTTTCCCAGGATTTTTCCAGGCAAGAGTACTGGAGTGGGTTGCCATTGCCTTCTCCGATAGCATATAGTATAATAGTCTGTTTAATCTTTGGTTGAAGAAAAACATACATTAATAAAGGTTTTTATTTTTTTAGAATCTGACATAGCTATATTTGGGCAGCCCCATGGACTGTAGCCCATCAGGCTCATCTATCCATGGGGATTCTCCAGGCAAGACATAACTGGAATGGGTTGTCATGCACTCCTCCAGGGGATCTTCGCAACCCAGGAATCGAAGCCAGGTCTCCCGCATTGCAGGTGGATTCTTTACCATCTGAGCCACCAGGGAAGCCCTGTTTGGGGGAGCAAAATGTACTTTAATGCCTTGTTCTAGATGCAGTAAAAAATTATGAGAATAAATGTGTTCTCAAGAAGGGGCCAGGGAAAGCAAGTTTTGTTTTACTATCAAAAAAAGGTAAAAGCTAGAGGGATTGATGATTTCAAAGTCTTTTAGAAATGGCTTATATTCCTCTGCTTTAGTTCTTATTTTACCTCTAAGAACTGAGCTCTTCCTAAATTATTTTTCTCCTATGACCATATGGTTATTTATTATTCTTTCTTAGGTAAACGATAAGAGTCTAACCCAGTCCCCTGTTTTTAGTTACTTTAACTTGAACTGTGAAGAAGCAGTTCATCCTGTACTTTTCCAGTCTTCTGTATAATAATTGATAATCACAGTGATAGTCAGGAAGATACTGGGTACTGTATGCCCATACACAAAGTGAGTTTTTTCTTTAAAAATTTATTTCAGAAAAGAGAGATGCATTTGGGTCTATATGTAGACTACATTCTTCCTATAAATTTCTTTCTGTTTTTGGAAAAACAAAGTACTATTTGGTAAAAAGCCTAAAACTGCTTCAACCCAAGCTGACTTTGAATGCATAAAGAGGTCATTTGTTGGATTTAGTTACAAAGGAATACAAAATTTTAACAGACATATAATAAGTTCCTAGGTACATGACCTTAAGGTAGATGCCATTGAAAATGGACTTTCATGTTCTCTATTCCGCTTAACAGATTTCAGTTTAAAACAATACAGTTGGCAAATACTTGTGGAAATTATATGCTACGAGAGTAAAAAGGCCAACTATTTCAGTAGTTAGACAAGTGGAAATTGTGTTTTAGGATAAATTTGCAGCAATAGCACTGAAGATGTATTTAAAAAGTGCTGTATCTTAAGCAACTTAAATGGAAATGAGGATGATTCGCTTATAAAAGTGTTTTAGATGGCAAAAAATGAATCCAGTGGCAAGGAATGCACTGATGTCAAAAATGTGTGTAAAGATTTTGAATGAAACTGTTATGTGAAAAATGAAGATAAGAGAAAAAGCAGTATTAATATTATTTTAAATATATACATGTATCTAGATTAATTTAAATCTGCAAGTAAACATTTGGCTGTTTTAATCTATATTTCTAGAAATTTCTGGGCTTCTCTAGTAGCTCAGCTGATACAGAATCTTCCTGCAATGTAGGAGACCCTGATTCGATTTCCTGGGTCGGAAAGTTCCCCTGGAGAAGGGATAGGCTACTCTCTCCAATATTCATGGGCTTCCCTGGTGGCTCAGACCGTAAAGAGTCTGCCTGCAGTGCAAGAGATCTGGATTCAATCCCTGAGCTGAGAAGATCTATCTGTTGGAGGAGGCATGGCAGCCCACTCCAGTAAGCTTGCCTGGAGAATCCCCATGGACAGAGGAACCTGGCAGGCTACAGGGCATGGGGTCGCAGAGTCGGACACAACTGAGCGACTAAACACAGCACAGAAATTTCTGCTCAAGTTGGCCAGCAGGCATTGTTTTATATATTTTTATTAGGAAGTTGGTCAGTCACCTTAGATTTAGGATTTCTATTTATGCTTTTATGATATTAAGTTATATTTATTATACTTCATTTAAGATGAAGTTTGAGAGTTCTATCAAAAAATGTTTTGGCTTAAAGAAAGTTTTAGTTATCCCGAAAAAACGTGATTTTGTGAGACAATTCATTTCTCTTAATAATTCTCATGTTGTTATATATAGATTATTTTTAAAAGAAGTATAATTTGATTTCTCTTTTTAAAAAAGCTTTTAAAAGTTAATACCTCTATCTAGTAAATGAAGAAACAAAAACTTCAGCTTTTCAGTTTTGACTCTTACTTACCTAGATCCATTGATTATTTTTTATGTTAATATATTAATAGTGATTTTTTTTATTAATTAAAAAAAATTGCAGCTGTTCCTTTCCCCCCAACACATCGCTTGACATCTGAAGAAGTATTTGATATGGATGGGATACCCAGGGTTGATGTTCTGAAGAACCACTTAGTAAAAGAAGGTCGGGTAGATGAAGAAATTGCACTTAGGATTATCAATGAGGGTGCTGCCATTCTTCGAAGAGAGAAAACCATGATAGAAGTAGAGGCTCCAATTACAGGTACACTTATTTATGTTTTGGATATTATTTATTTTACTGTACCATTACTTATTTACCTAATTATAAAACTGTTTCTTCTTCATTCATATTATATACTAAATTAGTATTACATGGACATTATCTTGAATTTCCAGATTATTTCCTATAACTTTTGAAAGTTTTTGCCTGTTTTCAATGAAGAAACATGATCCTAGATAATCTGAGTACAGAAGTTAGTCTAATATGCTTTTATGAAGGTTTCATCAGTTGAGTTGGCCATCATTGAATTTGATTCAACAAATACTTATTTACTATACTTTCAGTCATCAGGGGCAAATACCTCAGTGCCATATCAGATGCCCAAAATGATCATTTAGAAGTCATGAGAAAGTATGGAGTTAGAATGGATATTTTACCGCCACCAATATAATTCTGTCATCCTAAGATGTGCATGCTTGAGTTCCTAAAGAAGAGTTTTATAAATTTAGATGAAAATTTTGTCACTTATTACAAATTGTAATACTCTTGTTATATCTTGTTCTAGATCTTGAGCACATGAACTGTTGGGTACACATTATCCCTGTCGTGACTCTTCATAGATTGCTTCCGTCTTAGACCTTTCTTGATAGAATTTTATGCTCTCTCTTATGTAAACGAAATTAGAATTTAAGTAAAATTTGTTATTTTAGAGGGTTTTTTTTCATATCTAATAATCTTCTTGTTTCAGTGTGTGGTGACATCCATGGCCAATTTTTTGATCTGATGAAACTTTTTGAAGTAGGAGGATCACCTGCTAATACACGATACCTTTTTCTTGGTGATTATGTGGACAGAGGTTATTTTAGTATAGAGGTAATAATCATATACTGTCATTTGATTTGCTTTTAAGTGTTATCATAGATGATTTCTATTACTTCCTAATAAAATAAGTTCTTTAAATGACCTGTATTGGGTTCTTTTTAATACCTCTGCATATTCTGAAGTTTTTAGGTAAGGCTATTATTTATTCCTCTTTTGTCTTTCTAACTATTCTCTTAATTTTTTTTGTGTTACTGTAATTACCATTTCCCAGTGGAAATTATAAGCAAAATGAGAGGCCTTTATTGCCTTGTTATCTAGTGGCCCTGAGGAGCTAATGCTGTTTATCTCTCTTGTCCTTAAAGGCATTCAGCCTTGGAAAAAAAAGAAAAAGATTAATTGTATTTTTCTAATTAAATAAAATAGAATGCTTTTATCACTTAAACTCTAGTGCTTCTGTCTTTCCTCCTGTAGCCATTAAGACCCAAGTATATCATATGGAACCTTTATGTATTCTGAAAGTATTAATCTGCTTTTAAAAACTTGAGAGGCATTAAAACGACCTGTTTATTATCACTTAATAGTAGATTGTTCTTTTTGCTCCTTTTACTTTCCTAATTATAAAAATTAAGATATAGAACAATTTGTATTTCCTAATATATGCATTTCTTTCCTTTTTTGAAATGAAAATGAACTCCTATTATAATGTTCTGTAACTTCCTTTTTTTATTAATTCCTATACTCTGATGTCATGCCAGTTCAATTATAAATTTACAGCATCATTTTTAATAGCTGCATTGTATTCTGTTGACTAAACTAGTCACAGTCAATCAGTTCTTATTGTTAGGCATTTAAGGTGTTCCCAGTTTTTTGCCACGGCAGTTGATGCTTCAGTGGACCATATAATTTATACATCTTTATATACTTGCCCAGTTATTTCTTTAGGACAAATTCTTAGAGGTTAAATTCTTGAGTAGAAACTCTGCAAATAGGTGTGTTAGTATTAATGTGTTTCAAGCATATTCTAAGCAGTTAACATACTTGATTAATTTTTACAACAAAGTTATGAGGTAAGTACTTTTATTTTATCCATTTTATAGAGGAGCCTGAGGCTTGAAAAGGTTAAATAACTTGCCCAAGGTCATATTGTTAGTAAGTGATGGAACTAGGTAGTTTGAGCCTGTGCTTTTAACCATGTCCTCCACTAGATATTGAAACCTTACCTGATGAATTTCTATGCCAGTTACTGTTGTTCATATCTCCTCTAGTGTTTTCAACCTCCGTTCTGAGGTATGCTAGGATCCTTGGTGGGAAAGGGAGTTCAGGGCTCTGTCCATCCAAATTCCCTTGGGAATTTTATTATCCTGAGTTCTTTCTGTTCATAGTGTCATCATCAGCCCCTCTCAGTCTTTCCTTGGGGCCTTCAAGAAAGCTAAAAATTGGCCCTTCTTGATAGAAAGATTGGGGCCTTTGACAGAAACAATAGAACAATTTTAGGAAGCTTAGTTGGTAACTGGGCGTTTGGTATTAGAGGGTTTTGTGGCAGACTTTTTTTTTTTTTAAACAAGACTTTCTCTAAAGTTTTTTTTTTTTTTTTTAATGTGGACCAATTTTAAAGTCTTTATTGAATTTGTTATACTTTTGTTTTTGTTTTCTGTTTGGTTTTTTTGACACGTTCGATCTTATTTCCCCCACCAGGGGTTGAACCCGTATCCCCTGCACTGTAAGTCTTAACCACTGGACCACCAGGGAAGTCCCTGTAGCTGACTCTTTTAATTCGTTTTATTGTTGGAAAGTAATAAAGAATCAGAATAAGTGAAAAGGGCAGGTACTTATTAAGTACTTACTAGGCTTCATTTTTTTTCTTGTGAATAAAATGAAATGTGTTACACATTTCAGTTAACCTTAACTTGTTTAAAACAAAGTTTGTGGGAATTCCCTGGCAGTCCAGTGATTATGACTCCACACTTTCACTGCCAAGGACCCAGGTTCCATCCCTGGTCAGGGAACCAAGACCTGCAAGCTATGAAGTGCAGCCAAAAAAATAAAGAGTTTGTATTTTCTTTTTGTATGTGATCATGTAAACCAGACTTATTTATATATGAAATAGTCTTTCCTTTTTTTAAACCAAATAAATAAAATATGAGTCTGTTTCCTAGGTGTATTTAGAGAAAAATAGCTGCTGTTCTAATATTCTTTTTGTTTAAAATTACATTGTCTTTGAATCATTTCAGATAATAAGCACCTATATAGGCAACATTCATAACCAACAAAGTAAACATAAAACATGACTTTTCTCTTCATTAGGCAGCATGGCATAGTGCTTAAAATCAGAGAACTAGAGGTTTTGTGATTTTGGACAAGTTACTTAAGCTCTTTGCTTCTGTTTCCTCATTTGTAAAACAGAGATAATATTACATACTTCATAGAGTTGTTTGAGGAATAATTAGTGCTTGGCATATTATGAATACTCAGTAAATATTAGCTGCTATTATTTTTGACATTGTTACTGTTTTATTTATTGGTATACCTAAGGAGGAGACCAATCTGCTAATTGTTTTTACAGCAAACAATTTGTAAATCTAAAGTAATTAAATTATTTGACTCATTTATTCAACAATTACTGCTCTTCTTCTACTTGCTAGGTACTTTTCTGAGTGGTAAATCAGGCATGAATAAGTAGCAAAGTCCCTAATTTCATGGAGCTTATGTTTTAGTAAGGGACAAAGAGAGAAAGATAATAAAAAGATAATGAAAAATAATAGAAATTATAAGGGTAATAGGGTTAGAGGCAATGAAACAAAGATCAAACAGCTTAGTTAAACAAAAATATAAGATTAATTCACTGGAAACATTTTCTTTTGTAGTGTGTCTTATATTTATGGGTCCTGAAGATTCTATATCCAAGTACGTTATTTCTCCTGAGAGGCAACCATGAATGCAGACACCTTACTGAATATTTTACCTTTAAGCAGGAATGTGAGTACTGCCATGAGAACTATTTTCACTTCCTCAGGGTTCTTTTAGAGTGATGTGGGTAGTAAGAGTTTGAAGATTTTACAGTGCAACATGTAAGAACAGATTTTGTGTCCAAACCTGTAAAGCTTTCAGGAAGATTGTCTACAGTTCTCTAGTGTTTAATATTATTCAGATGTTTTCATTTCAGTATTTCCTAATAAATTTGATTTTTACATATGTACTTAGGACCAGTTTTGAGCTCTGTGTATAGTTTTAATTTTAGAATTATTTTTTTCTAACATGAAGAATATGAACCAAGTGAAAAGAAATGTTGCATTGGAGATTTCTCTCCACCAATATTGAGACATTCCCATGAACGTTCTTAACAAATTAATCCTCCTGTCATCACTGCAGATTGTTTTATTTATTTTTTAATTATGCAGATTGTGTCATACACACACTGTTGATTAATTGAAGGTCTTAGTCTACAATATTTATCCCATTTCTCAAATTTTTATGGCTGTGGTAATCTGAATAGCTGTAAGCAATCATACAGAATTTGACCTTTTCTCACATCTCCTAGCTATGTACTTGTTAGTACTCATGGCTGTATTAAGTCTTAGAATTAAGATGTAAAATTAGAAAATAACTTCAGAATTACTGAGATGCAAAACATGATGCAGTAAAGATCAATAAAGTGACAGGTAGTGGCAGAAGAGGCAGACTCTGATATAACTTCAAAGATTGGGTGGGTAACTTAAATGAGTATAAGATGAGGCCTGGAAAGTTCATGCTTGACCTCAAAGCAATCAAATTAAAGTTTTTATTAAACTGCAGTGTTGGAAAACAGGTCTGTCATCAGACTACCAGTTTATAATCTCTGATTGCTAGATATAGATCTGCTCATATTTGAATGTTATAGTGTTAAGCAGTGAAATAGGAACTGAATTCTTTTTTTCTTATATAAGTAACAAGCTGTCCAGCAAAATCCCACTAAAAACAAAATATCCAGGAATTTAAAAGTATAAAGGTGCAAAGAAATACATATGACAGACTTTTAAAAGTAGATGACAGTTTAATTCTTTCTTGTATTACGTTGACTTCTTGCTTTGCTGCTCATTTTAAGTGTTCATTGTAGGCTAAAGGAAACCCTCTGGTCCTCCAAAATAGGAATAAGATCTTTTTTTTTTTTTTAAATTGGATGGACTTTGAGTTTTGTTGTGACTTTATAGTAGTCTTCCCTGTAACAAAAAAGTAGTCACTGACTCGTAGAATAAAATAATTAACAAGTACCAATTTTGCCTTACTTGGCCTATAAAGGTAAAGAGTTGAGCTATTTTTAGAGATTTGACTTATTTAAGTACAGTAATATTTTATGACTACCTGCTGCATACATAAATCTAAGGAGTGCAAATATTTNAAAAAGTAGTCACTGACTCGTAGAATAAAATAATTAACAAGTACCAATTTTGCCTTACTTGGCCTATAAAGGTAAAGAGTTGAGCTATTTTTAGAGATTTGACTTATTTAAGTACAGTAATATTTTATGACTACCTGCTGCATACATAAATCTAAGGAGTGCAAATATTTTGTCTTTGTAAGTATAGTAACATTGCTTATCTTTATTGATTCTTATGGGGCAAGATGCTGGCCTTTTTTAAAAAAAAATTTTGTATGCAGTAAAATTTACTCTTTGAAGTGTTTAGTTCTCAACTTTAACAAATGATTAAAGCTGTCTACCATCACAGTCACAATACAGAAAAGTATCATCCCATGAATTCCTCCTTGCTGCCTTTGATACTCACTCCTTTACCAACTCTGCACCCCTAGCTACCACTTGGCTGTTATCCATATCTTTAATTTTTTTGCCTTGGTTTTCATAGTCATTTATGTATGTGCATGTATATGTTTTAAATGATTAACAAATTATGCAGTTTTCAATTACTGAATTTTTTTTCTCTAGGTAAAATTAAATATTCAGAAAGAGTCTATGAAGCTTGTATGGAAGCTTTTGATAGCTTGCCTCTTGCTGCGCTTTTAAACCAACAGTTTCTTTGTGTTCATGGTGGACTTTCACCAGAAATACACACACTGGATGATATTAGGAGAGTGAGTATATATTTTAGTAACAAGAGTTGATTCCTATTTATAGCATTTTGTTGAGTAGAGACTAGAAGCTTCAAACTTCTCTTCACTGCCAAGATTAGGTAATGGTAAAAATTAATATACTGGTATTTTAAGAAAATACCTTCTAACCATTCAGAACAATGTAGTATGCACAGCTTTCCTTTGTCCATTCCATTCTCACTTTTGACAAGTTATTTCTGCTCTTTGTTTCTTTTCTTCTTTCACAGTTAGATAGATTCAAAGAGCCACCTGCATTTGGACCAATGTGTGACTTGCTATGGTCCGATCCTTCTGAAGATTTTGGAAATGAAAAGTCACAGGAACATTTTAGTCACAATACAGTTCGAGGATGTTCTTATTTTTATAAGTAAGGAAAAATATTCAAGCTTAATCACATTTTAGTTGTTAAAATAGCACATGCTTTCATTATATATAGAAAATCATTATTTTACTTAATTTTCTCTTTTTCCCCACAGCTATCCAGCAGTGTGTGAATTTTTGCAAAACAATAATTTGTTATCAATTATTAGAGCTCATGAAGCTCAAGATGCAGGGTAAGAACTCTGTTTCCCTAACCCAAATTAACACCTTATGTACAAATCAAACTTAGTAACCATGATTGATGCTTTACGATGCATATTAAGTTATTTGTTTTGCAGCTATAGAATGTACAGAAAAAGTCAAACTACAGGGTTCCCTTCATTAATAACAATTTTTTCGGCACCTAATTACTTAGATGTCTACAATAATAAAGGTAAGATGTTGTTGATAAAAAAAATTGTTAAACAACTTAATATTTTGATTGACTTATTTTTTGAAAATATAGTAGAAAAGAGGCATTGTTTGAAACTGTAACTATCCAAATCTCTTTATGAAAAAATATAAGATATAAGGGAGGGGAGAGGACAAGAAATGAAAATCCAAAATGTGAAACTTAAGTCACGTTACCATTTCACAACTTTGTCATTCACAAAAACTGCCTGTGAAAGAATGTTCTGAGGTAACTCTGTCAAGTAAAAATGCACATGATTTTCTCAAAATCCCCTTTCTTAAATCTTTGCTCTTATAATCAAGAGAATGTTTTCTTGCTTGCATAAAGCTGCTGCTGCTCCTCTGACCACTTCATGTAATTGAACTGCATGGTTGTTTATCATGTTTCTTGTTTTATGTTCACTGATGTAGGTTTTCTTTTCCTTTCTTATTCTCTACTTTTATACCCACTGCCCCATGATGATTTGTAATTGAACCTTTAATTGATTCCGTCCGAACTTCTTTCAGGAAGACAGTCTCCCCTTTCCTTTCTTTTTACTGCTCTTTCTTCCTTTTTTTTTCTTATGTCTTTGTAATTTCCCTTCTTTTCTAGTGGTTTATATTCCACTTCCTTCCCTCCAAATTTGATCCGTCTCTAACAACTGGGTTTCCTTTAACTTGGAACATAATTCATTGAGAGATAATACCAACGGATCTTAATCTAGTTAAGTGTGTGCCAAGGACATTGAAGATGAGCTTGAGTATGTTTAGGCAGTTTACATTTTCAGAAGAGGAAATCAAGAAGCCAGCTCCTATTCTGTCTTGACATGTCAGGAATTCAGTTGACTATGCCATAGTTCCCAAGGTCAGACAGGAGTGGTTGTGCCAGGAGGAGAGAACAGAAGGTTAAAAATTTTTTTAAGTACATTTGATGAGATCATTGCTAAATATGAGTTTGAGTGTGATGTGAGTTCAAAAGAAGAGCAAAATAGAGTTTTTGGAAGATTATAGGTGATAGTTAAAAGGTTAAAACATTTACCTGAGATCAGATAGTAGCAGTAGCAGGCTATCAAATAGCTTGGATATAGGGTATGCTGTAAGAACTCCATACTATATTAATTACCAAAACAACCATACCATAGAGATTAACCGAGTTGGTGGTCTTTAGAAACTATAATGCCTCCAAGGATTATACCAGTGCTAAGATAATCCTTTAAATTATATCTTGTTATAAAATTTGAAACTTCTATAAAGATACCTAATGAAGCAAGACTTCATTTAAAAAAAATATATATCTAAGTTTGGATTCCATTCTCCAAATTGATTTGTTATATTTAACTTTGTACCTGTAACCTCCCTTTGTTAGTATTAAAGGAACTAGTGTTCAGTGCTCAGTTGATTACTGCCATACTGGTTGTCCTTTGTCAGTTTAACTCATGAGATCAAGGGATTTTTTGAAACTCAAAAATAATTTTTTGAGTTTCTTAGTACTCCAAAAAGAAACTCAAACCATTCAATCTGTCTTGTCAAAATCAAATGTCTCTTGATAGTGCTGATTCTGTACATGGTGTTAATGATTTGAGTGCTTACATGGTACGGGACATGTTCATAATGTTTCATTCCATCTATAGGGCAATTTTCTAGATTCTTTATCATTCTCTTTTTTTAAATTAAAAGCTTGGTATCAGTCCTTAATTTCTGAGGCTAAATTTGAAATACATTTATTTCATGGGAATTTCATCAGAGAAACAAGCGTATTTTGCCTCTATATTATCTAGAATCCCAAATCATGGAATTTAATACATACATTTCAGTGCTTTACATTAAAATGAAGAAAAAGAAAGCACATAACTATTATAGTATCTGCCAAACATTTTATACTTTTTTGTACTTTCACATGAACTCTATTCTTTGACCTTAAACTTCTGAGATAGGCAGGATGTTTTATAAATGAGAAACAGATTAGTTAAATAATTTACTATTACACATATGGTATATACTGTACTTTAGATTAGAATCTAGCCCATTAATCCAATGTTCCATAAAATAATATAACCAGTGCCTGAAATCTTTATCAGGTGAATTTAAGGTATTATTTATATCAACTTATGAAGCTTTAGAAAGATACTTGAAATTGAGATGAGTACGTTACCTTTGAGTTTTTCTCTTTTGGTATTTTAATGGAATTTTTTTCTCAATGAAGTGAAATATTTCTTTGTAGTAGTTTCACTTGATTTCTTACAATACATGAAATAAGTACATTCATATATTCATAAATAAAATGTTCCAAATGTTTCTTTTTCATCTCTCTCTCTTTTTTTTTTTTTTTGCTTTATTTCCATTTAGTTGTCCTTTTCAGGTTGCCTGCAACTAAAAACACCCTCTTAAATTCCTCCAACTGTATGAACTCTTAGACCTAGAAAATTGCTCATTGCTATTCTGTGTTTCCTCAAAAAAACTGAGTTCTCACAATTTTGGATTTAGTAAACGTGCATGTTGGATTGTTTGTATTGGATTATAAAGTACAACAAGCATTCTAGAAAGATTGGGAATTTCTTTAATAATAACAAGTAAAGATCTGACTATATTCTACATAAAACTGTGTTGGAAGCGAAAAATATATTACTACTAAAAATTAGTTCCTACCTCTCTCTGCTACCCTTCGTTCCACTCACCCCTTGACTTCCCACCCCCCTTAAAAGATATTTTTTCTGCTTTTATGTGTTTTAGACTTTTGGAGTTAAAGACAAATTGTTACATTGACATTCAAACTTATCTTGCAGCTGCTGTATTAAAGTATGAAAATAATGTGATGAATATTCGACAGTTTAACTGTTCTCCACATCCTTATTGGTTGCCCAATTTTATGGATGTTTTCACATGGTCTTTACCGTTTGTTGGAGAAAAAGGTATGATTTTTATTTTTTAAAAATTGTTATACTGTTATATTTATTCCAGTTTACTATTGCAGGCACATACTACTTGCTAAAGGGAGCTGAAGTCTAGTTTCACTGTGGATACAGCTCTGCTTGTGTCAGTGGGTGTGAATATGAGAGCCTCAAAGATATTTTAGTTAGCTGTTTACAGCCCCCATGTGAGGGTGTCTGGGGGACTGGGAGAAGACTTATAAATAGCCTGATGTTGTCGTCAGCTGTTGGGTTTTCTTTCTTTTTTTCTTTAGCTTAAATCTTTTATGAAGGAATGGAGAGATGGCTTTGCTTTGGAATTGACGCTTTTGCATATTTTAACATCACTCTTGGGGATGTCATGGCAATTCATGGGAGAATTTAATAGCCTTCATTTGGGGCAGTATTAGTCATTTTGTAGCAGCTCTGTACTGTCGGAAACGATAAAGAGAAATTCAGGTTCTGACCTAATATTTCTTCTCCTATATGGAGCAGTATATTATATGTATATAATTTTAGTGGTAATGGTTTCCTGATAATTTAGAGATTCCTATTAGTATGTGCTTAATAGGCTTAAAAAAGCATAAATACTATTTAAGAGGTTTTATTTTTGTTTTTTATTTTAGTTCTGTAGAGTTCTTAAGACTTCCTTACTTTATCACATTCTTCTTTTTCCATTTTAGTGTTAATTTTCCCATGAGGCAATACCTCAGTTTCCATATGTGGAATATGAGTATTAGAGTATAGATATGATTGCAAAACATTTTGTTCTATATCTCTCTCTATTTTTTCTCACCTTCTCTGTGTTACAAAATGTTCCTTTCTGCCTGAGATATTTACTTTTGCCAAGGCATTTTTGGTTCTAAAATTCAGAGTTATGACTTAAACTGTATGTTCAACAAGTTTTTTGCAGATTCCCTTTGGGCTTCATCAGTTACTCTGTAGGTCAACATTAATATGGAGATAGAATTACCCACTTTAGCAGTTGAGAAGGGGGCCAGTAAAGGGCTTAGGTGCAAGGGATGCATTACACTTATAACCTTCTATCTTTGGTATATGAGAAATAGTTCAATCATAGCCTCATCAGGCTAAAGGGAATTTAAGAATTCATCTTGTTTATTCTCCTGCCTCCAGGCTAGACTGCAACACAACTATTTTAACGTACCATGAATGGGATGGGGGGTGGGGAAAGCAGGGAAGATAGGTAGGAGGAAAATGGATATTTCCAATTTGATTTTCTGATGCCTCCACTAAAAAGGAAGTAGTTCATTATATCTAATCTAAATGTTTATGCTATGAGTATTCAAGCAAAGAGAAGTTAATAGGTTTTCCTCAACTAATGCACCTGTCAAAAACCAGGGCATCTGATTTTTGCCCTGGTTTTAGATAGAATTTTAGATCTCTCAGTGATCACAATCATGTAGTCTAACTCCTTTTGAGGGATGAGAAAACTTAATCTAGTTTCTGTGGCTCTCTCATAAGTGAAAGTAGATTTTTTTCAGTGATCCTGTATGTGAAGTCTGCTACAAAGTGATCTTCTGTTCTTTTTTGCCACTCTACATCATCTTAGCTATTGTGAGGAAGTATTCAAACTATTTGACCATTTTTGTTGTTTTCTGTGGATCTTCTCTAAATTATTCATATCTTTCTAAAATCAGAATTTCAGATTTGAACATTATACACATATAGAATTCTAACCAGTGTTGAACACAGTAAGAAAATTTTCTTAAACTCTTGGCATATTTTTCCATTTTAATACACGTTCCTGTTTAAATAGCCTATTTACTTCATTCTAATGAAAATTTTCTTTTGGTGTGAAAATCTGCAAATGACTCTTCATTGGATTCCTCATTGAGAAAACCAGTTTGACTCTGATCTAGTCCCTGGGAAGCAGCTAACCTAGCCAGAGGCTTCCTTGGAGGCTGGTTTAATCCCAAAGTTAGGTGAAAGTAGTTTTTTAACCTTCTGTGAACTTTTTATTTCATTTTTTAAAAATCTTACGTTATAAAACTTTCAGCATGTAAAAGGTAGAGTGAATAATATGATGAATTACTGTGTACCAATTATTCAACTTTGACAGTTATCAAATCATGGCCAGTACTGTGTCATTTATATCCCTATCCACTGCTGCCTATCCCACACCTCAGTTGGTTTTAATCAGATCTCAGCTGTTATTTTTTGTATCTATGAATATTATAGAATGAAGCTCAGAGATAAGATTAAAACCCTTTTGAGAACGTGGTGAAGGTTAAGAGACTTACACCGCCCAGAAAATTTCATGTACGAAGTACATGTACAGTCTTTACGTATGTAACATTTTGAGGATGCTCATAGATCTGAAGAAATTGGTAATACCATCAGGTTTACTGGCCCCAATTTAAGAACCTCTGCTTCAGAGAATCCAGTATGGTGTGATCTGCCATAGAAGGTCACATATGTAAGATTTGTTCGTTTACCAGATTTTTTTTGGAATTAACAGGAGAAAGGAGATTCTATCTATCAGAGAGATTAAAGTAGCATTTGAACTGGGGGTTAAAGAATGTTGGAATTGTGCAGGTAGATGTGAGCAAAACAGTTTTAGGAGGAGATACTTCCCAAGGCTGAGTCTGACAGGAAGAAGTCATAAGGTCACTGACAAATGTTTAGGAGTTCAATTTGATTAGCAAGTAATGTATGAAAGATGAAATGAAATGTTCATCGCTCAGGCGTGTCTGACTTTTTTGCAACCCAGTGGACTGTAGCCTGCCAGGCTTCTTTATCCTTGGGATTCTCCAGGCAAGAATACTGGAGTGGATTGCCATTCCGTTCTCCAGGGGATCTTCCCAACCCAGGGTTTGAACTTGGGTCTCCCACATTGCAGGCAGATTCTTTACCATCTGAGCCACCAGGGAAGCCTCTTCATACATTAGAAAGTAATGTATGAAGGATAAAAGTAGAGAAAGAATGAAAAGTCAAAATTAGATCAGGAGGATTTTGATCATTTAAACAGAGAATCTGGAACTTTGATAAATGGTGGGATGTAACTGCAACAGAAAATAATCATGATAATCATTTAGAAAAATTACTCTGGTGAAATGAACTAGAAGAAAGACTAGAGATTGGAAGACCTGTTATGAAACTTCATCAGGAATCAGAAACATAATGAAGCCCTGTTAACATTAGGAATGGAAAGTATGGGAGAACTCCAAGAACTGTAAAAGTAGGATCACTGAGACTTAACAAGATTGCTTGTTTAAGAGGAGGGAATGATTGAATTTGGCTTGGATGTTTTGAGTGTGATAATGATAGTGCCGTTAACACATACTGATGAGAACTCCTGTTATTCTAGCAACCTTTCACTTCAGTTATAGCTGCTTTTCGTCTTCATTGGGATTGCTAGGCCTTTGACCGTGTTGTTTTCTTTTTAATCTGATGCCCTTTTGCCTTTCTTTCTTCTTAAGTGAAAGTGAAGTAGCTCAGTTCAGTTTAGTCGTTCAGTCATGTCTGACACTTTGCCACCCCATGAATTGCAGCACGCCAGGCCTCCCTGTCCATCACCAACTCCTAGAGTTCACTCAGACTCACGCCCATCGAGTCAGTGATGCCATCCAGCCA
>SJYA01003051.1:268213-328837 GCA_006410615.1 Neotragus moschatus
GGGACCTGATTACTTACTCCGTAAAGAATCTCTCTCAGGCTTGTTAGCCATTTGATTTCTTTCAGTTTGAAAGCCTGTACAGCTTTTTAATTCCATCATTTCTACTATCTAAATGTGTTAATCTTGTGTTATAAATCATTTGATATAAATGGTTGCCCTGTATACATATAGAGAGTTGAATATAATCAGCTAATGTATAACATTTGTTTTTAATAGTGACAGAAATGTTGGTAAACGTTCTGAGTATTTGCTCTGATGATGAACTTATGACTGAAGGCGAAGACCAGTTTGATGGTATGACTATTTATATTACTGTTTTTTATTGTGAAATGCTATTGTTTAACTGCCCAATTTCAATATACTCTTGTAAATTATAGTCATTGCTCTCAAATGGCTATACTATTTGATAAGTGACAAGTCACTTTTTTCAGATATTATTTAAGACTTTAAAATAATTTTAGTGATTTTTTTTTCTGTTGATACGGGGAAGAAAATGAATTTTGGGAAAGGGGAAATTTGAAAGAGAACAGAAGGAAAAGAAAATTGAAGTGCTAAAAGAATGTGGTTCTTCATGAATATGGACACTACTTAGAGAAGGGAGGATAAAAATGCTTTTTGTTTCATTGGTACTATATTCTTAATGCATCAGAAACACCTGAATACATAGTGTTGTTGTCACTTCTTCTTTTCAAAATTCAAAATAAGCTGTTCCCAGTTTTGAGTGGTTATGTTCTAAGAAACCTCTTGTTAGTTTAGTTTGAGATTCAGAAAGCCCTTTTTTTCATAGAAACAAAGTTATACATGGTTATTAGTTCTTACGTAAGACAGCCAGCCTGTGTTTCTAATGCACATTTATAGTATAAACTACTACAATAGAAGCAAAATTACTTTTCTTTTTATGTTTTGAAGATTTTATTAAAACTTAACTATTTATTGTGTTAATTAATTGGATAAACAAAAAATATAAAAAATTTATAAGCTGAAAACTCTTTATTTCCTTCCATCTGCCCCTCACATCTTTGTTGCAGCATATTTTTCATAGTTTTAATCAGTATATAAATGTTCCCATGTATTAAACATGGTCTACATAGTGGTAAAATTAGACACCTACATATTTTTATATATTATTATACCATAATCTTTGTAGTTAATCTTATGTTGTTTGTCATTTGGGTTGCTTTAAATTATCTTTATTATGAATAGCATGCAGTAAACATAGTCATACAATAGTTTTAATTTTCCTTCTTGGAATAAATTTCTTGAAGAAAATTACAGAGTTAATGAGTATGAAGAATTTTAGCTTCATTATTTTAGCTGTGGACTGCCAAATTACATAAGAATTGGACCAGTATGAAGTGTTCCTAGCAATGAATCCATAGACTTATTTTTTCACAGGCCCAACTAGTTGGGTTTTGGTCATTTTTACTTAGAAGTAAGTTACCATTGGTTTAATTTATATTTACTTGAATTCTAGTGATGCTAAGGAAGAAATCTGCTTTACCAGCTGTGTAAACTTCCTCTCAGGTGACCACTTAACAAGTAAAATCTGAATAAAGCTATTTAGAAATATCTTTACTTTTTTTTTTTAGTTCAATTTTTTCCCCTTGCTTTTTTTTTAAGAAACATCTTTACTTACAAACAGGTTCAGTTTTTAAACTATTTTAATTCTTTTTTTCAAAGTACAGAGTGACTATATACACGTCTGCTATTGCCATCTGTTGGTGGCAGGCAGCAAGTGCTTCTACTCTGGCTTATAGTTTCGTTAACTGAAATAAATTAACTTATATTAGTTCTTTTGAGGGGATAATAAGCTTCAATGAGTAATATTTATTTTTCCTTATTTTAATTCTCTCTGATGTTTTGTTGAAAAGTTTTTAGTTCTAACATATTTAATCATCTTTCTTTTCCATAGCATTTTAAAATAGTTTTAATTAAGTATTTATTTTCCCTGTTCTGCAACCATTGTTGTAAGATTAGTTCTAGGTTTAGATTCTAGTTCACAGTGTTATAGATACTGATATANTTTTTCCTTATTTTAATTCTCTCTGATGTTTTGTTGAAAAGTTTTTAGTTCTAACATATTTAATCATCTTTCTTTTCCATAGCATTTTAAAATAGTTTTAATTAAGTATTTATTTTCCCTGTTCTGCAACCATTGTTGTAAGATTAGTTCTAGGTTTAGATTCTAGTTCACAGTGTTATAGATACTGATATAATGATCAATAATATAATGAAATAATTTTTGTGCATATCCCACTAATTTTTTTCAGTAGAGTTTTTTTTGTTAATATCGAATTCTGTAAACTAGTAAGAGATTTTTTTATTGTTCATAATATTTTTAATTATTATTTTGATATCCATGATTCTGTAGTTATAACTGATTTTTTATTTCTAAAAATAAATTTCAAAAAAATCTTTATTTTCTTGTTTAGCCTGGCTGGTGGGGACATGTATCACTTTTATTACTACTTCTAAAAGAACCAGTATTTGATTTTGTTGATTTTTCTCTATTATTTTCTTGGCTTGAATTTCATTGATTTCTGCTCTTCATTTTATAGTAGGAATTTTAATTGGCATTACATTTTATCTATATCTGAATCTAGAAAGTTTTTTTAAAAATAATGTATAATTTTCTAAACAAAGATAAAATTTTTTTGCACTATATAATTAATTCATTTACTATAATTATTCCTTTTAATATATTTAGTATATCATTATTTTATTTAAAATGTGTTTTTTCTTTGAAAAAGCTGTTATTACCAAGTTAAATTAATATTTCACTATTTTGTATTCTGATTACTATTGCAACTGGTATCTCTCTTAATGTATTTTCTAACTGTGTAATTATATATTTTGGGGTTTATCTTATGTTCAACAAGTTGGATCAGCAGAATTACTTCCTACGATAATTTTTATTTTGTTTTCTATAACTTTAAAAAATGTCATTTGCATAAGGCTGATACTGTTATTTTCTACATTTTAATCTTTTATTTCTTTTAAAAAATTTGAATCAATAATGTTAAATAGAAGTAGTGACAGGTGATCCTTTAGTCCTCTTTCTATAATAAAAAGGAAAAAATTTCTCTGTTAAGTCTAATATAGTACTTGGTTTAGATATTGATGATTTATATGAAAGTGAAAATGAAGTCGCTCAGTCATGTCCGACTCTTGTGACCCCGTGGACTATAGCCAGCCAGGCTCCTCTGTCCATGGGATTCTCCAGGCAAGAATACTGGAGTGGGCTGCCATTTCCTTGTCCAGGGAATCTTCCCAACCCAAGGATTGAACCTGGGTCTCCTGCATTGCAGGCAGATGCTTTATCCTCTGAGCCACCAGGGAAGCCCTATTTATATGAAGATAGACACAGTTGTCGGAGAAGGCAGTGGCATCCCACTCTAGTACTCTTGCCTGGAAAATCCCATGGTCGGAGGAACCTGGTAGGCTGCATTCCATGGGGTTGCTAAGAGTCGGACACGACTGAGTGACTTCACTTTCACTTTTCACTTTCACCCATTGGAGAAGGAAATGGCAACCCACTCCAGTGTTCTTGCCTAGAGAATTCCGGGGCGGTGGGGGGGGGGGGGAAGCCTGGTGGGCTGCTGTCCATGGGGTTGCACAGAGTTGGACCTGACTGAAGTAACTTAGCAGCAGGAGCAGCAGCAGACACAGTTGTTTTTGGGAATTCAACCAAGAATAAATATAAATTTTTATCATATTTCTTCTAATGTAATTTATGCATCTTATCAATATTTTTTCTATCAATGAAAAATTATACTTATTTATCAACTTGTTATATCATTCTTACGCTCCAGAGGTGAATCATATTTGATCATTAAAAAGGCACTGTAGTTTAGCAAAAAGGATCGGTGGTTCAGATGTCTTGGTGCTACCATTATACTAGCTGTGTAATCTTAGGAAAGTAACCTAACTTCTCAAAATCTTCTCTTCCATATGAGGGAATAGAGAGGATGAAAATTTTCCTCACTCTTCAAGTAATTTTAAAAATTGGGAAGCACCATTTATGGGCTTTCCAGGTGGTGCTAGTGTAAAGAATCCCCCTGCCAATGCAGGAGACTCAGATTTGATCCCTGGATCTGCAGGATCCCCTGGAGGAAGGCATGGCAACCCACTCCAGTATTCTAGCCTGGGAAATCCCATAGACAGAGGAGCCTCATGGGCTACAGTCCATAGGGTCGCAAAGAGTCAGACACGACTAAGCGACTGAGCACAAGCACCACTTTTGACAGTGTTTCTCTGGGAAAATACACTGAGTTCCAACTCTGCATACTAGAAATAGATCTACCTTCACTGCCAACATAGCAGGTGCAGTTCCTTCACATTGCTTCACCTTTGCACTACCAAGTATTAAGAGTAGGGACTCCAAGAAAGTTTTGAGGATATGGATCTGCGAGTTTGTCTAGGAACGAGAGTGATTTGAAGGAGAAAGAACCTTGAGTAATGGAGGAAAGGAAAGGAGTTTATTAGGATAGATACTAGGGTGGGTTGGGAAAAGAGCTACTGGAGCTACATTTGTCTCCCTTTCTTATTCATATTCCCTTATTTCTTCCCCTCAACTCCATCTTTTTTCCTTTCCTTTGACCACGATAACATGCCTTCTGTCCTCTCCTTCTCCTTTTCCTGCTCAGCAGTGAAACTATGCTGTGGATTGAGCCTGCAGAGAAACCTGACTTAGGAAAAAAACTTATTGAGTTGGGGATTGCTGTGGAGGCAGAGTAAGAGTTTAGCTTTTCTCTGGGGAAAGGGGAAGAATAGGATTGGAGATTTCCCAGTGGGAGGAAGAAAAGTGTAGTTTTTGCATATTCGAGGCTGAAATTGGCCAAAGGAATGACTCTTTCTTCTTAAGTGATGGACTTTGGTATTCCGTATTGTTTAATATACCTGTGGGTTTATTTTTAAAGGCAAAAATTTGCAGAAATATATGGCATTTATAAATGCACATAGCATTCCTTTTAGAGGTGTTATGTAATCATTTAAGGGAATTTTTGAAGACTGATTTATATGATATTTAGAATGAATACTGTTTCTTTCAGTTATATTTGTCTTGAGTTTGGTAAAGGAAATAGATAACCCATATGTGTTATAGTTTTACTAAGCTAAAATTTTGCATTTCCTGTAATGGAATCATGTATGTCAGCATTACAATGGAAAGCTCAAATGAAACGTCTCTGCTGCCTACTCTTAGAGCTATTACTTGCTTTGAA
The DNA here is from genome assembly GCA_006410615.1 of Neotragus moschatus. NCBI lineage: Eukaryota > Metazoa > Chordata > Mammalia > Artiodactyla > Bovidae > Neotragus > Neotragus moschatus. The sequence goes on from SJYA01003051.1 coordinate 273,436, forward strand.
ACAGTCTGTTGCTATTTGTATAAAAAGATGTCCCTCAAACTTCTAGATTGGATTGGGAACAGATAGCACATACTGTTGATCCTGAGTATGTGCAAAAGTTCCACAATTCTGATTTCAAGAAATTATAGGCTTTTGTTATAATGGAGTGTGGGAGGCTTAGCCTTTTCTTTATTGGGAGTGGGTAAGGTAGTTTATAAAGTTACCTACATTTCTCTGTGTATGCTACAGATTTTGCAGATTTGGTGTCCTTGAAGAACCACATGAGTTTGTATCTCATTTGTGTCATTACCTTTCACTTAACATGCTTCCATGGGTGACACATTTCCTTAGGGGTATTAATATAAATGTGCGATTGTTGTTAGCACAGTCTTTTATCAGTCTTATGTGTTTTCACGTGTTTTTTTCTGTCCCTAATTTGTCTACTTTCATCAAATATTATAGTCATTCTGTCCATAATTTCTTCTGAACACATATCTTTTAAGAAATCTTTCCTTTAGAGCTCTACCCAGTGGCATCCCTCCTTATTTGCCAGATCTACAGTACTACATTTTTCAAATTTCAAGTATGAGGGACTTCATTTTTCTCCCTTTCTTTCTACATTCATTCTTCAGTACCACTGCCAAGTTAAATCTCTATCTTTTTATTTGTCTCAACCACCTTTTCTCCATCATTCACTTCCTTTTTTCTGGACTCTCCATCTGAAGAACGGCTCATATATGGCAATAAAAAAGGTACAGACCAGACAGAGTAACATCGTTTTGAAATATGACTTCATAAGTTATTCTCATGTCCATGTAAGTTAGTGTATTCATTGAGTATATTTATGCAGAGTCCTCCGGGCCTTGTGCAAATTTAGTTTAAGTTTTATCTAAGTTAGAATTTGATGTTTTTAGAAGTCATATTCCAAGATATCTGTCTTTCTGTGCATGGAAATATTTTTCCCTCTTTTTCATTCCTCTTGTTTTAAAATTTCATTCTTTTGCTTATTTGTAATGTTTTGTACTCTTCCCTGCATGACTAGGGGTGTTTGATTGTCTGTCTTATTCCCCAAAGTAATTTTACTGTGGACATTTACTTTAATATTATGCATGATGTGTTTGTAGACTGATTTAAAATCCTGATTTGTAAAGTGTTTTTATATTCCAGTGAATTTTTAATTTGAAATAAGTATAGTTTACATATCATTCAGTTTTATAGATATAATAATTAAAGCTGAAAATATGAGTATATCTCCTTACAGTCATCCTCCCCTATCCCCATACTCCTCTCCTCCAGTCTAGCTATTTTAAAAATTCCATCAATTTAAAAATAAAGTATCTATAAATTTATTTGAAGAGAATCAAATTTATCCTTATGTCCTTGGACAAGATACTTAGTAAAGTTAGTTTCTTTGTCTATAAAATGAGGAAATTGAGTTTTGCAGTATCTCTAGTGTCTCTTCAGATTCTAATATTCTGTGATTTTGAAACTAATTTTTTGGCATTTTAAAAATACCTATGTAATACCATGGTACCCACACAATTTTGGATTTGTAAAAGCTGTAGCTTCATTGCTCATACAATTACCCTGAGAGCATCAGAAACATGGTTGTGCAACCTATTTTCTCTAAAATATGTCCTTTGTTTTTATCTTTGAAATTGGATTTCTTTTTCTGTTTACTTACAGTAAGGTCCAGTCATCATCTTATTTTTTAATTATATATACTTGTGGACTGCTTGAATTTTAAATGAGATGCTGTAGCTCAAAAGACTGGTGGTGGTTCAGACCTCCATGTACCTAAGGCCCCTTTTGGTCTAGTGTCTTAGCCTTTCCTTAACCTTCTCCTCAACTGTGGTGCTTCCATATGTGCGTTGTCATCATGTTGAAGCACAGTTCTAAGAAACCACACTCTTGGGTCCAGAGTGATTCTAGTTGCTATATATGAGATAACAGGACGGAGATTGTTGTTCTTTCTGGAGGCCAAGGGAAGGAAGATAACAACCTTTGAGTCTTTTTTTCAGGCATATAATTCAGTTATTTTGATATATTCTCTTCTGTATCGGTGATAAGCAGTACAGCTAACCCTTTGGAGGTGAAGCATTAGTGATTTTTTAGCCATGTTTTTTGGGGAGTCTTTTCTCATTGTCACTCTCCTTATGTCATACTCACCTAGGGATGTAAAAGCTTGTATATATTTGCACGACCTTAAAGGACTTCTGGTCCATGAAATTGAGATGTACATTGTTGAAATGTGGGTATGGTCCTTAGTTCTGGGTCACCTGCCCAGTAGTCACTTCATATCACATTTTCAGACCAAATTTGAACAAGGAAGCTTCTTTTGTCATATTATGATGGCATATTTCGAGCCTGCATGTCAAAGGCTTTTATGTTAACCAAGCAGAAGGCTATAGACTATTCTAGTCTGTTAGTCTGCATGCTGTAGGCTCTCATGAAAGTTAGACAGACTGTAGGAATGTTACCATTTTTTTGTCCTCTGGTTTGTGGTACAGGTTGGACTCTAGTTTCTTTTCCATTGCTCTTTTACTCATTAGTCAGTAGTGTGAGAGTCAAAGTTGTGGATTACTTTTCATTTGTATCTGTATCAGATCCCAGTGTTAGACCATCAGTGAGCTAAACATTGAAGGAGAAGCTTTTTGGCATGAGTTCATCTAGTCTCCATGTGAGCTGGTGGTAGGGGCTTGGTGTTGGTTCAGATGACCATGAAATAGGCTAATAAGATGGTATAAGTATGGATGCCCTAAACTTGAGTCTTTCTTTCTATTTATTCCATTGAAAGTAGGTTCAGCTGCAGCCCGGAAAGAAATCATAAGAAACAAAATTCGAGCAATTGGCAAGATGGCAAGGGTCTTCTCTGTTCTCAGGTAATGATAAATTTTTCCAGTGATTTGTCTTGCAGAAATCACTTTTACTGTGCTTTACTACACACAGTGTCCTATTTGATATCTAAAAACAATATAATAGCATTCTTTCTGTAAAGAAGTTGTATATTTATGTGTTGAAAATGGTGCCACAAATCTCTTTGAAATTAACATTTTTGACTCCTTGATTGTTATTGCTTAGCTTTGATATCTCTTATCCTTCTGTGATGAAAGTAGTAGATCTGTACCCTGAAGATTAGAGCAGAATAAGAAGGAGAGGGCACTTCTTAGAGTATTCCTGATGAACTTGCTCATCTATAAAGGAACTCCTTTATGCTGGAGCCCCAAATTGTCTTCCTGGGGTTAATTCAGGAAGACCAGGTTTAAGACTGCATGCGAATGAGTCAGTTCTTAAAAAGTTATTTGTAAAACCGCTTATATCAGACATTTTATCTTTAAAGCATATGAAATACCATATTTTCTCGATTTTATGATACCTGTTGCTAATGAATCTCATTTATACTTAATAAACTTTTCAGGAAAAACAATATATGTCTCAGTTGTACAGCATACCCTCATATCTGAAACATTTAGAATGTGGAAAAATGTGTATCTTGGAATTGAAGAAAATATGGTAGTAGCAGCAAATATCATAAGTTATATGCATGGCCTTCGTCTGGGCCCCATTCCCTCTTTTTAACTAGGAACTTGTTGGAAGTCTCTTCTGATCTTTGTTCTCTCTCTCTGCTGTAGGGAGGAGAGTGAAAGTGTGCTGACACTCAAGGGCCTGACTCCCACAGGGATGTTGCCTAGTGGAGTGTTGGCTGGAGGACGGCAGACCCTGCAAAGTGGTAATGATGTTATGCAACTTGCTGTGCCTCAGATGGACTGGGGCACACCTCACTCTTTTGCTAACAATACACATAATGCATGCAGGGAATTCTTTCTGCTTTTTAGTTCTTGTCTCAGCAGCTGACACAAGCAGAATACTGTATGATAGGTAGTATCTGATTAAGAGCCTGACCAGGGCAGAAAATTGATAGAATCAGTATTCTTTTCAATTGAAAATAATGATCAGTCTCTCAGCTTTTCATGAAATGATATGGGAGTAACTCATATCATAATGTCTAAAATATTTATTCGTTTGTCTAATGCACCCTTTTCTTTTTAAAGCTTCAGTTTCAGAATGTGAATCAGGATATTCATATTACTTAAAATGGAAATGTAATTCCAAGTTTCTTATTTTTTATCTTTTTAATTTATGTAATTGTATTAGACTATGCTTATATTTTCAGATGTTAATTTTAGAATTAACAATCTGCTTCAGCCCCAGAACATTACTTATGCACTTCACTTGCCAAAACATTTGTGCAAGGTTTTGTACCCTGGTAAATGATGCCAAAGTTTGTTTTCTGTGGTGTTTGTCAAATGTTCTATGTATAATTGACTTGTCTGTAACATGCTGTTTCCTTCCTCTGCAGATGTAGCTGCTTTCCTAAATCTGTCTGTCTTTCTTTAGGTTAGCTGTATGTCTGTAAAAGTATGTTAAATTAAATTACTCTATCAGGCACTTTATCTGTCTTGATGTAGAGGCAACTTTGTAGCACCTTGTTTTAAGGTTTGCTGCATTTGTTGCTGTGCTTTGTGCATTCTAAACGTGAATGTAACATTAGATATTAAGTCATTGTTATATAAGGGGTTGAATTTAAATCTTGTAAGTCAAAATTAAAAGGGTGTTATCAAGTGTGCCTTTATTTTGCATGAAAATAAAAAGAATTATACGTAAAGCATTCCTGTAATCTGGCTCATTGAATATTTTATACTAAGAAAAACAGGTTTTTTTGGCGTAAATATTTGTGTAAATACTGAGTTGACTTTCTGAAAGCCCATTACAGATTAAATAGAAAGTGATATGAATGTTATAGTCTATACACAGTAACTCCAAGTCTAGATTTCTTTCCTTTTTGGTTGGAAAGCAGAAAATATGATATGTAAAGCCTTACTTTATGTTTTATTGTAATCATAGCCCTCCAAGGGTCATTGATGTATTAAGATAGGAAGCAACAGATCTGATGTTTTCCTTAGTCATGATTGACAGTATCTTTTTGGTGTTGTAGTTAGTCAATTTTTTAAGGCAAAAAAAGAGAAAGTTTTAATTTTAATTTTTCAATAAATTTAAATTAGATTGACTTCTCGGAATTTCATTTCACTTAGTCTCATAATAAATGCTTAAATAAATAAATAAAAAGAATTTTTTCCATAGACAAATAATTTCTACTTATAGCCTATACATGTTCTATTTATATGTTATTGTGTTGTCTGCTACCACCACTGGTATATGTGAGATATACAAGTATGTTTTGAAATTATAACTTCAAATTCTCATTTTGAACAAGGTTTCTTTTTTTTTATTTAAAAAAATGTGCTTTGATTCTCTTTATATTTCTTGCCTTTCATTTTTCTTATTATGTTGTAAGCATTAGGAAAATTAGTGGAAAAGAATCTCATTAAATTAAGATCTTAAACATTCAATAAATCTAGTAATAGAAAAGGATGAATTTCAATAGCTTGAAAATTGTACACTTCTTCCTGTTTGTTCAGAAAAGGAAAAAAAAAACCCAGAAGGGTCTCATACTTAAATAAATCTAAACTACAATCATCTCTCAGTTAGCCTTGGGTATAATATTACTTTTATGTTGTATCCACATAAACCTTTCAGATTTCATAACTAGCACCTGCTAATTACATGCTTTGTTGATAGCTCAGCACTTCTGTTTATTCGTAATTTGCATGCAGCCTGAAGCTCAGTCTTCCAACTTTGAAATCACCCCCAACTGCAGGGAAGGATTGAAAGACGGCTTTACTGAGAGACTGTCTATTCCTGGCATAGAGTGAGTTACTGGATAGTGCTGAGCTTAAGGGGTCCAATTTGGGAGACTAGATAGCTCCACAGCTCTGCCAGCAATGGATCTTGATAGTGTGGTTTAAGTATTGATTGAAGTGATTTCTCTAGCATGAGTAGACCCATTTGAAACAACAAAACTCATACAAAAGTAGTATCACCTGTGTGATTTTTAAAAATTTATGTAACATTTAAAATTTTTAATAGACGTGATGACCCCTTATGTGAATAATGGAGAGCTAAGTATTACAAGAAGAAAGTTTTAAAATTCTGAGACCTCTTTCCTGTTGTCAGAAAATTGAAATTGTCTTATCAATAACATTTCAGTTAATTTATAGTATTTTTCAAGTGTTTTACAAACTGCCTAACTATCGGAGTAGGATTTGTTAATCATATTTTATGTTCATTTTCTTCTGGGAGTTTGATTGGGAGCTAGCCATTATAATGCTGCCTTCACTAGGAACTATATGAGAAAATATGTGCCCATCTATGTTATAGTAAGGTCATTTCCTCTTGATCACTTATTCTGTGTAGTACTGAGGAACACAGTTTGAAATAGCATTGTACTCAAACTTACTAAGGCCATGTCAAGATGCCCTGTAAAATTGAAAAAAATTGAGGAAAATTAGTGCTTTTCAGATAGAATTTTACAATTATCAGATCTCTTTCTTTCCAGCTTAATGTGTAAGCTTCAAGTTATCTTTGAATTCTAAGCATTCAAGCTCGACATGGTGTGCAGTTTTGAGTGTGATGTATATTTTGTGTTCTGAGAAGGATTTAGAAGCATTTAGAGGCCTTGGGAAAGAGCAGAGAATATAAATTGACCTAGAAAATGCTTTTACATATAAAATTAAAAGCCCACAAAAGTATATTGCCAAATTTTATAATTTGAAAAAATTTTAACAGACTTTTTAAACTATTGATATACCCAAATAGAGACCAATTCTTAAAGTAATATCAATTTTTTAATTTATTACTATATATAATACAAATTATGAAATATTTCATGTAAAGTATTTCTGTTACCACAAGCTCTTTAAAGCATACATTCTAGTAGGCATCTTATTTTCCCAATTAATTTGTAAATTATAAAGAAAATAGTCCATGTTTTGAAGAATAGGAATTCCAGGGATGATCCAGTAGAGGTGGGTCACTTATACCAGTTTTCTGTGTGGACGGATTACAAGAGTATTTTACAAGCATACAGGGCTAGATTTTTTTAAGTGGTGATTTGTACAGTGGGTATACAGTAAGTATATCTGCTTTAATTTGTAATATGATTTAACAGTTAAGAAAAATTAATTCTTTCTTTACTCAGTGTTCATGTTTCTTTTGAGGGGTCCCCAGTTTACTATCTGATTGAGATCTACAAACTTAACTAATTTAACCTTCTTTAATTCCTTAGATTTATCAATGTCCTTTCATATTAATAACTGCTTTGGATAAAATTTACCATTTTTAAATGATGTATACTGCTAAAAGGTCATTTTAGGAATAATTGTTCTAATTGACCTTCTTGTAGAAGAAGCAAAATAGAAGGGATGGACGTTATTGTTGTAAATATTCTGAGTTTGTATATTTTGGGTAAAGTGAAGAATTAAGACTTGGCAATATTATCAGACAATACTATCTTCTGCAGTTTTTGGTCCTGGTCTTCAATGTGAGCGCTTCATACAGTTTGAACCCAGAATTGAGCCCAAAGAATCTTTAACTACAAAAAATATATGACTAAATATGTTGAAATTCTCTAAAATAGGCCAGAGATAGGCTATATCAGGAATGCATTTTTCATTTATATGACTTATATGTATGTCCATATCATGAAATGATTAGGATTTAATTGCCTGTAAGACCTCAGTTCTCTCTCTTGATTCCTCTCTAGTTGGTAGATGGGCTTGAAAAGATAGATGCTCAGTAGCCTTTTTATCTTCACTTAAGAATGCAGGCTCTTATTATCTGAAGCAGATTTGGGTTCATGATACACTGAACATATATGGATTTTTTTTTAAGGCTATATATGTTAATATCTTTAGATATTTGGGACACCAATGTTAGAATAGAAAGGAAGATCCTAGTAGATGAGTGGAGTCCTTTTAGATTACCCACAAAGGATAAGACTACAAAACTGTTCTAGTTAGTATAACTTACCAAGTTTACTGCTCACAAATTTTATTTCATTGTCCTCTGAACATAACAACTTCTGCAGCTTATGCTTCTCTCTATGAAATAGAGGTGACAGGAAAAGCATTGCTAGACTCCTTCTAGTTTATATCTTAGGGAACCAACTGGTGATAAGTATTATTTCAGTTAGACATGAAAGAAAAGAATTTCCTTCTGTTGGCTCTGCTACAATTCTACCATCATGGTTTCACCCTAGAGAATTTCATAATTTCATCCTAGAGATTTCCTTGTGATTGTTATGGATGTGATATAATAAACATATGGAAAAATTCTAAGGCCATCAGAATACTGAATTCAAGATGGATAATTTTAATACTAGCATTTGCATGGATGCTGAGGTGTCTGTGTTTATTATAGGTCTCTGTGTTCTGTGCATTGAGCAATGGTGTCTTAGTGCTGTGTGTAAACTGTGCTGTGTCAGGAATTGGGGGATTGGATGGGGTTCTCTAATATGGGTACTATATATGTTAAATTGTAAATGATGATGTAGTATGGGGTACTGTTATATTTTTTAAGTGATCATTGCCTTTTCTGCTGTACAATATGACCCTTCTCATCTCTCTCATTCATTTTGCATGCCTCTGCTCACTTCTGTACAGCCACAGTTGAGGCTATTGAGGCTGAAAAAGGTACGATCAGAGTCCTTGCGCTGGGCAGAGATCTGTGGTGTGTGGGTGGGCATCAGAGAATGTCCTATGGGTGTGTCTTACTTCTAGCTTGCACAGCCCAAGATGAATCAGACTCACTGACTCATCAAGTTTAACAGTCATATCTTCTTTTCTTTTTTTTTAAATCACAAGGACTGATTTCCATAGTGACAATTTGGTTTTTTCCCTTTTCTAGTATAGTAATGAGACCAGCATTTAATGTTCCAGAATTCTTTAGAGTACAGCATGTTATGCTATAATATTATAGCATTTATAGTTGCAAATAAAGACCTGTTCCATATTTTGCATGATTATTTGCTATTCAGATTTTTATATTCTTGAGTGAAATCCTCTATAGATACAGGTTTGGTATTCTCGTGATAAAAAAATGATAAAGTCATTTTCAGTAATTCCCTTGAGAGTCCAGGAGCTGTCACTATGCTTTTGTGCTGCAGTTTGGGCTGTTGTTTGCTGGTAATAGTATATTCATGTGTATCATGTATTGACTTGGTATTACACGTTGCTGAAAGCTTTGCTGCCCCAGTCATTTATTTGGTTCACATGCACAGACTTTTGAGTCTCAGGGATTGCATATTAAAGCAACTAGGTCATAATCAATAGTATGGAAATCTTTTCTATGCACATTTTAATAATAGAGGATACATCACTCCAGATGAAGTAAATAAGAAACCATACCAGTTGAAGGAAGATTGCTGTCTGTTTTGATTTAGGTTTCCAAAAAATAAGCAATGAATAGCTAGTGACTTAAGGAAAGCATCTCCTAAATATGGAACTCTAAATACCTTTTATTACATACAAACACAGATCTACCTCCTGGAGGCATTTTCCACCTTTTTCATTTCATATTGGTGGTGATGGAGTGATGATACCTTGTCCTCCAAGGTAGTTCTAATAGCTAAATTTTAGCTTTATTTCTTTTCTCCTCCTGTGTTCTTGGTACAGATTTGTATGTCAAGGATTAACTTTGTTTAGCCTCTTCACTTGCCCCTACTCTTGTTGCTGTCTTACTGTGATAGCCACTGTTGATTTTAGAGCCTGAGGTAGGAGATAGTTGATGAAGTAGGAGTCAGGTTGAGACCCTGAGACCATTGCCTGGAGATCTTAGGATCAGGAGAGGGCTATTTTTGTGTCTTGTTTTTTTAAGGCTGTGCTAACACTTGTCATCTATGAAGCTATCCTGTTTATATTTAGTTTTAAATGTTTCATATTTTAAGGGAAAATCTGGAATGGGGATAGGCTTCAGTTACCGTTCAGTTTAAATGTTGCTATGTACAACTAATTTCTTTCTTCTTAAAAATCATTAATTATGTTTTTGAAATCTCAGAAATGTTTTTCAATTACTGACTTATCAAATTTGCATTTTGTTAAGCAATACGAGGATTCTCTCCACCACATAGAATCTGCAGTTTTGAAGAGGCAAAGGGTTTGGATAGGATCAATGAGAGAATGCCACCCCGGAAAGATGCTGTACAGCAAGATGGTTTCAATTCTCTGAACACCGCACATGCCACTGAAAACCACGGGACTGGCAACCATGGTGCCCAGTGACCCACGGCTTCCCAGGGACTCTCACATCTCGGGCCCCAAATGGACAGATCACCCGAGGAACTGGAGGGGTCGGCCAAGCTGACTGTAAATGTCACAGTCCCTCTGGAGAAACCATTGTGCTTTTGAGACCCCAGCCCCCTTCCTGGATGGAGGCTTGAGGGCCCTGGGACATGTGCTAACTGATATGATTGAGTCATCGCTGCCAAGGTGGAGAGCAGTGAGCAAGGGGCTTGGGGCAATTTCCAGTGGAGGGCAACTACACCTCCATTTTGCTTGTGGTTCACACATTTAAGTTTACAAATGAGATTTCTTTTTCCCCTCAGTAGAATTAGATTTTGTTTTTCAACCATAACTTCAAATACAATCCTAAGAGCTAATGTGGACTTTTTTTTTTCCATGAAATGTCTTTAAAGGATGAATTAGCATGGTCTTAAAATACATTTCCAAGGTTACTAAGCTGTATTTTGAATTATGGGCAAAATGCTGAGAAACCCAGTTGGCATTTAAACAAATGCTGACCTCAGGTCTATAGTTCTTAAATGTGGCTAATTCTGTAATATAGTCTTGGTATTTTTCAATTATGAATGAAACCTATTTCTAGGCAGACTCTCTTACTTGAACACAAATCCAAAAACTAATTTAGAATCTTTCTTGCCCAGATCTTTTGAGATTTAAACCCCTCAGATTTAAGAAGAAAATCTCTAAATTTCAGAATTATGAAGAATTACAGAATTACTCATTTAAGGTACTTTAAAAAGAAGTTTGTACATTGTCAAAGTAATTTTAATTCAAAACATGTCTGTAAAACTTGACGTATTTTGTGTATGCATGTTTTAATTTTGCAGATATTTAATATATAGACCTATGATGTACAGGTATGACATGTATAGGTTACCTAGATATTATGAGAAATTTTAGTTTATTGTGAGTACTCAAGTTGCTTATACAGCCACCAGGGTGATTTACTGCTGGCTTTCTATTATTTTATGTTTTGATGCAAAGGAAATTTTAAAATGTTCTGGAAGTGTTTTGATTAAGCAGTGCAACATAGAAGCAGTGGTTCTGTTCAGTCATTCAGATGTTAGTGGAAGCATAAGAGTCAAGACTGCATGTTGAACATTTTCTTTTGATAGTTACAGAACTGCTTGGTTAAACTAAATGGAACCATGTGCTAGTTTTACACAATTGCTGACCTGTATTGACTGCCACTGCGGTTTGGTATTTACCTTTACTTTGGTGGCTTGCTTCCCTCATGCCCTGGAATACAACTCAGAGCTCCAGGCAGCGGAACCATCTGTTGTTTGTTTGCCAGAAAGTGCACCCTGTATGGTCTCCTGTCTAAGTTGGAAATATTATGCATGTGCAGGACTATTCGAGTATTTTATAAACAGTAGCACACAATAAATTCCATGCATGGGCCGCTGCTCCTATCTCTGTGTTGGGTTTTATTTGGAAGATGTAGTCTGATTTGACCTCCTGCAAATCAGAAAATCCAGTTAATAGAATTGGGATATATCCTTAAGAGAAAACTATCTCCTGGATAGTTAATGCTAATTTGATGAATTAAATTCTTGTCTTCATAAATTTTGCTCTTTTTTTAGAAAAACTTTGATTATACTTGTTTTATATGATACTAGTAACTGAGCACTAGGAGACTCTGGATGCCTCTTATAGGCCTAAATCTATTATTTAAAATCAGTGTTTCAGTTAACTTTTAATTGAAAGAAAATGTTGTTGTCTATAATTTTGTTACAGTAGCATTTGGAATATATTAGATGTTTTAACAATAAGAAAAAAACGATACTACCATTATACTCCTTTCTTCTTTGTCATAATCAAACTAAGTATAGAACTTCGCAAATTGAGGGAAATTTGCATTTTGTTCAGCATTTTATAATATAACTGTATAGGAAGTTTATAGTTTTCAGCATTAATTATAATACATTATGAAACATTAAATTAAAATATTTTATACTTGCCTAAGTTTTGGTAGCAAAGAGAGCTCAAATTGTTACAGCTTCTTGCTGTAATAGCATTTCTAAATTAAGAGCGTAACTGATATATCAAGTAGTATTAACTTCTTTAGTCCTTAGGTCCATCACTAGGGTTATATATTATTTATGGAAGCATAGGTAAACATGAAGCATCATTAGCAAAGCAGAAAAATTAGGGTTAATGGTAAAAATTAAAAGAAGAAAATAAGGGGAAGGAATGGAATTCAGAAAAAGTGATATGCATGAAGAGTGGTAGAATATTATCACCCAGTGTCTCAGATATTTTCCTGTCTGTTGAATAGAAAGCTCTTTCTAGTCTGTCTTTTAACTAGTTTCACAATGAACTATAGAAGTATTTTTAAAGTTTTTTTTAAACATAACTGATGATGAATGCAAGTTGAGAAAAGTTCAGATCTTCCTAAATTGTAAATTTAAATGTCTACCACAATAGTAGTAATGTTGGTAAAATTACTATTCAGTATCAAATATTTCCTATATGTCATTTCCTTTTACATTCAAAGATGACATTCTGAGTCAGAAAAGATGACCTGACTTCTTTGACCTTTTGCAGTTTAGCCATTAACAAACCTCAAAACCTTTAAATGCTCTACCAGTTAAATTTGAAATTGGCCTGAAACCTTTGCTTAAAATGAATTATCCTTATTTTATTCAGGATTTTTGCCTATTGCAACTAATTTTCCTTTTCCACAGCTATTCTACATAGTTATATAATTTTTTTTTTTTTTCATCCTTAACACTTTTCTTCCACCTTCCCTGCTTGTATTTTGTGCTTCTGCAGTTTGAGGTTTCCTTGGAATCTACTCGTTGCATCTGTTCATATGTAGATTTATTTGCCACGGTCCAGGACCTCACTGCAAGTGGTTCTGTTCCCTAGTTTGATGATGTTCACAGAAGCAGGTAAGTGACATAGCTGGGGCCAGATGTGAGCAAAGTCAGATCTTAGAGTCATACAGAACCATGCACTAGCAACTTCTGATAGGTTCTGGTGCCTAATAGCTCTTAAGGGACAAGGAGCTAGGAATGTGGAATTAAAAATTCTCTGGATCAGCATCCATTACGGGAAGGAATGAGATAGTTGATTGTTTTCTATCTTTTTTTCTGTTCCTAGAAAAAGTGTGTTTTTAGTCATTAATATATTGCTCTTGCTTACATTAATATCCCAGAAAATTTTATTCCTTTTCTTTCTTTTTTTTTTTTTTTTGCCACATTGTATGGGTCCAACCCATATCCCCTGCAGTGGCAGCTCAGAGTCTTAACCACTGGACCATGAGGAAAGTCACTATTCCTCTTTTAAAATCAACAGGTAGAATACCCTGATGATATCTCCTCAGAAAGTGCCTTGCTCTCTTTTCAGGGAAATTGAATTTTATGAATTAATTCTGGATGTTTCTGCTACAACTGATTTCCCTTTGTTTACCATTGAATGACTATTTCTGTTCTTTTCTGGGCATTGTATTTGTACTTAAGTTGTCAAGTTAAGTTAGAGTAGTGTTTGTTGTGCTAAAAAGGACTCTGGGCTTGGGAGAACTCATCCTAGGTCTAGATTGACATCTTAGAACTGTAGGAGTTCCTGTTTCTCTGTGCTAATGTGTATCAAATACTGACTTCTGAACTAACCCCTGGGGCTTATTCTTGATGTTGCGGACTGGGAGCAGAAATGTTGCCTTAGTGAGTGAGGTCCAGGAAGCGGTAGGCTTCAGCTTTCCTCAGCCTTCTTGGCCTTTGATGAGCTTGGGAGTGTTGACAGAGTTCTGAGCCTTCTTGGCAGAGAACGAAGGTCAAAAAGAGAGTAGTCCACGGGCAGGGGGCCAGGCCCTTGCTTGCCTCGTTAGGGAGAATTCAGCTTTGTCTGTCTGGTTGGCAGGGCACACCTAATCACAGAGACCCAGCATTTCAGCAGTTTGCAAATGAAAGTGATATGAAGAGACAGCTGCAAATCAGCCACAACCTAGATCTGAGGAGATCAAGCATTTACTTCACTTGGAAGAAAGAGAGAAGGAAGGAAGCTGAGGGCTTAGCAGGGTAAGTTACTTTTCCATCAACTCCTCTGCTTGCTTAGTTTATAGTTAAGTAAAGAATTTATCACCCAAGGGAGTGTTAATCACTGATTAGGCAGCTAAATGTGGTCATAATAGCAATGTTCCTAATGTATTTCTCCTTTTTCTCTTTCCCAACCCCTTTTGAGGATCCCCAGTGACTAGCTTCACTTACCCTTCTCTTCCTTACTTCCCTAAAGACACTTTTTGTTTGCTGGTGAATTAGAGAAAATTAGATAAGCCTCATTGGTCTGGAGATGGTGAAAAGATGAGTATGATTTGGTGAAATTTGAATCTATTGGTGGTAAGGAGCAAGGAAAATGGGAAACCTAGGTGTGAGAATAGGGTAGGTAATATTTTAGGGAATTTAGAGATGAGAAATAAGTTTTTGTAGGCCATCGAATTCATGTCTCCTCTCCAGTGCTTGGTGTTGGTGTTCTCTCTATATACTGAGAATAAATTAGAGCCCAAGTCACTGCCTTTGTTTCTCTCAGGTCAGCCCCCACACCTACCCCCAAACTTGAAGGATCCTGGATCTCATTGCAGGAAAGTTAGGACCAGGGGATCTGGGTATACAAACTCAGACATGAGCCTGTTGATATATACAGATGCGAATGCAAAGATCTGGCTCCTCATTCCCACCTTCTTACCTTCATGCCAGAAAATTAGTCCATTTGTATCAGGAACCCACTCCAGACACAGAGGCAAGTATAATGTCAAAGATTTCACCAACATCATACCTCCCCAAACTGTGTGATCCCTTGACTTCTAGCGGGTCCAAACAGTCTTCATTTGGACTTAATCTTCCATTGGAGGAAGGACCTCTCTTTGGAAAGGCAAATAAGCACTTTCTGGTCTTAATTGGCTTCTATTGCAGAATAAAGGCCTTTGGTTGAATATCAGAAAGATTCTTACTACTTTTGGAATTAAGACTTGATTTCTCTCAAAAATACTTTTCCTCCATACCTATAAAGAAAATTCCATTCTTTCAAGGTTTAAGAAGGTGATGTCTTGCCAGAGGGGGCTAAGTAGAGAGAGCATATAATTACTTATTCTAGAATTGCAGTGATTCTGGGATTCAGAAGAATCCCAGTGAAGCAAATGCTTGGTGATTAAAATTGGAGGGAAAAGCCAGGTCATTTTTTGGAAATGGGGTCCTAAGGCGTGAGGGCAATTCCATCCACTCTTTAGTAAAGAGAGATGACTCTTGAATACTAAAATAATGTACTATCTTTAGGTCTAAGTTTTTCTTTATTGATGGGAATATAGAAGATATGATATGCAGATGAGCTTAGTTATTTCTGTTTTGTGGACTTTGAAACTGTTCCTTCATTTATGCAATGAAGGTAAAGAATACAAGGGTAGAATAAAAGAATGGAGAGAAAGAAAGTACAAAGGAAATCAAATTAGTTCTTCCATTAGCCTGGGAACAGTGGTTTATAAGAGTCATGTTGTAAAGTGATGTGTGTTAGTTGGATGATTTGGGGAGAGTTTTTATTTGATTGTTCTGCCACCTACATCTCATCTGAATGAGCATTCTCCCCAACAGAACAAGTCCAGAAGGATTCAGTATTAGACCATTTTTGGAGCAGAACACAATTCTTGATTTGAACTTTAATAGTTAACTCATTCATAGTAAAACCAGCCACTGTCAGCATTGTCATATCCTGTCATTTCCCTGTACCTACAGGCATTTTTATCTGGGAAGCAAAACAACTTTTTAGTTTCAAAAGCTCTTATAGATACCTTTCTTTTTTTTTTTTTTAATTGAGGTAAAGTTCACATAACAAAATTAATCCTTTTAAAATGAACAATTAAATGACATTTAGTACATTCACATTATTGTGCAACCATCACCTCTATCTAGTTCTAAAACATTTTTGTCATTTCCCCCCAAAACACCCGTAACCATTAAGCAGTTATTCCTCATTCCTCCTTTCACCCAGCCCTTGGCAACCATGGATCTGCTTTCTGTCTTTGGATTTACCTATTCTTGCTACTTCATAAAATTGGAATCGTATAATGTGTTTTATATCAGGCTTCTTTCACTTAACATAATTTATCCACATTGTAGCATGTATCAGTATCCATTTCTTTTAATGGCTGAATTTATATGTATGTGTATGTGTGTACGTATATGTCTCCCAGTTTGTTTATTCATTCATGTTCTGGTGACCTTTAGTTTGTTTCAACCTTTTGACTGTTGTGAATAGTGCTGCTATGGACATTTGTGTATAGGCATTTGTTTGTGGGCATGTATTCAGTTATTTTGAGTATATAGGAGTGAAATTGCCGAGTCATATAGTAATTCTATATTTAACTTTTTGCAGAGCTGCCATACTGTTTTGCAAAGCAGCTGCACCATTTTTTCCTTCTGTGATCAGTGCAGGAAGGTTCTAGTTTTTCCATATCCTCACCAACACTTTTGTTAATTTCTAGTATTTTGATAATAGCCATCCTAGTGGGAGTGAAGTGTTGTCTCACAGTTTTAATTAGCCTTTGATTAGTGATGTTTAGCATCATATGCTTATTGGCAATTTGTATATTTTCTTTGGAGAACTGTTCAAGACTTTTGCCCAGTTTTAATTGAGCCATTTGTTGAGTTTTAGAAGTTCTTCACATATTCAGGATATTAATCTCTCATCAGATATGTGATTTACAAATATTCTTTCCCATTCTGTGGGTTGTCATTTCTCTCTGTCCTTTGATGCACAGAAGTTTTAAAATTTTGATGCAGTCCAAGTTATCTTTTTTATTTTATTGCTTGTGCTTTTTGTGTCATATTCAAGAACTTGCCAAATCCAATA
Source organism: Neotragus moschatus (assembly GCA_006410615.1). NCBI lineage: Eukaryota > Metazoa > Chordata > Mammalia > Artiodactyla > Bovidae > Neotragus > Neotragus moschatus. The sequence continues at coordinate 290,451 of SJYA01003051.1, forward strand.
TCATGAAACTTTTCTCCTGTGTTCTTCTAAGATTTTATAGTTTTATCTCTTATAGATAGGTCTTTACACTTAATTAAACCATTCTAGTTCCTCAGTTCCCAGAACTTTCCCATCTACATTTGTTATGCTCATACTCTTCTTTGTACTTAGAATCCCTCTTTCCCTGTATTTGTATATTCAAAATATCACCATACTTAATGGTCTATTCCAACTGCTGCCTGCTTCATAAAATCTGCCTGTAGCTTACCAGCTGAAGAGACTCTCTTCTGATCTCCCATTAGTGCTTTTAGTTTCATTTTTCTTGTAAGATTTATACACTGCCTTTTATTATAGTTTACATCTAACCCTTCTATAAGACATTTAAATGTGCAGTATATTTTTTTCACGTTTGTTTCTGTTACGGTATTTTATGAATGATTTTATCTGTTTATCAGTAAGTATTTATTGAATGAATGGGTGTTTTAATTTTTTCCAGTATAGTCTCATGATTTCATTTCCTCAGTCCTTGTAAAAGAAATAGAAGAAGACAGACCAGGAAAGGAGGATTTCACAGAGTTCTCACTAGGTAGTTGGTCAGTGTGGGCTTGGTTGTACTTTAGAACTCATCTCCTTAGGAGTTTTTCCTAATACTACTTATAACTTGCTCCAGCTCTATAACTCAGCATTGTAAGTGCTAGTGCCCATTTTATATCCATTTGCTTTCTACTTTTGGGTTTATTGCTTATAAATGTGATGATAGGTCTTTTAAAATGAATGTTTCCCTTCTCCAACTAGATTAGATTGATTATTTCTCCAATTACATGGTAGTTTTGGACAACCAAAACCTTTCTTGCTTTTTCCTCTGTTTTAAGTTGAGTTTTAGGAACACACTAATAGCATATGAATATATTCTTTGTATAAGAAGTCACACATTGCAAATAAGTCTAAAGTTCATTGACCTAGTTCCCATTGCAGGGCCTTTGCCCCTTCTCAGAGGAAAACTAACTGTTATCAGTTTTGTATGAGCCATCCCAGATTTTTTCTAAGCATCTGTATTATATATAGAACTTCATATATAACACATACATGCATAATTATATTCACATAGAATTAATTCTCTGTTTTTTACGACTGCATGTGGTGATCAATAATCAGTAGGTATGAAATAAATTTTACTGTTACCTGGGCCTGAGAGACTAGAATGACAAGTAAAAGGTCAAACATGAAAACACATCATGTGTGTCCAACTTACAAACTTCCATTCCATATCTGTTCTACATATAGTCCCCAGGTATTATTGGACAGGCCATGGCTCCACGGTCCCGAAGACGAAGGCACAAGAAATCCCCCTCATCAGTGGCTCCTGTGGTTGAGACCCCACCTACAACTGTGGCTCCTGTGCCTCTGATCCTCGCTAAACCTGGCCCTAGCATTGATACACTTGGCTTCTTCTCCTTGGAGAACAATGTTCCTGGCCTATCTCAGCTGATACTTCAAAAACTGAACATGAAAAGCTATGAAGAATACAAGTGAGTGACTAGCTCTGTGCAAGACTGACATATCGTCTCTGGCAGAAGGTAGAGAGGAAGTGTAGCTTGGAAACATGGGATATTTGCAATGAGGGATTTTCTCATCCCAAAATGTGCCAGTTTTATTACCTTAAAAGAAATATAATTTGCTTAAATGAGAAATGATGGGGGTAGGAGAGGTGAAAATATATAGAAGTTAGGGTAGGTATCATGAGAACTTCTGGAGATATTTTTCCTGTTGCCATTCCTTCTCCATACTGTACTCTGCAGGTTGGTGCTAGACGGGGGTACTCCAGTGTCAGGCTTTGGATATCGATGCCTTGAAGAAATGTTCCAGAAGATGGAAGACACATTCCGATTCTGTGCTTACTGTAAAGCACTCCCTAGTGGCCTTTCAGACTCCAAAGTCCTCCGGCACTGCAAAAGGTGATTAGTCAGGAGCTGGTTGGGGAGACTTCTGCAATGATGGTGTTCCGAGACTTCATTGCAGAAAGAAAGGTCTGAGATTTATAAGACCTCTCAACGTTTCAGACCTTCATAACTTTAGGTTCATTCCTCATTTTGTCTGATCTAGGCCACAGAGAAATTAGAAAAGAGTTGCTTATAAGGTTCATGTTTATTTTGGTATGGGGAGATTAGACAGAGAGGAGAATATAATCCTTTCTACCTCTCTTCTCTTGAGTATTTAAGTATTAAGACCATATATGTTCTGAAGAGGTTGGGGCCACGCCTGTGATAATAGGGCAGCTACAAACTCCTGGTGGGCTTTCTCCCCGCCCCCCCCCCCCACCATAAGAGATGTAAAAAGTTCTAGATAGAGGCTGAAGTGTCACTCTGATCCAAGAGAAAAATTGCATTCCCACACTCTCCTTCCTCCTCTGCCAAATGTAGTCCCCAAATTTGGTGCAGCAGCTGTCGTTCCTCTCCCTACCTTCCTCACCCAGTGGTCTTTCTTCCTAGGTGCGGAAATATCAGTTCCCTTCCCCAGGCGTCCCCCATTCACCTATGAGATATAGGAACATCTGTTTCTGGGGCTCATTCTCTCAGGTGCAGAAATGTCTATTACTGTGGTCCAGAGTGCCAGAGGTCAGACTGGCCAACACACAGGAAGGTTTGTCAAGAACTGCGTCTTGTAGCTGTGGACCGTCTCATGGAATGGCTTCTGGTCACAGGTAGAGTGACGGTATTGGGAACTCTGCCATAATGGTCATATGAAAGCGTGTTGTTTAAAAAAAAAAATGAGGAACTGAATGGGACAGGGGAGTGGGGTAGCAGTTGTGGTAACAGGTTGGGAGAATGAACACAAAGGGAATATTGAAGGCAGGGAAAGATTAGATCGCTTCTTATTCCTTCTTTCCTGCAGGTGATTTTGTCCTACCCTCAGGACCTTGGTCATGGCTGACTGAAGTTGTCCAGGGTTGGGACACCTGGTTTTCTATGCGACGTTTACAGCTAGATGATACACTGGATGCTGTGCTTGACAGTCAGGCCATGACCACCCTGTGGGCCAATGTAAGACGGCCAAGACCAGACCCAGATGTCCTGAAGGGCTCTTTGAAGCGGTTGCTGACAGATGTCTTGTCACGGCCCTTGACACTGGGCTTTGGGCTTCGGGCCTTGGGAATAAATGTTGGGAAGGTTGGGGGAAGCACAGTGCACGTGGTTGGTGCTTCTCATGCAGAGACATTCCTCACTCGCCCTGGGGACTATGATGAGCTTGGCTACATGTTTCCTGGACACCTTGGCCTCCATGTAATCATGGTGGGTATAGATGTGGCTGCTGGCTTTTCACAGAGCACCTCAGCTTCACTCCTGGAACCTGGCACAGTTCAGCTTAGTGGCCATAGGGGCCTCTATCATGACTTCTGGGAGGAACAGATAGAGACTGGGCAGATAGCCCGTCCAGATTTGGTGGTGGCATTCCATCCAGGTAAGAGCCATTGGTTTGGGGGAATAAGTGGTCAGTCCTCTGGGAGTTTTCCATCCTGGCCCTTGTACTTTGAGAGCCCTCTTCATTGGATCAGGTTAAGAATAATATAATGAAGACCCTGTTTGATCATTATGTGCTTTATTTTGGTTCATAATTTTCCGTTGAAGAATCTAGGGTAGGTGATGGTGGTAGATGAGCATTGGAGGTGAGCTAGGTGAGGGGTGGACACAGTTATAGAACTATGTTGTTTGGGGTCTATCTTTGCGTTTCCCCTTTCTATTCCCATCTTATTTTGTTACATAGGTTTCCATGCTTCCCCGGACTTGATGGAGGCTTGGCTGCCCACCCTTTTGCTACTTCGTGATTATGAGATCCCTACAATGATTACTGTTTACAGGTTTTGACCTCCTTTCTTTGTGGTACCTCCCTGATTCACTCACACCTCTATAGATAAGCTCATTTCTCTCCCCCTTGCTTATCTTCTGCCTTCGGGTGAGGATTTGTTTCCTTCACGTACTTGGCTTTCTTATCCCTTCAAAGTGCTATGCTAATTAATTGAGCAGGTAGTATAGACATTCAGGAGTGGGGTGGCCATTGCATTAGTCCAGCCTTAGGTAATTTTGGGGGTTAATGGGCAGTTCTATCTTTTTCATAATCAGCAGAGCAATTTTTTTTTCTTTGTCTTCCATAGCCATCAGGAGTTGGCAGCCTCGTTGCAGATTTTGGTGGACCTGGATACACACATCACAGCCTATGGAGCTAACCCTTTTGCATCCCTTAAACCTGAACAGGTCTACTCCAACCCCAACAAGCAGCCAGTTTACTGCAGTGCCTACTATATCATGTTTCTTGGAAGCTCCTGCCAGCTGGATAAGAGGCAGTTGGAAGAGAAAGTAAATGGCAGGGTATAAATAGCTGAGCCAGATCATGAGTGGATGTCTAGAAAATGGAGAGGATGTGATGAAATACCTGCTGATGCCAGATTGTTGCCAACTTTCAAATCTACTATATCGTAAACCTAATTCACTTGTCTGGGTAGATTCTAAGCTGAATGGGAGCTCCTGTATGATGTGACTCATTTCTAAGAGGTTAGCCACATGTTGCTTCTAGAGACAAGATGCTAGATTTAGTGTATGGCAAAAGGCCCTCATATCAGACTTTGTAGACCATAAAGTTTTTAACAGTTTCCTTCGTGAGAAAGTTATACCTTTTGACTTGAACCAGATGGCACCAAGGAGAAGAATGGCACCTTACTCTTTTGAAAAAGACTTTCTTCTTATACAGCAGTTTGGGCTAAAAAAATGCAGATGTCTTAATGACTTGAAGTGGTGGAAGAAAGAGCAATTCAGAGAAGTTGTTGGGAGCATGGGGGAGGTTGTGAGGATTGGCAGACTGTTCTACTTCCTGGCTTTTTCAAGATATAGTTCATAGTTCAGTCGCTCAGTCGTGTCCGTCTCTTTGCGACCCCACGAATCGCAGCACACCAGGCCTCCCTGTCCATCACCATCTCCCAGAGTTCACTCAGACTCACATCCATCGAATCCGTGATGCCATCCAGCCATCTCATCCTCTGTTGTCCCCTTCTCCTCCTGCCCCCAACCCCTCCCAGCATCAGGGTCTTTTCCAGTGAGTCAACTCTTCACATGAGGTGGCCAAAGTACTGGAGCTTCAGCTTTAGCATCATTCCTTCCAAAGAAATCAAGGGTTGATCTCTTTCAAAATGGATTTCAAGATATAGTTCTCATTTTCCTGTTTCTTTTGAGGACTTCTAACTTTAGAATCCCAGGGACAGAGGAGACTAGTGGGCTGCCGTCTATGGGGTCGCACAGAATCGGACACAACTGAAGCGACTTAGCAGAAGCAGCAACTTTAGAGCAACTTTTTGCCCTTGTGTTGTGTTTTAGATATCCCAGGGTATATCTGTATATACTGCAGTTTGTTATCACTTGGTCTACACCACAATAAATTCAGTTTAGGGCTTCTTAAATCACTTGTCTTATTTCCTATTTACCGGCAGGTGTTACTTGTCTGTATAGACCATCTCAAGATTGGAGTTTTCTCTCTGCCAAAGGAGTGGTTAACATGAGCTCTCTTTTTAGGCCTGTCACTGTACCACACCCTGTCCGTTGTCATCCATTTCTTATCACACTGTCAGGATTAGGATATTCCCTCAGTATTCATTTCTACAACTTGTTAAGACCTCAACCTCTCCACTTGTATCCAGAATATTATATAGAACTCTTACAACTCAATAATAAAAGGACAAAAACCTCAATTTAAAAATGGGAAAATAATCTGANCATCCATTTCTTATCACACTGTCAGGATTAGGATATTCCCTCAGTATTCATTTCTACAACTTGTTAAGACCTCAACCTCTCCACTTGTATCCAGAATATTATATAGAACTCTTACAACTCAATAATAAAAGGACAAAAACCTCAATTTAAAAATGGGAAAATAATCTGATGTTTCTCCAAAGATACACAGATGATCAATAAGGACATGAAAAGATGCTCAACATCATTAGTCATCTGGAAATACAAATCAAAAGAAATCTGTATTTGTACAATAAAAAAAAAAAGCACTTCTTTTGCAAGGATGACGACAATAAAAAAGATAGGTGTTAATGAGGACATAGAGAAATTGCAGCGCTCATATACTACTTGTAGGGATGTAAAATTGTGCAGCTACTTGGAAAACAGTCTGGCAATTTCTGAAGAAGTTAAACGTTGAGTTACCATTTGATCCAGCTATTCTGCTTCTAGGTATGTACTCATGAGAAATGAAAACATTTGTGTGCAAATGTTCATAGCAGCAGCATTCATAATGGCCAAAAGGTAAAAATAACCCAAGTGTCCATAAACTTGTGAATAGATAAAATGCAATATGTACATATAATGAAATATTTGGCCATGCTGGGAAGGATTGAGGGGAAGAGAAGAGGGTGACAGAGGATGAGATGGTTGGATAGCATCATCAACTCAATGGACATGAGTCTGAGCAAACTCCAAGAGATAGTGAAGGACAAGGAAGCCTGGTGTGCTCCAGTCCATGGGGTTGCAAAGAGTTGGACATGATTTGGTGATTGAACAACCAGAAGTACTAATTCATGCTTCAAATGGATGAACTTTGAAAACCCATCTTCATGTTAAGTGAAAAGCCAGTCATAAAAGACTACATATTGTCTGAGTGCATTTATATAAAATGTTTAGGGAAATCTGTGGAAACAAAGTAGATTAGTGGCAGCATAAGATGACTGATGAGAGTATTGAGGATGATGGATAAAACATGGGGTTTATTTTGGGGGGTGATGTGTTTGCTAAAATTGATTGTGATGGTACAACTCTATATTGAAAACCATTAAACTGTACACTTGGTATCAGTGAAGTAAAATGAAACTTACCAAAAAACAGTTTTTTATATCAGAGTGTAAAAGAATATTTGTTAAGTGCTTAAAACAGTGCCTAGCACATAGTATGTATTTAATAAAAGGTAGCTATTACTGAATACATACCACTTTAAATTTTATTCAGTAACATAAATAGATTTAATTTACTGTGCAAGATGGCTTGACAGAAAAATACGGGTTGGAATGCCACTTTTATGGTTCAAATGATGTACATGTCAGCTAAAGTTGTTTATAGAAGGTATGGCAAAGAGGTAATTTCTAGCTGTAATGAGGAAAGCAAATAGGTAAATAATGACATTTTGTAGCTAGAACATGTAAGTAAAACATATAGGGCTTCATTACTGATTGTTATGTGTAAAGTGATACGGCTAAGAGTTTAATCAGGAGACAGAAGCCACATAGCAATGGATGACACAAAAATTTCCAACTTAACAATGGTGATGACAGAACATGAAAGTGCCGTCAGTTCAGTCGCTCAGTCGTGTCCGACTCTTTCCGACCCCATGAATCGCAGCACGCCAGGCCTCCCTGTCCATCACCAACTCCCAGAGTTCACGCAGACTCATGCCCATCGAGTCAGTGATGCCATCCAGCCATCTCATCCTCTGTCGTCCCTTTCTCCTCCTGCCCCCAATCCCTCCCAGCATCAGAGTCTTTTTCAGTGAGTTAACTCTTCACATGAGGTGGCCAAAGTACTGGAGTTTCAGCTTTAGCATCATTGCCTCCAAAGAAATCCCAGGGCTGATCTCCTTCAGAATGGACTGGTGAGATCTCTTTGCAGTCCAAGAGACTCTCAAGAGTCTTCTCCAACACCACAGTTCAAAAGCAGCAATTCTTCGGCGCTCAGCTTTCTTCACAGTCCAACTCTCACATCCATACTTGACCACTGGAAAAACCATAGCCTTGACTAGACGGACCTTAGTCGGCAAAGTAATATCTCTGCTTTTGAATATGCTATCTAGGTTGGTCATAACTTTTCTTCCAAGGAGTAAGCGTCTTTTGATTTCATGGCTGCAGTCACCATCTGCAGTGATTTTGGAGCCCCCCAAAATAAAGTCTGACACTGTTTCCACTGTTTCCCCATCTATTTCCCATGAAGTGATGGGACCTAATGCCATGATCTTTGTTTTCTGAATGTTGAGCTTTAAGCCAAATTTTTCACTCTCTTTCACCTTCAAGAGGCCCTTCAGTTCCTCTTCACTTTCTGCCATAAGGGTGGTATCATCTGTATATCTGAGGTTATTGAGATTTCTCCTGGCACTCTTGATTCCAGCTTGTGCTTCTTCCAGCCCAGTGTTTCTCATGATGTAGTCTGCATATAAGTTAAACAAGCAGAGTGACAATACACAGCCTTGATGTACTCCTTTTCCTATTTGGAACCAGTCTGTTGTTCCATGTCCAGTTCTAACCTTTGCTTCCTGACCTGCATACAGGTTTCTCAAGAGGCAGGTCAGGTGGTCTGGTATTCCTATCTCTTTCAGAATTTTCCACAATTTATTGTGATCCACACAGTCAAAGGCTTTGGTGTAGTCAATAAAGCAGAAGTAGATGTTNGTTGCTTCCTGACCTGCATATCGGTTTCTCAAGAGGCAGATCAGGTGGTCTGGTATTCCCATCTCTTTCAAATGGCTGTGAAAAGAAGCGAAAAGCAAAGGAGAAAAGGAAAGATATAAGCATCTGAATGCAGAGTTCCAAACAATAGCAAGGAGAGATAAGAAAGCCTTCCTCAGGGATCAATGCAAAGAAATAGAGGAAAACAACAGAATGGGAAAGACTAGAGATCTCTTCAAGAAAATTAGAGACACCAACGGAACATTTCAGGCAAAGATGGGCTTGATAAAGGACAAAAATGGTATGGACCTAACAGAAGAGAAGATAGTAAGAAGAGGTGGCAAGAATACACAGAAGAACTATACAAAAAAGATCTTCATGACCCAGATAAACACGGTGTGATCACCTAGAGCCAGATATCCTGGAATGTGAAGTCAAGTGGGCCTTGGAAAGCATCACTACGAACAAAGCTAGTGGAGGTGATGGCATTCCAGTTGAGCCATTCCAAATCCTGAAAGATGATGCTGTGAAAGTGCTGCACTCAATATGCCAGCAAATTTGGAAAACTCAGCAGTGGCCACAGGACTGGAAAAGGTCAGTTTTTATTCCAAGCCCAAAGAAAGGCAATGCCAAACAATGCTCAAACTACCACACAATTGCACTCATCTCACACGCCTGTAAAGTAATGCTCAAAATTCTCTAAGCCAGGCTTCAGCAATACATGAACCGTTAACTTCCAGATGTTCAAGCTGGTTTTAGAAAAGGCAGAGGAACCAGAGATCAAATTGCCAACATCCGTTGGATCATTGAAAAAGCAAGAGAGCTCCAGAAGAACATCTATTTCTGTTTTATTGACTATGCCAAAGCCTTTGACTGTGTGGATCACAATAAACTGTGGAAAATGCCTTCACTTCATGCTAAATGCTGAGAATTCTAAGTTTGCTTTTGCCCTTAAAGTGTTTACAGTTTGCTAGGAGAAGACTGACAAAAGCAGCAGCAATATAATGAGTTATATTTTCTAAAGTCAGCAAATGAAGTAAATCTGTATTTTCAAAACTACATTGAAATTCCCTTAGGATAACACTTGTGGATTCCAACATATCTTTCTCTCAACAAGTCTATCAGAATCAGGTTTTTTCCCTCCAGTATTGGGAAAAAAAAAAAAAAAACTTGATCACTGGATGGAATAATTGGCTTGAGTTTGGGGGGCCCTGTTGTCAACAAAGGATTTATTGAAAATTTATTTCTAGTCACTAGAGATATACCTGTTCTCAAGGAGCTTACATTCTGAGGGCAGCAGCGGGAGATGACAAATAGTAAATACAGAACTTGATCTGCTTTTAAGTGCTACAAAGAAAATTAAATAGGGTAATCAGTGTGTTTAACTGGTGGTGGTGTTAGTGGCAGTGGGGCTACTTACGCTACAGTGCTCAGGAAATACTTACCTTTCTGAGATGGATGATATTTGAGATATACAAGAGAACATTCTGAGTAGGAGCAGTAACAAGTGCAAAGATCCTGAGAATGTCTGGTGTGTTTGGTCATAAGGCTGGTATGTTTAGACGGAAAGTCATTTTGATCAGAGTTTTACTGCTTGAGAAGGTAGATGAAGAGGGATGAAGTCAGCAAGGTAGGCAGAGGCCAGATTATATGGGGCATAATAGACCGTGGCTATTTGAGTTTGGATTTGATTCTGCTTTCAGTGGGAAGCTAGTACAGTTTAATCAAAGAAATTATCAAATCCATTATTTAGGAAGATCAGTCTAACTCAAGGAGTTTCTTAACGTCAATATTACTGACATGTCAGGCTGAATAATTCTTTGTTGTAGGAGGGAGCCCAGTGCATTGTAGAATGTAACATCTTTGGCTTCTCCCCACTGATTCTAGTAAAACCCTTCTCCTGGTTGTGACCAAAACATCTCCCAACTTCACCAAATGTACCACTGGGGACAAAATTACTATTCTGTCTGTACAAAAGCTGTGTGTTTTTAAGAATATTCACATTCGGTTCAGTTCAGTCGCTCAGTCGTGTCTGACTGTGACCCCATGAATCGCAGCACGCCAGGAACTCCCTGTCCATCACCAACTCCCGGAGTTCACTCAGACTCACGCCCATCAAGTCTGTGATGCCATCCAGCCATCTCATCCTCTGTCGTCCCCTTCTCCTCCTGCCCCCAATCCCTTCCAGCATCAGAGCCTTTTTCAATGAGTCAACTCTTCGCATGAGGTGGCCAAAGNTGGGAAATTTGTACTTTGCTTAGTGAGCCCTAGGACGAATGCGGAAGCCTGAAATTGTACACTGGCCCAGGTTTATAATTCTTGGAAACTATTGTAGGAAGTAGCATTCCAGATTTGATTCCTTGTCTCTAAACGGCAGCAAACCTATGCGGATATGAGCCAAACCTGGGTGAACTCTTCTACAGAAGATGGCTGATGTCCACCATAAAGTGACAGAAATGAAAGGAAGTCGTCCAACTGCCTCTAAACTTCCTTAATTTCTGCCAGTTGGTGGGGAAAACTGATCTGGTAAAGTAACCTGTCCTAATTAGATAATGAGTATAATGAGTTACCTACCAGTCAGGGAAGGGGTTTCAAGTACTAGATAAGGAAATAGAACTACTGCAAACCGAAGGCTTTCAGTCCTCACTGGGGGTGTCTGCCTACCCTGTCCATGCCAGAGCCTAGTCCTGCCTCCAGTTCTTTATCGAAGAGCCCTTGCTGACAGATTTAAATGGTCCTTCCCAAACAAGAGACAGATTTTGGAAAATTGTAGTATCTACTGTTGGCCATCTTCATTCACCCTTCCTGTTTTGTTTCATTTGTTTGATAAATTTGGAACAGCTACCTCCTGTGTTCCTGGGCTTCATGCCATGTCAGACTTGCCTAGTGAGATGCAACCCTTTTAGTAGTTGACTCACTGGGTGGAGATGGTTTGGAGAATCAGGAATGCTTTTCTAGTCTTTTTAAAAGTAGTTGCTGACTAAGAATGTTGAAAAGGAAGTAAAAGTTGTGGTTCACTAGTATAGTCTAATTATTCTTTGGGCAAAGTTGAGTAGTTTGTTGAGTCACCCCTGGGTTTGTTTAAGCTTTGTACAAAAGCTCTTAAAATCTGAAATAGATGATACATGCATAATTCCGAAAGGTCTATAGCTACATTGAAAAGTCTCGTTATGCTCTAGTTCTCCTCTCCAGAGGTACTGTTTCCTACTTTGTTGAGTTTCAGGGATGTTCTCTATATACAAATAACTGTATGTTTTACACATTTGGTTGCAAATTATCTATGCAGTTTTTCATCTTGCTTTTTTCCCACTTAATGTGACTTAGAGATGGTTTCATATATGAATAAAAGGAGAGCTGCTTATGTTTTTTTTTTTATTAAACTGTTTCTTTTGTATTGGAGTATAGCCGGTTATAGAGAAGGCAATGGCACGCACTCCAGTACTCTTGCCTGGAAAATCCCATGGACAGAGGACCCTGGTAGGCTGCAGTCCATGGGGTCGCTACTAGTCAGACTGAGTGACTTCTCTTTCACTTTTCACTTTCATGCATTGGAGAAGGAAATGGCAACCCAGTCCAGTGTTCTTGCCTGGAGAATCCCAGGGGCGGGGGAGCCTGGTGGCCTGCCATCTATGGGGTCGCACAGAGTCGGACACGACTGAAGCGACTTAGCAGCAGCAGCAGCATAGCCGGTTAACAATGTGATAGTTTCAGGTAGACAGCAAAGGGACTCAGCCATACATATAAGAGAGCTGCTCATTTTTAATAGTTGCCTAACATTTTATTGTATGGCTTTCTGTAATCTGTTTTAGCTGTCCCTTATTAATGGTCTTTTAGGTTGTTTTTAATGTTTTATTTTGCCCAAACTGCATGGCTTGTGAAATCTTAGTTGCCTGACTACGCCATAGCAGTGAAAGTGCTGAATCTTAACCACTGGACTGCCACGGAATTCCCTAAGCTTTTTTTGTTACAAATAGTGCTATAATGAATAGCTTTGTATGTATAATAATTTTGCATTTTTGTAAGTATTTTTATAAGGTACATCTTGGAAATGGCATTGCATTCTACTCTTTTATATTATTATTCTTTAAAATGTACCCAAATTCACTTTCTTAAAGTTGCTTTGTTTTCTTATATGCAGATAGTTCTTATCTTCATTCTGTTCTGAATCTCTTGTTGGCATAATTCCTCTAGAACCCTTAAAGGTGAGACTTAATTTAGTAGTTTTAGACTGTAGAAATAGGACTTTGTCACTGGAACAGTTCCTGAGATTTAGAAATTTAAATAGCTTATGTAGTCTTTGGTGCTGTAACACTTGTCTTTAAAATTATTATTAATTTCTCCCATAAATTGTTTTCAGACTTTTTCTTTGGAACCTGACCTCTTTTACCCTTGGTCCATCTGACTGTTCTTAAATGGTATTGCTTCTCCTTTACTCCTTTTATCAACTGGACTTGGAGAAGAAGGAAAAAAAAAAAAGATTTAACATCCTTTGCATCCAGGTCTTTGGATCCCAAATGACTGCTTTAGAACTGTCCGAATCAGTATTCTTACTATCTTTCTTAATAATTTTTAACTTCCGCTAGATATATGCCCACTCATTTTCAATTTAGCAAGTTTTTAGCTTCTGTATTGTGCTTATGTCATAAGGGACACAATAATAACTTAAATTTATTTTCTAATTTTCCTATACTATATATTCAAAAGGAAGGCTACTTCCCCCTGCCCCTCTGATCTCTTTATCAGCACCTAGAACAGTGCTTATTACATGATGGATTTTTGTAAATGTTGAACTGGATTTGTTTGGGATCTTTTTAATTTTAATTGGAGTATAGATTTACAGTATTGTGTATATCAGTGTTAGTTTCAGGTGTATAGCAAAGTGAATCACTTATACATATACCCACTCTAGATTCTTTTCCCATATAACCCATTACAGAGTATTGAGTAACTCTGTAATAACTCATTACAGAGTATTGAGTAAAGTTCCCTACGCTAAACAGTAGGTCTTTATTATCTATTTTATACATATTAGTGTGTATATATCATTGTTTGGGGTCTTGATAAAAGAGAAATACAAATCATTTATAGCTGTACTAGGGAGAAGAGCCAAAACAAATATTGATAAACTTGACAAATTAAATGGTAGATTCAGAAATGCCTAAATATTCTGATATCAAAATGTTGTTCACAGACCAGCAACAATAGCGTCACCTGGAAGGGAAGTTAGAAATACAGAATCTCGGGCCCCATCTCAGAACTACTGAACCAGCCTGCCTGATAGACTCTTTCAGAAGATGTGATTTGAATTAAATTGTGACAATGTGTATCTTCAAAGGCCTTTTTCCTTATAGGAAATTACAGAGGGCTTTTCTTATTGTTGTTACAGAATGTCATACCCCGGCTATCCACCCACAGGCTATCCACCTTTCCCTGGATATCCCGTAAGTATTGCCACTCATGATACTAAAATAGCTCATGCCCTGGGAACAGGTGTTGTATAGGACTAGCCAGCCCATGACAGATCTTACAAATATGCTAGAGCAGGGGTATTAAATTCAAACAGCCAGAAGTACTGAGTAGAGTACGTGAGTGAAGGCAGGGTTGTGGAGGAACTACAAGGACTTGCATCACCTATGGAAAGGCACCTGTTAGTCCACTTCAGCCTGATGTGGCCATACAGGGAGGTTGATTCAGTGTTGCTGGATATTCCATTTCTTTAAATAAGCCAACAATCTAGATTTTATATGAAACTGCCCATTTTTTAAAATTGGGAAATGCATATTTTTAAATGTTAAATACTGTATGATTCAATACAACATGTATGTAAGCTAAATCCATCCTATGAGTCACTGGTTTTTAACCTTTGTGTTGGATGTTTAAAATAATTAAGAAGGGCTTGACTCAGAGAACACAAATTGCAGTGGGTTAGAGGGCCCTGGATTTGTAGTTCTGAGACTTTTAGTATTCTGAGTACATGTTATAAATGTGCCCACAAGTTCTACTTTGTTGTTTATCTATACTGTTCTGAGGACTAACCTCATAGCTGAGGTTAGCGTATTTCAGTTTTATACTCATAAGTATATAGGGCTTCTTTGTAATTCTGGGTAAATAGAAAGAGGGGCCTATATGGATTAGTGACAATATGTGTACCTGTGTGTAAAGTGAATATATAGTTCTCCTGAATTTGTCATAAGAGAAATGAAATTTTTAACTGTGTTCCCAGGTCCCTATGTACCAAACTGGACTCTGGCAACCATTTCTATCAGTATGCTGCTAAGTCGCTTCAGTCATGTTCGACTCTGTGCGACCCATAGATGGCAGCCTGGGATTCTTCAGGCAAGAACACTGGAGTGGGTTGCCATTTCCTTCTCCAGTGCATAAAAGTGAAAAGTGAAAGTGAAGTCACTCAGTCGTGTCTGACTCTTAGCGACCCCATGGACTGCAGCCTACCAGGCGCCTCCATCCATGGGATTTTCCAGGCAAGAGTACTGGAGTGGGGTGCCATTGCCTTCTCCTAAAACAGACAATCTCAACATCCCAATGGCTCAACACAATAAAAACCTATTTCTTGCTTACTCTAGTCTCCTAGAAGTCAGTGGTGGGGATGATGGGGGAAGTGTGTGGTAGGGAGCTAAGAGACTTTGTTCCATTTCATCTTGTGGGTTTTCAGGCTCCTTCTATCCTCTGTTGCCTTAGTATATTGACTCTACCTACCATCCTCTAGTGCTTCAGAGTCTTCCACTGGATTCTTTGCTTCCAGCTGGCAGATGAAGGAAATGAGAGAGGAAGAGAGATCTTAGAGGATTGGGCAGGAAGTCATGGGGACCAGGCTGGAAGTGGTGTACATTACTTCTGTCCACTGTCGTTTACCAGTATTCAGTCATATGGTCCTATTTAACTGTAAGGGGGTCCTGGGAAATGTAGTCTCTGTGGCCTGGGAAAAAGTTTAGCGAACATGTAATGGTCTCTTTGGGCTTCTTCCCAGGTGGCTCAGTGGTAAAGAATCCACCTACCAAGCAGAAGTGGGTTCAATCCCTGGGTCAGGAAGATCCCCTGGAGAATGAAATGGCAACTGACTCTAGTATTCTTACCTGGGAAATCCCATGGACGAGGAGCCTGGCAGCTACAGTCCATGGGGTCTCGAAGAGTTGGACACGACTTAGTGACTAGACAACAGTCTCTTCAGACTTAGACATTGTGTGATCTGAATTGAGGTCCGAAATGTCACGCCTAGTATGTGCTCAGGTCACTTTTTTATTCTTTCTGTTATACACATGTCCAGGTGTATTACAAGAAAGCCATGAATTCTTCTCTTTAAGGTAGAGAGGCAGATCTTTCCCATATTTCTAGGTGCTAGGAAATTGAAACTATACTGAGCTTTGCTAGTTGTTCATGAAGCCTTGAGGTTTGAAACGAGACACTCCTAAATAGAGAAACAGACTCTTCTTGCCTAACACAGGTAGATTTACATAAAACTGAATTCTGACAGACAGGTATCCTGACAAACTACTCTACTGATAAACTAATATGAGATACCAGGACTTCTAGTGGGCTTTTTAACATGTAAAAGAATAAGCTAGACCTTAACAGTTATCTCTGTTTTCTTAGCTAGGTTCTGTTTCTCAGTGATCACATTCATTTGAAAACTTTCCTGGTTTTTCAGCCTCCAGGGCAGGAGTCATCTTTCCCTCCTCCTGGTCAGTATCCTTATCCTAGTGGTTTTCCTCCAATGGGAGGAGGTGCCTACCCACCAGCACCAAGTAGTGGCTACCCAGGAGGTGGAGGGTACCCTGCCCCTGGTGGTTATCCAGCCCCTGGAGGCTATCCTGGTGCCCCACAGCCCGGCGGAGCTCCATCCTATCCTGGAGGTGAGTCGTGGGTTGTGGAAGTAGTGTAACACTTCTTTTCTTGTCTCTTTAATCCTTTTTGTTCCTGCTTGTTTTGTATGAAATCAGAGTTGCTCTTAGCCTGCTTCCTACCTTAGATAGTAAGGACATAGCTGGCAAGATAGAAGGATAAAGATTCTGAGGAGGCATGAAAGCTGGAGAATTCTGTTTTGAAGGAATTAGAATAAATCTCATAGTCATAAAGGACTAATGGTTCGCTTGATAATTTGTAATCTTAAGAACTGATTGAGACATTTGATTTTAGCATGATTGTGACCTTAGGACAGCTCCGTCCACAAGATGTAAAAGAACAGAAAAAAGAAAAAACTTAGCACTTTTATGTTGTAAGTCATTAGGGCAAATGAAAGAAGTAACATTTTTTTAAATGTATTTTTTAATGGGGANAATCTTAAGAACTGATTGAGACATTTGATTTTAGCATGATTGTGACCTTAGGACAGCTCCGTCCACAAGATGTAAAAGAACAGAAAAAAGAAAAAACTTAGCACTTTTATGTTGTAAGTCATTAGGGCAAATGAAAGAAGTAACATTTTTTTAAATGTATTTTTTAATGGGGAAGGAGTTGTTGAGAAGTTGAATTTAGACCAAAGGGACTGCTGCTGTAGCATTATAGAATGTTTCTTTTATTATTTGTAAAGTTTTCACTTCAATCATGAGACCTGTCACTATAGTTTATTTTTCTCTCTTGTTCTTCTTCCAGGCCAAGGGTTTGGAGCCCCACCAGGTGGAGCAGGCTTTTCTGGTTATCCACAGCCACCTACACAGTCTTACGGGGGTGGCCCAGCACAGGTCCCGCTACCTGGTAGGTATCAATTGTCCAGAGAAGCATGATGGCTTGATATTTTGAATTTTTCAGTTGCCATTGAAAGAACTTTGTGTTTGCAATCATCTTTAGTTAATGTTTATACTAAATACTTCTTAGGTACTACCTGGTTTCATGCAAATGTATTAATCTGATAAAAAAGGTTTAATCATAAGATGGAAATAAGGACCTGTTATTTTCAATTAAAAAATTATCTCTCCTGAAGCCAAAAAAAACCAAAACCTTTAGGAATTTCTCTGTCATTCATGTAACATGAAGGGAATGAGCCCAGAACCATGTCCTGCCATCCTTTCCAAACAGAATCAGAATTTAATCTGGTTCAACTATTTTGTTCTTCTTTTTAAAGTACTATTTTAAAAGAAATTGTGTTAAATTGTTTTAAAGAAATTACAACATGGAATTTTTTTTTTTTTAATCTCCTCCATATTTATTCTTCTTTAGGACTTTTAATTTTTTTACTTTAGTTCATATGCGGTAAAGACATGAAGAGACAATGATAAGGAATGATTTCAACCTTTACAACATTTCTCATTATCCTCTGACATTTCAAGTCTTTCCACTTCAGCAGGAGATCATCTGAGCTCATAAGATGTGTTCAATCTGACCAGTCTGGCCCCTCTCCCAAAGCAGAGAAGTTTTACAATCAATAAGCACACTACATTGAAACCTTGCCCTTTCTCTTTAAACCTCATCCGATTCTTGAAACAGTATCCGATTCTCTAAACAGTCTCATTGTGTAACTAGGAAAGAAATGGTGTTTCCTAGGATGGGAGGCAGAAAGCAGCAGCAGAAGAGAGGCTTACATGCTGAGGCTGGGTCAAACCTGGGCTAGAGACCTGGCCTGAAAACACATATGGATAAGCAAGCAGGCACCAGGCTTATAAACACAGGGTGTATTTATTTAGAATAGGTGAGGGCAGGCGTGTGGAGGGAGTGCTATCTGACTGAAACCATGGAAGTGGCATTTGCAAAAGCTGTAAAACTCTCATCTGCTTCCCCGTACACACATAGTTTCTTCATTTTCTATCCTGAATATTTATTTATTTATTTTTTAATTTAAATTTTTTTTTTTTTCATCTCAGGTGTACATGAGTTCCCAATCTTGAACTGCCCCCCCCCACCTCCCACTCCACATCAACTCTCTGGATAATCCCCGTGCACCAGTCCCAAGCATCCTGTATCCTGAACCGAATATAGACCGATGCTTCGTTTCCCACATGACAGCACACATGTTTCAGTGCCATTCTCCCAAACCTTCCTCCCCTCTCCCTCTCCCTCAAAGTCCAAAAGTCCATTCCATGCATCTGTGTCTCTTTTGCTGTCTTGTATACAGGGTTATCATCACCATGTTTCTAGATTCCATAAATATGAGTTAGTATACTGTATTGGTGCTTTTCTTTCTGGCTTACTTCACTCTGTATAATTGGTTCCAGTTTCATCCATCTCATTAGAACTGATTCAAATGTATTCTTTTTAATGGCTGAGTAATACTCCATTGTGTATATGTACCACAGCTTTCTTATCCATTCATCTGTTGATGGACATCTAGGTTGTTTCCACGTCCTGGCTATTATAAACAGTGCTGCTATGAACATTGGGGTACATGTGTCTCTTTCAATTCTGGTTTCCTCGGTGTGTATGCCCAGCAGCGGGATTGCTGGGTCATATGGCAGTTCTATTTGCAATTTTTTAAGGAATCTCCACACTGTTTTCCATAGTGAACATGGAATATTTTTAAAGGTCCTTGTGACCAAAGTTGTTTTTTGATTCAATATATCATGATACTTAAAAATTATTCTAGTGAATAACATAAGTGTGAGTGTTCTCATATGTTTCCATATTCGTAATAAGTCAATGCTGTTTTGAAAAAATTAGATAGTTAATACCTGTTTGCTGTATTTTTTCTTAATATATAGGTGGTTTTCCTGGGGGAGCGATGCCTTCTCAGTATCCTGGAGGACAATCTCCTTACCCTAGTCAGGTATTTTTTGTTTCTGTCTTTTAAATTAAGTCTGCTAAAAAAGGACACTACTCCTTTATTGATATTAAAGATTTCCTTGAAGCAGGAAAGATATCTGTAAGAGACATGTAAGACTTTAATCTTTGCTTCTGATAGACTCCATGCTCTTTGGTCCACCAGTGTCCTGATGACTTGGATAAGATAAACATAGGTCCCTTCTCTCAGGTGATGACACCCATACTCTTTTTCATAGAGATTCAATCATTAGATTGGATTCTCTGCATTGGTTTTAGTTCTTTTTCCTCCCCCTTGCTGGCAGTATAACTATAAACTCAGGTGGCTGGGTGATAGATATTTCTAGCTGTGTCTTATGAAGTATGGTTTTATTTTCCATTTTTGCCTTTATAACTTTCCACTCTTCTTTCAGATCAATACAGAATCCTTTCCTTCCTATCCTGTTTTCTCTCCTGTTTCTTGGGATTATAGCAGTGAAGTGAGTAAGGTTTTCTAATGTTTACTAATCACTCAATCCCCTAAACATGCCTTCATTTGTTTCTAATTTCTTGTGTATTTGTCTCTCACCACTTCCTCGAGGGCTCATGATAGCTATTTTATCTTTATGTCCCTGTAGTGCTTGGCAGGGCCTTTAAGCGTGGTACTGATTAATGTCTGTTAAATTGATTTTTCAGTAGTCTCAGAAGGTCTCCCATATATCAAATCCTTGCCCCATTTCAGTGTAGCTCCTTACTTTAATGTTAAGTTTTATTCTTTAATTGACTTGTTAATTCTTTTATACCCTATGCAGGTTACTAGGAACATAAGCAGTTTTATGTTTACTTTATCTCGATTTTCTCATTTCATACTGTCTATTCATAAAAGTCTAGCGTTTTTAAGCTTTTTCTTCAGCTGGGTTGGGAAAGGGATTACAGTATTGGAAGAGAAACAATTTAACCATTTTCTGGCTTACTTTCCTGATTTGAGATATTTGAGCTCCAGAGAGATTAAGGAACTTGCCCCGGGCCACACAGCTAGTGAATGGCAAAGCTGAGACTAGATTCTAGCTCTTCTGCTTTCCAGAATAGCGGTCTCTTTGTTAAAATATGCTACTCTACTGATAGAGTAAATGATATTCCTTGAAAGCCCATAGTATGTTGCTTTCACTTCTTATTTTAAAAAATTATTGAAAGTTGATTGTCAATCATGTTATAAATCTGTAGCTATTCTAATGATTTGTTATGAGAATTTTTATTTTAGTTTAGTTTAAGCATGCATATATTTTTAAAGACATCATTTTATGACTGAATATAAAAGATTTTTAAACATAAAAACACTTAAAGTAAAATACACATATACCTGCAGCTTATCTTGTGTAACAATTACCACCTTAAACTAAAACCAGGGAGTTAACAGAGTAGTAGATTTTGGAAGAGCTTTTAGATGGAGATGGAATAGACTACCTCGTGAGCTCCCTGTCACTGAAAATCCTCTGGTGGAGGTTGGTTGCTGTGTGTGTGTCTTGCTTGAGTAGTTCAGGCAAGTGACCTCTCTTGATTGATCCAATTCTAATTCTATGGCAGTTTTTCAGTGAGAAGGTTGGAATTAAATGGGTGTCAAAGGGTGGAACTCTTGGTGGCAGATAGTATGGGCTTTGCTGTGCTGGGAAATCCTCTGTAGTTAGTGATTTGACCTCAAGAACATGGACCCTGATTTCTTTTGAGTTCAAAATAATGCCTGCAGGGTGATAGTATTCTTGATGAAGAGTCACTTCAAACTTAGACTTTGAACAAAGAAGAAAACAAAGCCATTTTTCCTTCCAGATGAAAAATTGAATAGGTTTTTGTTTTTAGAAACAAGATGACAAAATGAGAGTCATCAAACAGTACCTGGCGGGAGTTAGTTTCTCTTACTACCTAGTTCAGTGTATTTTAAACAGAACCTTCTGCCCTGCTTAGGATTTTAGTCATAATGGTTACATCAAAGGAAACTTTCATAGTTTTTGATACATTAAGCCTTATGTAAAGGTAATATGTTGAAAAAACTTTTCTACTTGAATATATGCTACAAGTAGAATATTTTTAGTTTTCCTTAAAACCACAATACTAATATTTCTTGTTAGTTCTTTGCTTACATTGCTGGCTTAGAAACTAGTGACAGATGATTGTTAGGCTTATTGGTAGGAAAAAATGTATAGACGAGTGGGAGGAATTACAGACTGTAAAAGTGTTTGCTGAAAGATGGTCTGGTCTGCTTCTCCTCAAACACTTTGTCCCCATAGGTACTAGCATATTGCTGTATTCAGTGGGTATAACTTGAAATACAGCTTCAGTTGCCTAAATAGCAGCTGAATAATTTTATATTTTGAAACAATGTTGATTTCATCTTTAAATGATACTTTAGAAATACTTGGTTAAATAAAATATATTATTAAAATTAATTTTTTAAAAATGTTGTGGGATATCATCTTATCTCTCTTAAGCCCTGATTTGAATCTTTTAAGAAAACTAATAAACTGTTTCATAACTTTGTATTTAGAATTTTTAAACTTAATTTTGTAATAATTTCAGACATTAAAAAGTTGTAAAAATTATAAATGCTTTAGTTACTTTGTCTGATTCTTTGCAACCCCATGCATTGTATGTAGCCTGCCAGGCTCCTCTGTCCATGAGATTNCCTGATTTGAATCTTTTAAGAAAACTAATAAACTGTTTCATAACTTTGTATTTAGAATTTTTAAACTTAATTTTGTAATAATTTCAGACATTAAAAAGTTGTAAAAATTATAAATGCTTTAGTTACTTTGTCTGATTCTTTGCAACCCCATGCATTGTATGTAGCCTGCCAGGCTCCTCTGTCCATGAGATTTTTCCAGGCAAGAATACTGGAGTGGGTTGCCATTTCCTCCTCCAGGGGATCTTCCTGACCCAGGGATCAAACCCAGTTCTCCCGCATTGCAGGTGGATTCTTTACTGACTGAGCCAGTTCCTATATACATACCCTCTACTCAGATTCCCCAAATATTAACTTCTTACATACATACAGTGATGAAGAATTAATGTTTTAATGATGCTATTACTCCACCTTTAGACTTTATTCAGATTTCATTAACTGTCCCAGTAATGTCCTTTCAGCTCAGGATCAAATCCAGGATGAAACGCTGTGTTTGTTCTCATGTCTCTTCAGTTTCCTTTAATATGAAATAGTTCTTCAATCCTTGTTGTTCATCAGCTTGACACGTTGGAAGAGTACTACCAGTTATTTTGTAAAATATTCCTTTATTTGGGTTTGTCTGATAAGTCCCTCTGATTAAATCTAGGTCATGCCTTTCTAACAGGAATACCACAGAAGTGATGTTGTGCCCCTAGTGCCTCTTATCAGGAGCCACTTATTGTTGATTTACCCTCTTACTGGTGATAATTGGTGGTGATCATTTGTTTCAGATGCTATCTGCTAGGTTTTCTGCTGTAATGTTACAAAGTATACAAATTATACTTTTACCCACTAATTTTAGCATCAAATTAGTGACTCTTGCCTGAAACACTAATTACTGTGGTCTTTGTCATTGGTGATTTTTTTCTTCATAGATTGGTGTTTAAAAAATGTATCCAATTTATATTAAAAATAAATAAATAAAATTTTAAAAAATAAAAATAAAAATGTATCCATTGTTTTGCTTTTTGGTTTATCCTTAAAAAATTGATGAATAACTCCAAGAGTCTCTAGTCATCGATTTCATTTTTGTGCTTTTCTTACTGTAAGATGTTTTATTTCATGTCTAGTAATCAGAGCCTATACTGAAAATGAAGAGATTACCAAAATTACATTGCTTGTTTGAAATCTCACTGGGAAACTCCGACTCTGCCTCCCTAAAGCCCTTATTATATTCTTTAAATAAAACACTGCCACTCATCTCACACTACTCAGGGATCAATCTCTTTTTCCTCCTATTCTCCCCTGAAGGAAACCAAGGCATAGAAAGATTGAGACTAACTTCACAAGCTTGACTGTCTTGTTTCCTGAAGTTTGGTGTCTTGCTGTCTTTTGGCAGGAGAAGGATGGTCTGTATCTGTTATGCCACAAAAATAAATATTCTTGTCCTGAAACCTCAGCACTGGCTTTCTTGCCCAAAAGAGATGATTGGAGAAGTCTTAAGTTGTCTTATTAGCAGAGAAACCTGAGTTGGGAGGGATTTTTTTTTTTTAAGCTAGTGTTTCTTTTATTAAAGATGTTGAACATTTTTTCATACTGTTTTTCTCCCAGTTTTATTGAAACCCAATTGAAATAGAACATTGTGTTAGTTTTAGGTATGTAACATGTTGATTTGGTATATGTATATATTGTGAAAGGATTAGATTACCACAATAACTGACCTGGATTTTATGCCTCTTGTTCTCAGCCTGCTGCGATGACTCAGGGAACTTATGGAACTATCCGACCCGCTGCCAGTTTCGATGCCATGAGAGATGCTGAAGTTCTTCGTAAAGCGATGAAGGGTTTTGGTAAGGAAAATGTATTTTTGCCTCTTTTATAATAAGTTCAAGTGATTGGATATAAAGTAAAACTAAGGCTTATGTCATAAAACCAAGTTTAAATGTGAGCCTATATGCACACACCTCAATTTAATCTAGCACCAGGAACCTTGTAATCTAAAAAATGTCCTCAGTGAGCACCCCACACAGACCTCATCCTTACTTAGACATGTGTGGTTCTTTCAGGTACGGACGAGCAGGCAATTATAGATGTTGTGGCCAATCGTTCCAATGACCAAAGGCAAAAAATTAAAGCAGCTTTTAAGACCATGTATGGCAAGGTATGTTTTGTTTTGTTTCATTTTTTTTTTTAGGACTCAGCAAGAACAGTGGCCTGTAGGCCCCAAATTCTGTCAGGTTGGATACTATATTTTTATTAGTACTGATAAGTATAAAGTAGAGACAGCTAGACTTCAGAGACCCCAGAAGAGGTGTATTCAATGTTTATTTCTCTTAAAAGCCTTTCCAATTCTAGAGTAGTCCTTGATCTCATAATCATACCCATTTACTAGGTCTGGTAGGTGACACATGTTCAGTAGAAAGTAGATTATGACCATAATGATAATCAGTAGCTTGGTTCAATCTTCTCCTTGAAATAGGATTCAGGGACTTCTTTGGTGGCCCTTGCTTATTCTTGGCCCGTGGCGTCATCTTTCCCTTCCCTCCTTCCTTGTAAACATATCCTGTTGTACAATTTTTTAGAACCTCTTGCCATTCCCTGCACACATGCTTCTGTGGTTGATATATGTTGTTTTCTTGTCCTGGAATACCATTTCCTCTTTTGCTGGATGGCAAACAAGCTCTCCAGGATTTGGCTTGTTTAAGCTACTTTGTGAAGTTTCTCTCATTGCTTATTCCACTGTGATCTCATAGCACTTTGTAAAACCTCTGCTGTAACTAATCTCAGTGCCCACTCCCTAAAAACTGTGAGCTGCCCTAGGGCAAACCATGTCATATTCATCTCTGTGTTTATAGTACCAAGGATAGGAACAATAACAGATAGCCACATAAATATTTGTTGAGTGGATGATCAGTGAGTAAATCCTTCAAGATTCTATGGCTGACAGGTGCCATGGCTTCTTAAATATAAAGGGCAAGTGGGGGCAGCATTCAGATAGGAATCCTAAAAGTTTTCTGACATTCTCTGGATCCAGTTAACTTTTCTCAGAATGGGAGTAGAGGCCCACTGACCTGATTCATCTTTTCTACTCTGCTTTCCCTCTCTGCCCAACCCAGTGTCCACTTCCTTAGTCTTAAGGCTCCTTAAGCGGCACAAGCTCTAGGTTCCCTTAGGGTTCAACATCAGACACATTTTGCTCACAAAAATATTTTTTGTATTATGAATTTCTTTCACATGCAGTCTATGCTTTGTCGTCCTAAATTTTCTCATGTATCACTTTTGAATTAAAACTAAATTCCCAGACTATTTTCCTTACCCACCGCCACTTTTTCTCTGGACTTCTTATTAATAAAAACACTGTTCCTCTAGCCAGCTGTGGAGTCTTTGATCCCACACTCTTCTTTCTCAATCAGTCAGTGAATATTGTTTCAGTGCCTATGTCTGCCAGGTACTGCTTTGTCCTGGTAACTGGTTATTGCTTGTCTTGTTGATCTAATCTGTGGAAAGGCTCATTAGAAATGTGTCTTCTATCTCCTTTTTTTTCATTCCACTTCCACTGTCACCACTCAAACCCAAACCTTTGTTACTCCTTATCTAAATATTCTAGTAAGCTAAATTTCATATATATCTTTGGTCATATAATCCATACTGCCTGTTGTTTTCTTATATAAAAATTTTCAGTGACTCCTCCCAGCATGCAGAATCAAATCCATGTTGTTTAGCTTGGTATTCAAAGTAATAATTCAAGAATATAGTTTCAACTTTGTTTTTACTAATGTCTAAAAACATTATTCTTAACAAAATTGGTTGTCTTATTGTCCCATTGAATAAGCTCTGCTCATTCTCGTGTCTATACTAAGTAATTCTCAGCCTGAGCAGAATATCGTAATTTCCTTTCACATTTAAAAACACATGCAGAATCTCTGAGTTTTCATTCTTGACATAATTTTTTTTTTAATTTTTATTTCTTAGTTTGTTTTGCTTTACAATACTGTATTCGTTTTGCTGTATGTTGACATAAATCAGCCATTTTTAAAAAAAATTCTGCAGATCATTTTAATACATATAGCCAAGGCTAAGAACAGCTTTTCTGTTCTTGTTTGTGTCCCTCCTCCTTACCTGAAATATCTTTCTCCTTTCTCTTTGCTAAGTTTTACATACTCGTCAGTCTCTTCACTGAAGTTTTCTCTGAAGCTCTCTGGCCCACGTTACCTTTTCCTACTTCAGCTTATTTCTGTGCTGCTTATTCAGCTGGCGCTGGAGAACAGTCCGCTTTATTTTATTTTTTAGATGTTTGTCTTTTCTTCTCAAATAAAAACACAGTGATGATGACTTCTGCTTCCTCATAAAACAAGAACAGTTTCTTATACTAAGT
Organism: Neotragus moschatus; assembly: GCA_006410615.1. Lineage (NCBI taxonomy): Eukaryota > Metazoa > Chordata > Mammalia > Artiodactyla > Bovidae > Neotragus > Neotragus moschatus. The sequence continues at coordinate 316,563 of SJYA01003051.1, forward strand.
AAATACATGTTTATCATTTTATTAATTTGAATTATTCTTTGTTTCCGATTCCTCTTTTTTTGTACCTGGTGTAGTGGCGGAACTACAATAAGTTTATTAGTATTTATGGATAGAACGACTAAAATATATCTTCTTGAATATAATAAGCTTAAATATTTATTCTGTAGTGTATGATATTCTGAACAGAAATTGAGATTTTCTTAAAGTAGTTCAATTCCATTTTTCTCATATTTCCCTTAAAAAATTTAAGCAAAACAAAATTTGGAGAGCTCATATACTGAATTTGTGTTTGTAATGTAACAGGATTTAATCAAAGATCTTAAATCAGAGTTAAGTGGAAATATGGAAGAACTGATCCTTGCCCTGTTCATGCCACCTACATATTATGATGCCTGGAGTTTACGGAATGCAATGAAGGTACTATATGGCATTTACTTTGAGTATTTTATCCTATTTCAAATGTAAACCCCCATAAATTATGGCAGTTCTGAGTTTACAGTGACAGGTAAACCAATACATTATTTTATATCATCTGAACATATAGAGCTTTTCAGTCTGGAGGCCAGAGTTATGTTTGGTGGAACATTAAGATTTAATAACTTCCAGAAATTTGCTTTTTGTTTGTAATTCTCTCTCATTCTCCCTTCATTTCACATAGGGAGCAGGAACTCAGGAACGTGTGTTGATTGAAATTTTGTGCACAAGAACAAACCAGGAAATCCGAGAAATAGTCAGATGTTATCAATCAGAATTTGGACGAGACCTTGAAAAGGACATTAGGTCAGATACATCAGGGCATTTTGAACGTTTACTTGTATCCATGTGCCAGGTGAGTATTGAATTAAGTGTCCGAGTGTTGGTGGAGGGAACATCCTTTACTGCCTACTGCCAGTGGGTATTCTTTATTCCTTTTAATATCTAACCCCCTTGGAATCTTGACATCTTTAAGAGGGACAATGGAGGATCATCTGTGGGTTTCTTTGTTTCTGTATTGAAAATGATTTCTGTAAATCTGGTGGTTGTAAGGAATCAGCAATTAACCACATGAAGGTTGTATGAAATCAGAAATCATCTTGAAGCTCTGTGTCTTAGAATGAAGATGAATCTGTATTTTTAAGGTTAGCATTGTTCTGCCAGTTAATTGAGACCATCAGCTGAAGATATGCAGGTCTGCCATGCAAGTGCGACCACAGTGAGACAGAAATGCATAAAATATTTCAGCATCCCCTGAAACACGGTGCTTAAGTACCTTCCTTGTTCTGATTCCCTAGATTTGCTGGCAAAGTTGCAGAAAATTCTCCACATAGGGTATTTGGAATGATACACTAAATAATCAGGGTACATTTGACTAGCCTACTGATTCAGTACCAGGAGTTACTGGCTATCCCACTAGTGCACAAGGCTGGACAGCCTTGAAGATTCTAAAAGTAGAGGAGAGGCTCTCAGAGCAAAGGGATGTAGTTGCAGAAAAGACAGTGTGCCAGAGCATGTGGGTATGGAAACGAGAAAACAAAGCAAATGGGTGGGAGGACATTGAATTTACCACAACAGAGCAGGAGGGTAGCTTAGCATGAAAGAAAATCAGAAACAGAGATTTAATGCTAAAGAAATGATTACTGAGACCTTATTGAGGTGCTGAATGTCTCTTTATGCAGGGTTCAAGGCCCAACCATTTTACAAAATAAAGGACCCTCTTCCAGGAAGTGGCTTTCTAGGACAGTGGGACCATATTGTGTGCTTGAATCCAAAGGCAGTCATCTGGGGAGCTGTTGAGCTCCTTTGCCTGTGCTGTATTCAGCCCATTTAGAATAGGCTTCTATACATTGCTTGTGCTAGTGATCTTCAGAAAACAATTCCTCAACCTTCAAGGAACACGTCTCCATTCTGTTCCTCAGACAGACACTAAGACTCTAGAGGGCGACCTTTTCCTTGTTTGGGTTTGTGTTTCTGTTTTAGAGAGAAACCAACGAGCCATCTAAGCTTTACTCTTACTCAGGCCCAGAGCTTCCTCTCTCCCTCTCTCCCCAGTCCCATTCCAGGAAAGAGTTCGGTCTATAAATGGATACAGACTGTCAGTACTTGTGTTATTTATAGCTTCTTTTTAAAGTCTCACGCATCATTTTTTATGCATACATTCATAATAAATACTTACATATTAAGATTACACTTGGATGAATGAAAGGAAGTTCACGAAGCCTCTATATTATATGCTTCCTCTTTTGGCTTAACTTCCTTGGAGGGAGGGGCCTTGTCTTTTCTTGTGTCCCTACCACATAGCTCATCCTGTTGGTTCTGTTCCTCTGGAGAACCCTGACTAATACACTCTGGTACCAAATAAGAGCTCCATACCTTTTAGGTACATGGTAAATATAAACTGGAACTCAGTATAATGCTGATTTTAAATCCCAGCTAAGCAGAATCATACTTTGTTAATTTGAGTGGTAGTTCATATCTCCTAGGAGACGAGGTCTGCAAAGCACGGCTTAGGAGTCGCTTCATCATGAGAAATCTAAAATTACTTCAGACCTTGGAGTTCAGGGATATCCAGCTTCTGGGACATCTCAGTGCATCTCTCCCCAAGCTAGACAAGAGACAGTGCTCATGGCTCAGAACATGGACTGATGGAAGGAGGCCCTATCACAAGAGAAGCGAAAAGCGAAATTCCTTTCATGGCCGAGGGATTTCTCCCAGAGGGTGGAAGTGGCTGCACTGTTAGCGTTCAGGTTCAGGACTTGCGGATCATGAGTCTGTGTGTGTGGCCACAGCCTCTGGAGGTGCTATAGTTTGCAGTTTCAATACATACCAGTCTCTCTCTCCTGGCCCAGTTACCACCCTTCAAAGCACCTCCTCAGAGAAGCTTTCCTGGACTCTCCTGGGCCATTTGTCATTCCCTGCTCTGAGCCTGCATTTGTTTCCCAGAGATTTTGGTTGTAGCCCTAACCCCTCTTTGAAGACACCTTTTATCTCCTTCGTGGGAGGAATCGAGTAGTGGTAATCATTTCCAATCTCTGTGGTTTGTATCATACCTAGACTTTCAATACCTGCTACTGGAGAAATGTTTATTGAATAAAAACAAAAAACCTCTGCAGCTTATAAACCAAGGGTCAAACCCAAAAGAGTTATTTCTTTAAGAATCCCTGTCTCTTTAGTCTATCAAGAAAGCTTTTTGAACTGATATCAGTAAAATTTTCTATACCTTCAAAAGTAAAATGTCTGTGTAATTTTTTTATGGAAACATTCTCTAATTTAGCTCTCAAAGCCCTGTAAAACCTCTCATTTTAATATAACCTCATCAAACCATGATCATACATTATAAAATCCATACTTGGCAATGTAATAAAATACTGGTTACACTAGTATAGTTTCTTTGGAAGTGAAAGATAAGCGTGACAAACTTTATGCATTAATTTTTAGTAAGTTGTCCTTTTAAGTTCAAAAATGACCAGATTGGAAAACCTTGTTTTAAGAATAAGACTTGTATCACTTTCTTTTAACTCCTGCTTTCCTTTTTTTGCAGGGAAATCGTGATGAGAACCAGAATGTTAACCACCAACTGGCTCAGGAAGATGCTCAGCGTCTCTACCAGGCTGGTGAGGGGAGACTAGGGACAGATGAATCTTGCTTTAACATGGTTCTTGCCACAAGAAGCTTTCCTCAGCTGAAAGCTACCATGGAGGCCTATTCCAGAGTATGAGCTTTTCTTTTGAAGATTTTGCTTCTATTTTAAGGTGTCAAAATATTTCAACCCCTATACTTTTTTGTCTACAGATGGCTAATCGAGATTTGTTAAGCAGTGTCAGCCGTGAGTTTTCCGGAAATGTTGAAAGCGGTTTGAAGACCATTTGTAAGACACTTTTCCTATTTTCGTGTTTTGCTTTGTTTTGTTTGTAAATGAGTGTTATTTGTTTCAAATAACTGAATATTGTTCCCATTAAGTGGTGATTCCTAGTATAGCCTCCCTGGAGTCTGCTTAGGCAGAGACAAGCTAATCCTCTGTTTTTATACGCAGTTCCCTATGAGTGGTTGATGGTGTGATCAAATAGGATTGTTTTGGAATTATTTGGTCGTTATTTCTCTATGTCCTTCTTGAAGGCTATACAAAAATATATAATGGATTGTAGCATTTCTGTTAAGGTAAATGGGAAGCCCTAAGGAAACTACAGAGTGCCACCACACACAGCATCATTTTGAGACCCCAAATGCCTTTTAAGTATTTATCCAAAGGAGACCCTTTTCCATTTGCAATTAAAAGCCCAGTTTTTGGTCCTGACATCCAGAAGCTTAATGAAATGGAAATTTTGTTTTCATGGAAAATATAAGACTAAAGAGAATATTAGTGACACATTGGTATTAGCAACTGAATATCTTATAAATACTACTATTGTAATTGTAGCTAACACAATAATGTACAGTTAGTCCATCTCTATGAAAGGTAGAGCTGTTGCTAACTTAACTTTCCTAAGAGAAAACATGTCAGATTTCTTATTCTCATTCTCAAGTCTGTGTTTTCTTATTTATCTTGGAATCTATCTTACATCCTTCTTTCAGTCAAAGGATACGTTTGACATCTAGAATTCAGATTTTAGTCATTATTCCGTTTAGTTAGGTATTACCAGGCTACAGTTGCTACACATTTTCTCATGTTAAGGGGGAAAATGTTAAGAATCTTAAGTGACTGCATCTGTGGAGAGAAAATGGGATTTACTGGCCAGAGGGAATCTTGTAGAATTGAAGGTAGACTGTCTGATGCAGCTGGAAAGAAAGAGGATGCTGAGAAAAATCTTGAGGGAGAGCACTCTACACCTCACCTAAGACTTCTGAGATAATTACATGGGAAATGATGCAAAGCAGCTGGAAGTGATAGATGAAGCTGGTGTGTGCACATCTTCGTCAAGTCACGATTTCTCGTCTGAAGCCTCTCTCCGCTTTCAGTGCAGTGTGCCCTGAACCGGCCTGCCTTCTTTGCTGAGCGGCTCTACTACTCTATGAAAGGCGCCGGCACAGATGACTCCACCCTGGTCAGGATTGTGGTCACTCGAAGTGAGGTGAGACGCTCTCTTTCTGTCTGATCTTCACGTGATTTTGAACGTTGATTCTTTTTTCTTAGCGATATTAAACACAATTTTTCTTCTAGTTTTATTGAGACGTAATTGACATACCTCACTGTATAAATTTAAAGTGTGCCGCATAGAGATTTGACTTACATACATCAGGAAGCAATTATCACAGTAAATTTAATGAACATCCATCATCTTATAAAATATGAGATTAAAGGAAAATATTTTTCCTTGTGACAAGAACTTTTAGGATTTACTCTCTATAACATAAAGCAGTGTTAATTATATTTATCACATTGTATATTACACCCCTAGTAACTTATCTTATAACTGGAAGTTTGTACCTTCTGATTGTCTTTCTCCAGTCTGCCCCCCTCAATCCGCTACCTCTAGTAACCACGAATTCTCTTTTCGAGTTTGTTCATTTTGAAGTATATTCACCTAAAGGACTCTGCTGGTTTCTGTTATAAAGCATTGTGATTTGATATTTCTATATATTTTAAGAGGATTCCCATGAAAAGTCTAATTATGACATGGCATCATACAAAAATACAGTTATTGACTGTATTCCCCACTCATTCATACTCTTCACTCATTTATTTTGCAACTGGGAGTTTGTACCTCTTACTCTCACCTATTTCTTTCCTGCCCCCAGCCCCCTCCCTTCTGGCAGTTACCTGTTTGTTCTTTGTGTCTGTAACTTTATTTTGTTATATTTGTTCATTTGTTTTTCAGATTCCACATGTAAGTGAAATCATACAATATTTGTCTTTCTCTGTCTCATTTAGAATGTTAATTTCTTAAAAGTTCCTCCATTGGTTGTCAGTCCATGAGTGACGTTAAGAAAGAGCTCTCTCTTTCACTGCTGGTAGAGGTTGTATAAAGCATAGTGTTCACCTTCTTCCTGCTGTGAGAGGCTTGCTTTAGTGAAACAGACTGCCAGGGAATTCAAGAGGAGGTTTATCTTTTGGTTTTCATTTTGCTTATGTAAAAAACTGTATGAGGGAATTCCCTGGTGGTCTAGTGGTTAGGGTTCAGCACTTTCACTGCCAAGTTCAGCAGTCAGGGAACTGAGATCCTGCAAGCGTGAGGCACTGCCCCCCAAAAAAAAAATCAACAAAAAGCTGTATGAAAGACCTATGCAGATTAACCCTATTGGACATAAAAATTCTTAAAATTTAGCATGCACTGTATAATAAAATAACTTAAAAGTTTTATCTTTATCTTTTTACTTAAATATAGCCTCAAATGTATTCCTTTCTTTGACTTTGTATATTTAATAGACTTTTTTTAATTGAAAGAAAGCATATACTACAAAATTATATGAAAGAAGGTAAATCATTTTTTAAAAGACAACTATAATACAATATTTGGAAAAACTTTGTTGTGTCTTTGTTTTTAGACTTAAATTTTCTAAGCAGGATCTCTTTTTCTTTAATTATAAAATATACGTAACACAATTTACCATTTTAACCACTTTTAAGTGTACAGTTCCATGACATTAAGTACACTCCCATTGTTGTGCAGTCATCACCACCGGAACTTTTTCAACTTAAAAAGCTGAAAATCTATATTCATTAAACAATAATTCACCATTCTTTTGCTTCCCAACTCCTAGCAGCCACCATTCTATTTTCTACCTTATGTATTGCAATATTTGACTACTCTAGCTAATTTATATAAGTGGAATCATTAAGTATTTGTCCTTTTTAACATTTTTAGGGTTCATCCACACTGTGGCATGTGTAAGAATTTCCTTCTTTTCTAAGGCTGAATAATATTCCATTGTATGTATACATTGTGCTCATGTCCGACTCTTGGCGACCCCATAAACTATAGCCCGCCAGGCTCCTCTGTCCATGGGATTTTTCAGGCAAGAATACTGGAGTGGGGTGCCATTGCCTTCTCCAGGGAATGTATACACTGCTGCTGCTGCTTCTAAGTCACTTCAGTCGTGTCCGACTCTGTGCAACCCCATAGATGGCAGCCTACTAGGCTCCCCCGTCCCTGGGATTCTCCAGGCGAGAATACTGGAGTGGATTGCCATTTCCTCCTCCAATACATGAAAGTGAAAAGTGAAAGTGAAGTCGCCTTGTCCTGTCCAACTCTTCACGACCCCATGGACTGCAGCCTACCAGGCTCCTCCATCCATGGGACTTTTCCAGGCAAGAGTACTGGAGTGGGGTGCCATTGCCTTCTCCAATGTATACACTATGTATACACTACCTTTTGTTTATCCATTCATCCGTCAATGGACACTTGGGTTGCTTCCACCCTTTGACTGTTGTGAATAATGCTGCTTTTAACATGGGTGTGCAAATAGTTGAACCTGTGTTTCACTTTTGTGGATACTCAGAAGTGCAATGGTTGTGTCATATGGTAATTCTATTTTTATTTATTTGAGTAATTACTATACTGTTTCCCAGTGGCTGCACCATTTTACATTCCTTCCAGCAGTGATCAGGGATTTCAACTTCTCTGCATCCTGGCCAACACTTTGCTAGTGCTGGTATAAATGCTAGCTATAAAATATCAGTCCTTTGGTGTTTTTTCCCCTCTGCTTTGGTTATAATTAGGATCTTTTCACTATTAAAGAATAATTTTAATAAATTATCAGTTTTAACAACTTTTTTCTAATATTACAAACATCATGTCTTGCATGCAGATTGATCTTGTGCAGATAAAACAGATGTTCAGTCAGATGTATCAGAAGACGCTGGGCACAGTGATTGCAAGTGACACGAGTGGAGATTACCGAAAGCTGCTTCTGGCCATTGTGGGCCAGTAGGAGAGATTTTTATAAACGAATGAAGCTATTCGAAGCTTATCCTTCAATGCAATGACTGACCTGCATGCAGCAACATCAACCCTCACCTAACCAAAAGAGCTTTTACTAAGGACTGTGTCAGGGTATTGTGCTTGGTTTGCACATGTGGTTATTGCCTTAATTCCAATGTTATTTTTTTCTCTATGTACAATTAAGTAAAGCCATATCACACTGATGAAGTAATAATGCAATGTTTGTAAAGCATAATTCTCGCTGCTCTTATTCTAAATAGGACACCGAATTGAGTAAAAGTCACAATAGTTTCAAATTCTGTGTAATAATACTGAATACATTTTAATAAATAATATTGAACATTAGAAAAAACCCTTTGCTTTCCATTGGACAGTTACAGTTGGTAGTATGTCAAAATTGTATTACTTTTTAAAACAAATTCAGCTGTTTTGACCTAAAAGTAATTTGCATCTTACTTCACATTAATTATATTCTATATTCATAAACGCTGAACTTTCCACATAGAAAATAGTTTAGTATTGGCTGTAGCGGCTTTTTAAAAAGAGATTATATGTTTATATGCCTAAAATATATAGCCTACTTTTATGTCTACTAAGACTGCCTATAGATCTTTACTGGCCCTTGATTGTTTAAAAAAAATTATAAAATACTTTAATTTTAGTTGCAGTTTAATCATGATTCAAGAAAATGAAGCTTGACTCATAAAAGTTGCCAAATGAATGAATGAATGAAGCTTAAATCATCTTCCTGGGAGATTGAATATTAGTTCTTTGGAGAAGTAGTTCAGGAACTCAGTTGGTGCTATAGCAGTGTGATTTCAAACCTGGGTTTATTCCCAGTACTAGCAATTGCTTATTATGTTGAGCATTACAATAGGAAGTTAGGGAAAGCACAAAGGAAGGAGGTTTGTAATCTAGTGGGGGATCTAAACAAAACTTAGGATACAAGGATATTGTTAGATTATAAATTCTTCTGAGAATAATAACCCTATTTGTTCTTTTTGTTGAACTCCCTGGCACAAAGCAGATATTTAATATATATATGGTGAATGATTGTACTAAAAATTGAGGGAAAGAATAGTAAATATCAATTATAATTCAATGAACACTTGTTTGGGGATAAGTGCCAAGGGACATACATGCAAGGTGGTATAAGACACAACCTTACTCTTAGAGAGAGAGGCCTATGTATAACTGTAGTGTGAGGCGAAAGCAAGATACATTGGTAGAAGGATAACAGGCCAAGACAGATTTCTGACATAGATTTTGGAAAAATAACTAACAGCAATAGGGTTTGGTAAAGGAAAAGGGGTGTAAGTTATTAAAGAAAAAATTTGTGAGAAATATATTTTTAAACTTCTAAAGATTGAGATAAAACTCATATACCATTCATCCTTTTATAGTGTACAATTTAGTGGGTTTTTAGGATATTCACACGCTTGTGCAACAGTCACCACAATCAATTTTTGAATATTTTCATCACCCAAAAAGAGAACTTATACCCATTACCAGTCAGTCCTTCTTTCCTTTCTTCCTGCCTGTCCCCTGGCAATCGCTAATCTACTTTCTGTCTCTGTGGATTTCCCTGTTGGGGGCTTTCCGTATGAATGGAATTATACAGTGTGTGGCCTTTTGTGTCTGGCTTCTTTTAATTAACGTACTGTTTTTAAGGTTCACCTGTGTGGTAGCATGAATTCAATACTTCATTCTGTTTATGGCTGAATAATCCATTGTTTGGGCCATTGTTTGGATCTACATTTTGCTGGTCCATTTTTCAATTGATGGACATTTGGGTTGTTTTCACCTATTTACCATTATGAATAATGCTGCTATGAATATTCATGCACAAGCTTTCCTATGGACACAAATTTTCAGTTCTCTTGGCTATAATAACAGGAGTGGAATTGCTGGTAGTAGTATCTCTAACTTTTTGAGGATCTGCCAAACTATTTTCCAAAGCAGCTGTACCATTTTACAGTCCTACCATCAATGAATGAGGTTTCCAATGTCTTCATTCTTACCGACACTATCATTGTCTCTTTGATTCTAACCATCCTAGTGGATGTAAAGTGGCATCTCATTGCAGTTTTGATTTGCATTTCCCTAATAACCAATGAATATATTTTCTTGATTGGCCATATTTTCTTGATTATCCATTTGCATATCTTCTTTGGGAAAATATCTATTAAAATGCCTGTTTTTAAACTGGGTTATTGAGAATTCCCTGGTAATCCAGTGGTTAGGACTCCATGCTGCTGCTGCTGGAGGCCCAGGTTTGATCCCCCGTTTGAGGAACGAAGATCCCACAAGCCATGTGGTCCCAAAAAAGATTATGATGTATATAAGGTAGGATAATTATCTCAGCATAAATTCAGTCGTAATCTTCACTTGGGAAAAAAATCCAGGGAGAAACGTCTTACTCAACAGTTACATGTTTTTATTTTTGAGAACTTTTATGACTTATAACACTAACTGTAAAAGCATTTTCCTCAATTTTTATAATTTTAATATGTTTATTACCAGAAATGCAATTTATTTTTAAAATTAGACTCTGGTGACTCTCCATGGAAAGTATTGTGTGAGTGTGTGTATAGTTTAATAATTTGTTTTGAAATTATTTGAAATGTATAGAAAAGTTGCCAGGACAGTACAAAGAACTACCATGTCCTCTTTACCTAGATTCTCATACAGTTACTATTTTATTGGTGCATTACTTACTCTGAGTGTGTGTGTGTGTGTGTGTGTGCATATGTCTTTTGTTATTAGTCTTTATCTGAACTGTTGGTGGGTTGAGAGAGCAAACTGCAGTCATGCTGTCCCATCACTCCTAAACATTCCAGTGGGTGTTTTCCCCTCAACAGGGTCACTCTTCTACATAGTGGCAAACAACCTTCCCATCAGTAAATCAATATTGGCACAACACTACCACCCAATCTATTAAGCCTATTCAAATTTTGCCCACTGTCCCAACAACATCTCTTTTCATTTCTGGGTCAACATCCTATACAGAAATACTGCATTTAGTTGTGTATTTTCAGACTCCTTTAATCTGGAAGAGTTGCCAGTCTTTTGTAGCGTTACAGTTTTATTAAAAGGTACAAGCTATTATTATAGGATGGCTTACAATCTGGGTCCTTTGTTTGTAGGAATACCACAAAATGATGCTTTGGTTTTCTCAGTGAGTCTCATCAGGAGGCATAAAATGTAGACTCCTCCCCACACTGGTGATGTTAACCTTGATCACTTGATCATGCTGGCTTCTTAAATTCAGTTTTTCCCTTTGTAATTGATTAGTATTCCAAAATCATGCCACTAAACTATTCCTTATCATATCTCCACATACCAGCCTTAGCACTGAAGACTCCTGTCTAAATCATCCACTTCTATAGTTGGTACCAAGTGGTAATTCTCTATTTCAATCATTTCCTCTCCATTATTGGATTGGCATTCAACTGCTATGAAGAGTTTTCCTTCTCTTCATTATATCGATGTGAACTTGTGTATTCCTATCTCATTCAACAGATTGTAATCCATTATCATTGTTTACTTTGATGTTCAAATTGTCTGATTTGGCCAGGAGCCCCCCTCAAGTGGCTCCTAACAGTGCAACATTTTAAAGTATGTATACTGCTAAGATTCATCCACACGGTGAACAGTTATAGTTCATTCATTTTGACTGCTTTGTAATATGCGATTTTTTGAATATATTATCAGTGTATTCATCCACTCTTCCTTTGGGTTGTTTCCAGGTTTTTGCTATTGTATTTTGCCTTTCCAACTCCGGGGTAATGCTGAATTTCAAATGTATTAAATTTTTCCATTAACATCATATACTTGGAGTCTGTTTATTGTGTAAATATTGCGCACTAGAATCAGAGTGGTTTTGCATTCTTCCAAGTATGTGAGGCACTTACTTTGCAAATATTGTCTTAGCTGCATTTTTCAAGGAGAAAGACTTAAATGATCTGTTTTCAAAATCGTTTAATAAAGGTTTTTATCTTTAAATAGATTTCCTTTTGGTTTGTCTATTTATGGAGGGTTATCGAAAGAAAGAAAGTGGCAACCCACTCCTGTACCCTTGCCTGGAAAATCCATGGACAGAGGAGCCTGCAGGATACAGTCTACAGGGTCACAAAGAGTCGGACACACTGAGCGACTTCACTTTCACTATTGAAAGAAAGGAATGGAGAAAGCAAACTCGAAAGTGAAAAACTTTGTACTTAGCCAACATCCGCAAACTCGAAAGTGAAAAACTTTGTACTTAGCCAACATCCTGGGTAAGGGAAAGTGGCATCTACGAAAATTCAAAACCCCAGCCAGACACGGAGGTTGTGGCTCAGGAGCAAGGTTTCCAGGGCGCACGCGCAAAATCTCACCTGGCGCCGCCATCCTTCTTCCTCCCCGCCCCCCCCCGCCCCC